>OZ012680.1:151405202-152027702 GCA_963942445.1 Argyra leucocephala
TTGATTTTTCTTCTTTGTCTGTTCTTGTCTTTTTATTCTTCCTCTGCAAATGTACATAACTGAGTGTTGACCAATCATCATTTCAATACATTAAGAATGGATAGCTTAACTTACTAGTGATTGAATTACTATAGAATATAGTATGTAGAACATAATTTCAGACACACTTATATAATTAAATAAATATTTGATGATTTTACATGATTTAAAAATTCCCTTTTTTATAACGAAATTAATACATTTTTTATATTTGACATTTTAATGAATTAAGGCAAAACAGGTACTCACAAAATTTGTAACGATAAATAAACAATTTCTTTTGACAAAAATTTTAAACGTCAATTTGTTGTCCTCTTGGCTTTTGTGTAAGTAATATAATAATGTAAGAAGGACAATATGACATTGACGATTTTATTTCTATTTGAAGTTAAAATAATTTTAAAAATTCCATATTAAAAAGACTAAGTTATTCCAATTAAATTTTCTTTCATTGCGTTCTAAAAGAAAAGTCAACCGCTGAAAATTTAATAATTTTTAACATTATTAATGTATCTATAGAAGATTTAATATAATAATAAGTTCATGATATTGTCTTGTTGATGATTTTTTTTTAATCCAGCACCTGAGCGTAGGAGCGTCCGTCATGTAGTCTTATCAGCACTGCTTCGGGGTTCGTTTTTTAAAACTTCCCTTCGGCATTGCCGAGACAGTCTTGAAGAACACAATATAAAAACGCTTAATCTAATTTTATTTTTAAAAAAATCTAAATAATCTTATATTTTAATCTAATGATAAGTTATTATTTTTCTCAAAGCTATGTTAATGTTGTTTTTACTATTTCTGAGATTTGCGAGTTAATATCAGAAATGTTTTCAAATAAGGGCGATCAACAAATTAGATTTAGCAACAATATTTTAAAAAAACTGCTACGAGAAGAATGACGAAATGCTTAATTCAAATCAAATTAAATAAATTTTTTGGAGATGTACGTATCACATATGATTCAACAAACCTCTTTCATCCATAACTTGATTTGCACAAGAGTTTTTATTTCGTTCAATGTTTTTTATTTGCGGATAGCGGCTGCCTTTGTCCATACTATTCCAATTGATGGTATTAAAAAATAAATACATATTATATATGTATGTATGTTAAGATTATTCTTATTAATTTTTTTAATTTGTATAACTAATATTAATTTAAGATTTATTAAACAAAATAATGTTAATTGATCTTTCTTTTTTCAGAGTTCATAATTGGGCCCTCAAATTTGGGGTTGATCTTTGGGAATTTGGTAGACAATTTACAAAAATGAATGATATAAAAAATGTAAGTATAGTAAACATTTTTCTATAATATATTTATATATTTTATTAATTAATTAATTATGATTTATAGATATTCATACGATACGTAGATTCTTATAAAGTAACGTCAATATATGGTTTTGCAAGCTGATTTCAAATTAAATTTATTATTTAATTACATATTACAATTAGACTTTCATGCACATGTATTTGAATTTAAGATTTTTTATTATAAACTTCCTCCTATATTCTTACGTTAAAGTTCAAGAGAATTTATTATTAAATTTAATTTTCAAAAATAATTTTTTTTAAGTAAAAATTTGTAATTATTATAATACTTATGCCCGAAAATAGAACTGTTATTTTCTGTGTTTGTCATATGTATGACTAACTTCATTGTTTTAATGCTTGAGATCCCAATTTCAATTTTGAATTTCAAGAGAATTGTCATTGCAAAAAATTTAGGAATTATAATTGTTACTTATTTTGCCGCTTGTTATTTGTCTTCATAAAAAATGAATCAACTTTTAATCTGGCTTTAGGTAACGCTGGATAGCTACAAAGGGAGTGTTCAAGAGTTTCCGTCTCGTTTTCTTTCTTGCAGCTAAGACAATAGGATGCAACATTTTTTATTTATGCTTCATTCAAGCGTATTACAATATCTTAATCTAATAAAACAATTAAAAAAGAAAAATATTAAAATTAAAAAAAAAAAACAATTAAAGTTAAAATACATATATTATATTATCAAAAGTACACTATAGTTAATGATATCACATTATATTGTGGTAGATATTAACACAATTTTTTTTAAATTTTGCTTTATTTAAAGAAAAATCAATAAAATTTTTATACTCATTAAAAGTCATAAGTATTCGATTAACTTGTTCATATTTTCCACGATCGTCTGTTGCTTAATAGCGAATCAATTTCCCATTTAGAATTTGCATTAAAAATACAATATCAGAACAGTTCTTCTGAATTTTTATGTACAAATTGAGAGGAACGAGCCGGAGACTAACACTTAAAGCATCTGTTGGGCATGAGCCTAATGTACCTGTGATTAATTTTTGCCGCTCTTTGGTTTCTCCCAACTTTGGTAATATTGTATGTCTCATTTATCGCTATTCACCAGTACATAAATAGTACATAATATATCTAAATAAAATAATAGATTAAGAGTATAGGTATTGTTGATATCACAAATAGATTCAGTAAAAAATAAAGGAAAGTATATGAGTTACAATTTATAGCTGGCAAGGTTATATAATTGTCTTAACATTATTTTTAATTGAAGTTTATTTTAAATTTCTCTTCTGTTCTTGATCTTATTCTGTCAATTTTAATGTCGAATCAATTTGCAAGAGCAAAATAGGTTACATAATTGCATAGAGCTGCATAGAGCTGCATAGAACTTCTAAGTTCTTAGTATTTTGGTTGAAAAAAAAACCGTCAGATCAACACAAATTTTAACCACATATATACTACTTATTTTAAATCACCATCCTCCTTAAATGTAATATTTTTATTAAAATGCTGTAAAATCGAATTTATTTATTATTAAACATGTTTTAAATGTTAAATCAACATATCGGACTAAAAATTAAAAAGCTTACAAAATATAATTTTTTATTTTATACTGTCGTGCTTTATATAATTAGCACTTTTTTAGAACAAAAAACACTTGCTTGCATTTTATCATTTTTTCTTAATCATATTCTTTAGAGATGTATGAAAATGTATGTACATATTATGTATACATAGTATGTATATATATGTATATGAGCTACATTTATACATTTGAATTGCATTGAATCTTCTGAATGAAATGTACCTATCAGATAGAAATTTTTTTTTTTATTGCGGACTAAACCATGGTATAAAAAAACAACAAAAAATCAATATTTATATTCATATGTATCTATGTACATTAAGAACATTTTCATCTACGATAATATGTAATTTTATAATATTTGTTTAATTTTATATTTGATATATATACCTAATATTATATATTATATTTACATATACATAATATTCTGTAGTATGATGTACATAAATTTAAAATGAAAGTTTTCTTTTCGCTTTGGTTTTGCAATGTTATTCTTATTACTTTTGTTAAACCTTTTTTTTATTTTTTATTAATTTTCGTTGTATAAAGCTTAAATCAAGTTTTATTTTCTTCTATTATAATGTAATATGATAATTCGGATTTTTAGACAAGAATTTTAACTAAAAAAAATATCTTTTAAATGTTTTCTATTTAATTTTGTTGCCGTTTAGTGTTGTTATTGTTTTGTATAAAAATTAAAGTGTAATATGTAATTGAAAGAGTTTTATTTAATAACACTTTGTCGATTGAGTAAACTTTACGCTCAAATATAAGTACATAATATACATCTTTATTTTAATATACATATTTACATAAATAAATGTATATATTGTTAATTTATCTTTGAAAAAAAAAACAACGTGTATCACATTAACCCTTTCGTATTAATCACCGAATTATAAAATATTTATTATGTTATTATTACTTATTTATTTAGTTACCTAGATGTAATGAGTGTTTTGCTCATTGGTCATTAAATTAAATATGTATTTACATACGTCCAATTTTCATATAAAATCTATTTTATTATTTCACTGTTCCCTTGAAATGACTCAAAGAATTTTTTATGAAATTCTTAAATTAAAATGTTTCAGAACTATCACTATATATATATAGTCCCTATATATATTTATTTGCCCCTAATTTCACTAAATATATAGCCCCTTGCTTAAAAAAAATTCTCCACAGATGGAAAAGAGGATTCACAAAAAATTTTCATAACGTTTTTAACAAATTTTCAGAAAAAACTTCTGTTATTGGGGAGATGTAAAATTTTCTGTCTCAACCTTTGGCTATACAGTAATTTTTGTCGATTGTTAACTTTTTTAACATCAGTTCCTAATCATTTAATAATTTTCTTTCTTAAAAATTATCTATCTAAGCTTTCCCCTGCAGCGGTCTTTAAACTAACCCTAAGGATTTTATACTTTTTAAACTATTAGGGATGAAGATTCGCAGAATCATATTGGCAAAGCTCTACAGGAAAACCAACATTTTTATGGTGTAAACATAACGACTAGTTTGTTAAAACATTTAAAAGAATTATCTATATATCCAGATCAGCTTGGTGGTATACAATATACATTAACCATTGTGAGTAATAATAAATCAATGTTACCTTGATGAACGACAGTAACAATGATGATGATGATGAATGAGTAATAAGAATAATAAAATTTAAAACGTAAATACATAGTTTCTAACCTGATCAAAAAATAATTAACGTTTTCATTATCATCCTTTAAAACGGTTCTTTCCATTAGCTTTTTTTAAACTTTCGGCACCCATTTATTTTTTTGGCGTCGTTGATTTTTTTTGCACGTCATCTTAGCTGTTTTGGGTTCATTCAAATTTTCTGGAAATTTTACTGTTACCAATCTCTTTGTCTGCTCACACGCATTTGTTTTAGAATATTTTGTATATTTTGTTCTTTTTGTCTTTTAATTTCATCCATCCATCCATCATTGTAGTGGCAGTGCTCCGAGTTGATGTTTTCTTCCTGTTAAGACGTCTATGTTGATTTTTTTAAAATTTATTATTGACTTTGTGATCTTTTCATCATAACTCATGAGCAGCTGATCTTCTCTTCTTCCTGCTGTTAATATTAATATTTATAATTATGGCTCTCGAGTATTCATATCTGTTTTAAGAAAATAAAAAAAAAAACAATTTAGTAAACTCAAAACGCACCAAAATATTTCTGGACATTTTTTTTATTTTTATAGCTGATCTTCTCTTCTTCCTGCTGTTAATATTAATATTTATAATTATGGCTCTCGAGTATTCATATCTGTTTTAAGAAAATAAAAAAAAAAAACAATTTAGTAAACTCAAAACGCACCAAAATATTTCTGGACATTTTTTTATTTTTATTGTTATATTAATAAACTTTAATATACATATTATATACATAATATACATATATGAAATAATTTGTAAACCTTATTCTTTTTTACAGAAATACAAAGAAAATGATTTTGAAGTGAAACGTAAAGATGGTATAATCCTTTTACGTGAATTAGCAGCTGAAGTAAAAAACTTTATGGATTTTAAAAGGAATGCCGTTATGGTAAATTTTAATTTCATTAACAATAATTAAATATAATTTTTAATTTCTATTTTTGCTTTAAATTAATACGAAAATTTATAAATTCCGTAAAGAAATTATAAAACTGTATAATAATGCATGTATGTAACGTTTACTGCTTGACCAGAACTTCAAAATTTGTATATATACAATTTATGTTTCTACTCGTAAATTCATATTGCGTGATTTAATTCTTATAAATTGTGGTCGTTTCAGGTACCAAAACGTATACGCGATTACGTATTGAGTATTAATTTCGTCATTTTAGTTATAAATTAATTATTTTTTTACTAACAAAATCTCGAAATTTGTTGTGCACACGGAGATTTTCGGTTCGTCGGTGATTACTTCTTGCAGAAATATTTTCTGTTAATCCTATCTTAGACCTATGTATTTTAAAACAATGTTTCGGTTGGAGCATTATTTCAACGATATTGGTTATAAGTCAGATTAAGATAAGCCAAAGTCCTTTTATATAATTACTTACATCACTGTGAAGTTATAGCTGTTGCTCTGGCGTACAGACATTAGTTATAGTCGTTGGTGAACAGATGGTAGGGGAATTGGTTCATTCATTGACGTTGAATTTCGGATGAATTTTTTCTAACAAAGAACTTAGGTACCATGATCATAAACTGAAGCTTCTAAACAATAATTTTGTGATTTTATCAAGCCACTGATTTAACTCCTTCCAATCTTTACTTTAATTTTTTTTAGAATTCCAGGATACAAACAAAAAAATTATTAAAAATGTAAAGTAATTAATGAATACATTTTTTTACCAATTTTATTTTTAAATAAAGTTTGCAATACAAATAAAAAGAAAAGAAAAGAAAAAAATACTAATTACAAAAATTATTAAATATAAAAATAATAAAATAAAACTTCATCTTATCGGAAACATCAATGTTAAAGTATGTGCATATTGTTTTTTATAATTCACAAGCTTTCATGTATAATAACTCAACTCGGGTGTGGCATTACTCCTGTTTTTTTTTTTTTTCATATTATTATAGTCTTTGGCAGAATTTCCTTTGGTCCAATTTTTGTTCTTACTGTTTTAGTTGTTTTTTTTTTTGTATTAGAACTCTACAGAATAATATCTTATTCCTCATTGGAATAATGTTATTTAAAAAAAAAAAAAAGGAAAAAAAAAATATTTAAAGTTTTGTCTTCGCATATAATGTATGGCAAACATCTCTTTTCATTTATATATCCTTAATATACAAAAACCTTTATACATTCTCATAACTTGCATAATAAATATATACATATATACTACACATTGAACAAAATTATACATGTGAAAAAAATTAGTTGGAGTTACACTTCTCTATAAAAAAAAAAATATTAAATGGTTTTTCATGTCTTTCTGTATCTTTTTGTGGCAGTTTTTCATCTTAACATTTTCCCCTCGAGTTTACGTTACATTTTTAGTAAAAGCAAAACAAAAAAAAAATAAAAAATAAATACAAGTGAAGATATGAAAAAAAATAGTAATAGGAGAAAAGAAAATTTTATTTTAAAGATAATTAAATATTGCTTGTATAAATTTTATTAATATTTAAGTTTGAAAAAAATATGGATGCACATAATGTGCGTTGCGTACCTACTCAACATATTTTAAATTTTATTATTTACGCTACTTTATATACAAGTATTTATGTACTATTATATAATACAAGTAAATTTTTGTAAAAAGCTATATTGATGCAGTGACGCATATGCAATAAGTTGTACATATTTTGCTATTGATGATTGTCAAAGTTTAACCAATTTTTTTTTAACGTACATACATACATATGTACATATATATGATCTATGGTATATGTATATCAAGTATGGCCAGACTTTTCTTGATGAAGATCAATCCAATTTGAAAATTAAAAATGCAGGATCGACTAAAAATGAATGTAAATTTTTCGGAATATGTATTAATAATTCATTCATAGTCATAAATATTACATAATCATTTTTAATATATGAATTTAATATTTGTTTTTTGATGTTACCGCATGGGCATTGCATTTTGTTAGAAAGGTGGTTAAACGATGGCACGTGACGTAACTAGTACACTACACATTTTTAAATATTCATTTGTAATATCTCGATTTTATTAGATATTTTCATATAAGAAAATGACGATTCGGTGGAATAACCAATGAAACTCGGTCAATTGAAAAGCAATATCTCTTTTATAAAAATATTAGAATTAAGCATTATAATTTCATTTTCTATTCTTGAAGAAACCAATATCAAAACAAACCAAACTAACTATTTTTGAAGATATTTCTCAATTGACATATTCCTCTTCCCAACTAAACTGCACCAATTGATATAAAAATGTTTATATGGCTATGAGGCTATGTATTCGGATATGTTTAAAAAAACAAAAAATGTCTTATAGGCCCCATACACTATTAAATCTGTTTAGAAATTTCACTATTTTTATTGTTAAGTCAAGACAAGATATTATTTAAAAAAATGGCGGGTAAAATTATCGCATTAATAATAATTGTAGGAAATTAAAACAAAAAAAAAATGATATAAGATTGGTTACAAATACATATTATGAAAAATATAAGCTACTTCTAACAAAAAAACATAAGCAACTGATTTTATTTACATTTTGGTTTCGAACCTACACCATACACGTTTAAACAATTTCAGAAACTTATGATTCCGCCCATTAAAAGTCAAAAATTTTTGAATGAATTTTGAATGAATGTGTGCTTTCATACAACTTTATTAAATCAAAGACCACAGAAAGAATATTATTTATATAGTCTTTGATTAAATTTAATCATACATTCGCAAATTTAATCATACTGCAGAAAAGCAGTGGAAGTAAGCGCACACCTCTATACTGTGTAAACTCCTAGGTAGTTTAGTACAAACTGTGGAAAGTTATTTAATAATCGATATCTATACAGTTATTAAATTGAGTTGTAAAATAAATATGATAAGTATATTTTATTTATTTATTATTGATAGTTTTTCCCTTTTGGTAACATTTTTTGATATAAAAGAAATTTAAGAAGTTCAAAAATCATTAAAATTAGATAACAATCAACGCTCTATTATTGAAACCAATTATTGCTGTCATATAAACAAAATATCTTATTTGAAATAATTTCTTTAGATAATAGAAAATAAAAATACGAAAATTTTGAAAATAAGTCTAATATAATATTTTGTATGAAATAAATAAATTATTATTATATAAAAAAAATTTTCATATTTTTTTAATCGTTGTTTTTTTTAAACAAAATTCTAGGCTCCTCTTTTGTAAGGGAAGCATATTAAGTACATATATTAAAAATAAATTTTTCTTTAAGTGTGAATTGTAACATAATATCCATGATAACATACATAATAATATATATTCTACTCAATTACTCAATATATGTAGCTATATATATATATATATCGTATATTTATAGCAAATTAAATAATCATAGAGAAAATGGTTAAATACAAATGTAAATGATTTAACATAGGACATCGACCTTCTTATAATTTCGTTTAGAAACGAACTCCCAGACACAGTTTTGTTCTCATGTCACTATAGCTTGTTCTTTTTTCCCCTTTCTATTGCATTATTTTGTTTTTATTTTGTTTTTTGTTATTTTGTCTGTAATGTTTTTTACGTGCTAAACAAGAATAAAAATCATTTGTACATGAAATTTATATAAAAAGGATTTATCATTTACGGATAATGGGGAAATGAAAGTGTAGGAATTTACATGGGTTAAGACAACAAAAAACAAAAATTCAAACGGAAAACGCTATTTAAATATGATGTTAGTTAGAAACTTTTAAGCTGTAGTTTAAAATATTAATAAAAACTGTATAGATTTTTTTGTTGCCACTTGATGAAACATGTTTATCCAATAAAAAAAAAAAAAAATTTTTTTTTGGTAAATTTTTTTATTTTTTGAAAATGTCCTAAGAGGACGAAACCGGTCAAACCATATGATTTGTAATTAAAAAAATTAAATTTGTGAAATAAAAGGATATAACGGACTTTGAATATATTACAGAGTGTCCCCTTCTCAATTTATTTATTTAAAGTAAATTCCAAATTAACTCTTCGTGCATTAGAATCTGTATGTTTTATTTTTAAATGAAATGTGGTAAAAAGTGTTTCAAAATGTGTAAATATTTTTACAGATAATGTAGGGCAATCAAAAATATGCTCTAAGAAAACGTTTTAAGCCCTTATTTAATATGATCTGAAAAACTAATGCACTTAAAATAAGCCCTTTTAACTAAAAATATAATATTGATATAGTGAAAGTCCAAAAATATTTCAAAAAATAAAAATATCCCTTTAAAAGAGGTTTTTTTAAACTAAAAAAAAGATATAAAATATGAACAAAATCCGTGTCTTCTGCTTGATGTCTCAAAATCAATTCTTATGATTGATGGATTATGCTTTTCATTTCATAAGTTATCATCATGAATTTGGGAGGAGAATGTTTGACCTCTATAACCAATATGCCGCAAAATCAAAATCCTGTTTTCCAAAAGGTCGCTTTGACTTTAAAGCCTATTCTATGTCGAAAAATAGTTTTTTCTTCCAAATCTTGTTGTTTAAATGCATGACATCAGCAAAAACAGGGCTCCAATAAATTAGGAGAGGGTAACTAATTTATTTTCATTTAATTTTGAATATTTTTTTAAAGAAAAAATTTGAATAAAAAGCTTGTCAGAAGCGAGTTTTACAAAACTGACCTTTTAGAAAACGACCTTTTAAAAAACAAGGATTCTATTAAGTTCTTTTAGGTTATTGTTAAAGATTGAATGTAAACTTTGTTACCACATATCGAGGTATTCCTGTAAAAATAAACTATTATAGAAATATTTTAAAATTAATTTAAATTATAAATTTTTTTAATAGATATTTAAAAGAACTCAGTAATTTCAGATTTAGTTAGTTATCCTCCTTCTGTGCATTTGTAGCATATTATATCAATGTTATAATTTTTTTTAAAAAACTTTTTCTTTTCTTTCCTATTTATTTATATTTTAAATAAAAAAATTTTTTTTGTTTTTGTTTTTTTTTTTTTTGTTTTAATCACATATTACATATTTCAATATAATTTCTTAATTTCTTTGCCACGTTTAACGAACCTCACCATCCTTGACCTCTTCAATCCCAATTGATTACTCTTTATATCATTTCAATATTCCGATCATTTGTGCCATCTTTTCGTTCCACTTTCATAAAAAAAACTTTTGATACCATTATTATGCCAATCTCCTCAAAAATTGTAAGCTTCGTTATTATTTGAAATTGCTTTCGAATAAAACTTGTATAAAGGAAATATATAGATAAGGCAAAAAAAAAAAAATAATAATAAAATAAAAATAAAATTAAAAGAATAAAATAGAATAAGAATTCAAAAAATGTTCAAAATTAATTTGTTTTTCTATACGTTATAAAATATTTCTTACAACATCGTATAATTTTACAAGATGTCGCAATTCTGTCCTTTACAAAGTTCTTTTTTAAAAAAAAAACTTTTTGATTGACTTTTATAGTTTGGTTTCTCGGATGTTATATTATTTATTATTATTTTTTCTTTTTGATCAACATACTTCAATGTGTTATACAAGTGCAAATATTATATTCTGTATATATGTATATGAAAATATTATACATATTTATATTTTTTTATTTATTTAATTGATTTATGAAGATAATATTATATTATATTATATATTATATTCAAAAATATAATTTCATTAAACTTGCATTATTACGTTGCACAATTTCATTTTAACTTAAATATTTCATTGAATTTCAGCAAATAAAAGAACTCGTATATATATAAAACATTTAGAAGAATTAATGTTAAGAAAATATTGTTTATGAATGAATAGAAAAATAAATAGTTTTTGGCTCTTCTGAGAGAGATGTTGTATCGGCGTAGGACCTAATGATCTAATGACAAAATTTTACCATAAAACATCCCCAATATTTATATACTGTTGGAAATATATCTTTTTTTTTTATAGCTCATACAAACATACTTTGTGTCTACGTCTAACAGTTTAGAAGATCGAAGCATTTATTAAAAAAAATTGTTTTTTTTTTATCCTTTTTCTATATATTACAAAGTAACAATTTTCTGAATTAAATGTAAAACAAGCTTGTGACCAAATCACTGTATCTCGAAAATAATTGATGTTGCCAACTTTTAAAATATATGTCCTTTAGTAGTGCATTTAGTATTTTAAGTACAAAAAAGACATATTTGGTAACATGCTTGTTGTTTTAGGGTTTATTTGATGAAGGCAGATGTTGCCATTAGGCAGATAATACCTCAAAATTTTACCATAAAACCTCCTCAATATTTATATACTGGTGGAAAGGTTTCTCTTTTTTTCTATAACTCATACATACATACTTTGTGTCTAGATCGAATAATTACAAAGCTATACGCATTTCGTAAATATTACACCAGCTTATTACATTACTTTGTTAAAGGCGGAACATTATTTTTTTTATATGTATATAAAAACACTATAAAATAGAAAAAAATTTTTTAAATAAAGCTTATATATAACCGAAGAGAAACAGACTCTTCTAATGAGATAAAAATATTAAACGTTTCCTTAGCAAAATTTTGAAATATCTGGTTTTTAAGGAAAAGGTATGAAAAATTGTTTTTTTTTTTTCCAAAATTTTCTACTTTGAGCTACAATATCTCTATAACGACAGCACTAATGATCATCAATTAAATATTAAAATGTGCTCCAAACTCCAAACCGTTATCTTCTTAAATATATATAACTGAATATATATATATATCTAACAGATCAGCAGATATAACGGTTTTTATACAAAAACATCAAAACAACAAGGATACTTTCAAATGTCCTTTTCGTCCTTAAAGGATAAGATGCGCTACTAAAGATATATATTTTTGGAAAGCTAGCAGTTCCAGCTATCCTTGGGATATGGTCATTAGATCCTACGCCGACACAACATCTTCCTCAGAATCCCCTAATTTTTTGATATGATAATTTTAATTGATGTAAAAATTTAAATTAAATAATTTTATTGTTGCTAGGTTTCGATTCACTAATAATTTTTAATTTGATTATTTTATTTAATTGAATACTATAAATAATCTTATTGCATTTAAAATAATTATTGCTGCCGAAAATTATATATAGAACCTTACAGCATCTACGAAATAATAACACATTATGAGTCTAACATTAATAAATAACAATCACAGAAATAAATTTCCATCACAGAAATAAATTAAATTCTTTTAAATCAAATAAAAAGTGAAAAAGAAATATATGAGTCTGTACACCTGTGTCGATACACCTTTAAATGTCCCGATAAATTATCCAACAGAATTTTCGCAGTACATTCAACCTTCTGGATTACCACTCCGTAATAATTAATGCTAAAAGTTGAAATACCTGTAATGTTGCTTAGAAGCTTATATCTTTCACATTTATGTAATTTCACAACTGGACTCCGAGTACGTTCTTTACAGACCATGTGTTATCGAAGCCGAAAAAATTTCAAAATGCTCTGCTGAGTTTAATATTGTTGTTTCTAGAATTCATCTGACTATCCTTCTCATTTTGAACGGTTTCAATTTCATATAAAAATATGCTTTGCTATTTTTATAAATAAAACCCAAGGACAAGCTTTAAGTGTAGCAGGAATCATACTTCTCTCATTGTCAATTCTATGTAGCTTGCTCGAGAATAAGTAACAAAAATAATATTTTTATTTGAATTCCAAGAAATAAAACAAAAAATATTGTGTATGAAGAAGCTTTAATTTGACTGAATCATTGAAGAAACAATAATTACAGGGTGGAATATAAACAGAGGCGATATATACATTACGAGTTTAGTGAACTAAACCTTGTTATTTGACCAAATACATCTGATTAGCTTTGCTGTAGCAAGCATATTTACTTAATGGTAATGTACAAAATATGGTCTTTGCTAATATGGAAAAATAAAAAAAGGACAATCATTGAAAAAGTCTGGTTAGGATATTTTGTTCATTTTATTACCTTTTACAAAAATGATAGTATCGTATCAAAACTCTGTGTTACAAAATTTTCATTTTTGTAAATTTTGAATTTTTCAAAAATTACTTTTGCTTTTTATAGGAAATAAAAAGTCAGAATTTCATAATTCAGGATTTTGTAATTTGAACTTTGTTATGTACACAGAATTAATAATTCAGAACTAGGTACTAAACCAAAATTTATTTCTCTATGTTATTTAGCAAGATGCTACTTTCCACCAGTGATTGAGACTAATTAGATTATCAAAAATATTAAAAATCAGTTCCGATTATCAATGTTTGTGATTTTAGAGCCACATCAATTCATTTTTTCTGCCAAATTCATAGCATAAGGCAGTGTTTGTCGGTATTTCGTGTCCCCAACGATGGTTCGACTTTTATTAATAATGTGTTCTCGTGAGTTTTTATTCGAAGATTTTATTATTCTTAAGGAATTTATTTCAAAACTGTATACGTATGGGTACATATATTTATTTGTTTTATTTTACTTTATTTTATTTTTGATAAACCTTAGCAATTGCTTGATCTACAAATAAAATGAAACAAAATTAAAATAAAAGTAAAAATATTTAAAAATAAAAATCAATTAACTAGTACGAGTATAGATTTAATCTCAAAGTTTAATTTTAATTTTTTTTTTCGATTTTGTTTTTTTCGCTGATAGATATATTTATTGAAGATATATATATTGAGTTTTAGTAGTAGCTTCATTTGAATTTGAAAAATTATATATATATATGTACATAGCTATATCATATATGTAAATTATTTAGGTATATAAAAAAACTAAAATTTCAAATGCAATTTATATCTCATGCATACTTAATTTGAATAATTACCGAAATTCAAAAATTTATAAATTATTACAAATTTTCTTATTTTAGTAATTGCAATTATTATAATATTATCAGACGATTGTTCCGGGTCTTTACATTGATATTTTTATGTAAAAAAAAATATTAAAAAGGAAGTAACACTGTGTTCGGAACAGTTTTTTCAATTATCCTTTTATACTATCATTAAATATAAAGGCGGCGGATGGGATGACTGTTTTATGTTTTAATTTGTTGTTGTAACTGATGTTTTTTTATTTTTTAACTATAGCATTCGTTACTTCTTTTGGTGTTTTTATATACAAAACTAGATATTTACTTATACATATTAAAATGAAAGAATAAAAAAGTGAAAGAAAAAACAACTAATAACCTTTACATAGTCTGCGCAATTATTCCATAGAAATAATACTCATGGATAATAATTTTAATGTAGCGTTAAAGATTGTTGAGGGCGTAGAATGAATATCTTACCACCCGCTATTTTAATAAATTTCTTTTTTATAATCTAATTTTAACCTTTAAGTAAGAAAATATATTTTTTCTATGTAATGTACTTTTGTAATTTTTTTTAAATCATATTCTAATAAGTTGGGTTGATGAAAAATTTATAAAAAAAATGAAAGATAGCTGCTTACAAGGATAAAAATACAAAAATTCTACTTCAATAATGTATATTACAATAAATGAATAAAAGAGTTGTTACTTCAAACTTTTATAGTTTATATTGTAATTGTATATATGTATAAATATATCTAATTTTATGATAATTTTAGCGAATAATGGATTCAGCTGAACAAGCTGCTCTATCAGAATTAGATTCACAAACATCTTCATCATCAACGCAAAAAGTAACTCATTATGATGCTCGTCGCATTAACGAATATAATTCAGATGGTAAATTAGCTGATGGAGCTCGACATTTGGATATTCGTTATATGAGACGATTTGAACGTCTACCAGTCAACCTAAGTATTAGCTCAATTTTAGTGCCCAATAATGTGGATCTAGATATACCAGATGTTAAAGCAGCCTTACAATGGAGTTCACATCTAGATCCGTTATTTCAAAATAATTTAGAACGTGATCCGGCTTTATCTTGGCAATATTTTGGTTCTAGTTTGGGGTTTCTACGAAGATTTCCAGCAACTGCATGGCCTCCTGAAGGTTCTAAGGGTAGTAAACAAATTCATGACTTTCGTACACATAATTGGTTTGTTCAAGCAGCTGCCTCACCAAAAGATGTGGTAAGTTTTGCAACTAAAACAAAAAAAAATCTTTTATATTTATTATATGTAATACTACTGATAAAAAAAAATGTAATCCAAGCTAATCTTATGTAATTTTATAAAATATTTTTTAATGTAGATGATTTTACTTGATTCTTCATCATCAATGTCAGAGAAGTCATTTGAATTAGGAATGATTACTGCTTTTAATATTTTGGATACATTGGGAGAAGATGATTATGTGAATTTAGTTTCGTTTTCTGATGTAGTTAACACTCCAGTCCCATGTTATAGAGATAAAATGATTAGAGCAACACCAGAAAATACAAAAGAAATAAAATCAGCAGTGAAAGCTATAAAATTGGGTAATACAGTAAATTTTACAGCTGGTTTAGAATATGCATTTCAATTATTACATAAGGTATGAAAACACATTTCGATTATATTGTATACCTAATTTAATGTGGAATTAATTTTATTATATATTTAGTATAATGTAACAGGAGAAGGCAGTCAATGCAATCAGGCAATAATGTTAATAACAGAAAGTATGTCTAATTTAGAAACAGACATTATTAAACAATATAATTGGCCCCATATGCCAGTTAGAATTTTTACATATCTTGTTAATGGAGATTCTGGTTCAAAAAGTACTTTACATGAGATAGCATGTTCAAATAAAGGATTTTTTGCTCATATTACGAATACGGACGAAGCTAGAGAGCGTGTAATTGATTATGCTCTTGTAATGGCACGGCCAATGATAATGTATCTTAACGATCATCCAGTTCATTGGTCACCAGCATTTGTTGCTGGTAAAACTGGTAGTTTAGCAAGGGATAGTGAAACAACACGGCGTCTAGTAACGACAGTTTCAACTCCAATTTTCGATAGACGAAATCATTCGGTTCGTGTAGCCAATTTATTAGGTGTTGTTGGAACAGATGTTCCCATTGAAGAAATAATTAAAGTAATTCCACAACATAAATTGGGACCGAATGGTTATTCATTTATCGTTGATAATAATGGACGGGTATTATATCACCCGGATTTAAGACCTTTAAGTGATAATAGTCAATATGTAAAAGAATTGAAACCTAAATATATATCCACCGATATAATGGAGTTGGAACTGCCTGAAACTGAATTCGGTAATGAACAACATGAGCAATATGAGGAAAATAAAGCTCTTCTGGCAGAAGTAAGGAATTTTTGTTTTAGTTGTTACAGAAGTTCATTATTTATTTAATTAAATTATTTTACAATTTGAAATTCTAGATGCGAAATGAAATGGTCACGCCAAAGGAAGGAGAATCGGATATTACAGTTTTAACACATTATGATAATATGAAGAGAGTAGCTTCAAGAACCCAACGGTAAGATGCATAGTTTTTTTTGAAAGGTCTTAACTTAGCCAAAAAATAATATAATTTATTTTCATTTGTAGATATTTTTATGGTCCAATTGAAAATACGCCATTTACTTTAGCTTTGGTATTACCAGAAAGATATGGTAATCACGAAGTAGTAGCCCAGCAGGAGATTAGACATTCAAGAACGAATGGTATAAATTATTTACAAAATTTCAATTCAATTTTATTAATATTTTTGTTTACATTAAATCTAGTCACCGAATTTTTTACTGGTGATAAATGGCGTGTAAATCCAGACTGGGTTTATTGTGAATATAATTCAGTTGGGGATCTTGAAAAAGAGCGTGAAAGTTCAAGTGAAATGTCACGTGAACAAGAACCAAATTTTGCTACGCCAGAAGAGCAAGTATTGCATTTTTTAGCCCGTGCTGGTAGGCCTGGTTGGAAATGGATGTCGGTAAGTTTAACAAAAACTAAAATTTTTATTTTTAGCTAAATGAAACAAACTACTGTTGCAAGATATTTTATTGCTAATTTCTTTAAAAGAAAATATAGAGAAAAACTTAAAGCTTTAAGCCTAAACTTAAACTTAACCTTAAACTTAAACTTAAACTTAAACTTAAACTTAAACTTAAACTTAAACTTAAACTTAAACTTAAACTTAAACTTAAACTTAAACTTAAACTTAAACTTAAACTTAAACTTAAACTTAAACTTAAACTTAAACTTAAACTTAAACTTAAACTTAAACTTAAACTTAAACTTAAACTTAAACTTAAACTTAAACTTAAACTTAAACTTAAACTTAAACTTAAACTTAAACTTAAACTTAAACTTAAACTTAAACTTAAACTTAAACTTAAACTTAAACTTAAACTTAAACTTAAACTTAAACTTAAACTTAAACTTAAACTTAAACTTAAACTTAAACTTAAACTTAAACTTAAACTTAAACTTAAACTTAAACTTAAACTTAAACTTAAACTTAAACTTAAACTTAAACTTAAACTTAAACTTAAACTTAAACTTAAACTTAAACTTAAAATTGAACTTTGTCATTTTCACTCCCTCTATTGAATTCTGTATTTTTATTTTGTTTTACTAGGTAAGACCAAAACCGCCACAATCCCACATACCAAGTCATTCTCAAAGCCATTACGGGGCATTTTTAAATAGTGGACAAAGTCCACGAAAAGCAGAACCATACTTCTGTGATAGACTTTTAGTTCAGAGTTTAGTTCGAGATGCAATTGTCACTTCTAATTTAGATCAACCATTGAATTCACCACAGAAAGAAGAGAAACAGTAAGTTATATTGTAAATTAAAATAAATATTTTTTTTTAAATTAATAATTTTCTCTGGAAGAGAATGAATTAAGAAAGCTAATTAAGAAAAAAAATAAAAAATTAACTTAAAATTCATTCTTACCGAGAAAAATATTGTTTTTTGTTAATTAAAAAAATTAATAATACATAATATGTATTAAAAAAAAAAACTAGTTTATATGTTAATAAAATAAATAAGTAAAATATAAAATTCTTTGTTACACAATAGCACTTTTCTTTTTTTCTTCACATTTTTGCCTGCTGCCACGAAAATGTTTTATTCTTATTTCTTTTTTTTATTAATATAATATAAAATATATTTACATAACTTTATTTAATAAAAACTTTTTTAAAATAAATAAAAAAAAATAGCCCAATAGCCACATTAATGGCGTTATTACACAGGTAAAATTATAAATTTCAAAAATGAAATTTTTTTCTTCTAACATGCAAGCTCAGGGTATATTATTGCTAGTATTCATTGGATGGTTAAGTATAAAAAAAAAAACACTTCGCCTTTGGTGTTTTCATTGTTGGCTTAAAAACATTAATTGTAGTAAAAAATTTAAATTTATTATGAAAAACTATTAGTGAAAAAAAAATTAGAATATGTACAAATAATCATCCCGATTCTCTTGGATTGATAGCTTCTGTAATGAAAACGTCTAATTTATTATTTGGTTAAATTTTACTTTTAATTTATTATACAATATGTGAAATATAGAAATAAATGATGGATGACTACAGACACCGAATCCCTTTATTTAATTTTATAATTATTTATGACTTAAAAATGTCTGCTTATTTATAATAGAAAAATAGCTGTGCTCCGAATTTTTAGGTAATTAAATGACAAAATATCTAATAGAAATAATAGAATATCAGAATATCTAATTAAAACGCCGTCTACGTTTAACACATTTTTAGTTATGCTGAAGATACTTCGCTGCAATTGTATTTTAACATACACAATTACTTTTAGCCTTCGTATTGTGAAATATTTATTATACCTAGTTTTAAAAATTTTTTTTAAGTACGATTATTTTTTTCTCTATTGCGATCTTTCTGTCACTTTTAATTATTTCAATATCACGTCATTTGCACTATGTACATTTTTAATACGAAGTAATTTGAAACTTTTTAATGAATTAATTTAGATTTAGAAGAAAGTGCATACGCTTAATCACTGTTAATCCCATCTTCAAAAATATGTTACACACAAGAAATTGAAGATGCTTGTTACCGGTCAAGTTAATTTGTTTTATTTATTGTTTTATAATAATTGTTTTCATAATAAATGACTGTATGAACGTGTAACTCTAACATATTAAAAGTAAGCATAATCAACAATTTTTTGTTTTGCTTTAGTAAAAAAATAGAGTTTTAGAGAATCGGGAGGAATATTTTAGAAGTTTCAATTGCGAAATTGAAAGTAAATGAACGAGATGTGGATTAATTTATTTTAATAGTAAAAATATATTCATAAATTTTATTTTTATTTAAACTTATCACACTGTAGTGAAACTTTTTAAATTTTTATTATAACTGATAGTAAAAATAACTAAATAATAAATAAATAAATGCACTCTCTAAATAATATAAATAGCACAAAATTGCTTTAAAAATCCGCAGCACAAATCAAAGTTAATGTAAATTATAACAAGCAGTATTAAGCTAAAAATATTTTTTTAGTTACTTTGGTTAAAATAATTTATTTTGGGGAATTTTTATCAGAAATTTTAATTTTTTTAAATAATTTTATTGCAGACAAGGATATAAAATGTTTTCCGTCGTTACAACATTTATTGCAACACGATCAGGTTTACTTCGGTGGTTGGATCATTTTAATCGATCTGAAGATGCTCCTGATGTGTAAGTTCCAAACAAAAGAATCTACAACAAATTTTATAAAAGAATCTCAAACAAATTTTATAACTAATGTAATTTTATTTTTTAAATTATTTAAATAGACATTTTAGTGAAAATAATGCACGATCTATAGATTCTACTTGGTACCGTCGGGCCGTAGATCAACATATTGTCGAACCAGATAGTTTTGTCTATAGTGTACCATTTGATTCGGGATATACTGATAAATCGAATAGAACATTAGTTACTGCATCACATGCAATTTTTTTGGACCATCGTGGTCATAAGGCACCTGCTGCTGTTGTTGGTTTACAGTTTCATCATGATTCTTTAGCAAGACATTTTATTAATATTACATCAAAGGTAGTGATTAAGTGTTAAAATATATTAATTATTATTAGTTTATTATACCTTAATTTATTTTGTAGGATAATTTAATAATTTATAATTTTAAAAGCTTATTCTTATATATTCACACCTATATGACTATAGTTTATTTAGACTCTGTTTTGGAATTTTCTATTTTTCATAAATTAAAAGTTCAGAATAATTTCAGTAAATTGTAGCCATAGGTGTATTGTACACATTAATACATATATAATACTTTATTATAAGCTCATAAAATTATAAATTGTAAATAGCAAATTGTACAAAAAAATTAAAAAGTTATATAACATTAAAATTAATTTATAAACCAAAAAATAATTTTTTTCCAAATAGTGTACTGGTAATGGTCCATCTTGTGGGAAAACTTGTGCATCAGATGAATTAGATTGTTATGTTTTAGATAATAATGGTTTTGTAATATTATCAGAAAATAATGAACATACAGGGAAATTTTTTGGTCAAATTGACGGAACAATTATGGATTCTTTAGTTCAAGATCGTATTTACAAACGTGTTACAATTATGGATTATCAAGGTGTATGTTCAGATTCAGATAATCCATATACTGCGGCTGGCGACAATATATATCCAATTATAAAACCTTTTTCATGGTTTATAAATTATGTGATATCATTTAGTTTAACTTGGCTATCAATATTACCAAAACCATTAGGTGCATGGCAACAAGATGATTATCCATATCCTGAAATTGATGCAGATTTATTTGAAGAAACAACATATACAGATGAATATGAAAATTTTGATGACTATAATCCAAATGAAGAAGATGATATGGAGACCTATACAACACCAGAATTTGTAAGAAATTTAATTATATGAAATAAGCTTAAACCCAAACAGGGTACATTAATTTCATTCATGTGGTATATTATTTTTTTACAGGATTTTTGATAAAGTCAAACTAAGGAGAATTATTGTATTAAGTTAATTGGTCTCAGCAGTAGGCTGATAATTTTAGTAATTTTTTTCATATCTTCTTGGATCGATTTAACTTAAAATGTTATATAACACGTTTTTTTATTTAATGTACTTTACACTTTTCAAATCCGTTACACTTTATTAACTAGAATAATAATTCAAATCAATCCGTCTTTTTTTTCAATCTTTCAACGTTTATTTACAATCTATGTTTTATATAATGTTATCATTTATATTCAATAAATAAATTATCAACTGTATCTATAACATTTAATGTAAGGTTTCAATAATTTCTAAAAAATAATCAATCTAGAATTAAGACAAGTTTTGACTTGACCCAAGTTAAAATCTTTAAAAAATGAAGATTTGCTGGCTTTAATCGCTTTAACCTCTGTGAGTTTCTTTGTTTTCATTTAGCAGTCTTGTATACTTGATCAACTTAGGCAGACTCTATACTACTGCTCTATAAGCATATATCTTTCTGAACAAAAATATTTTCTACATAATTGAGATAATTTATAGATATGAATTTATTTATGTTATAATATTTTTTCTTTTTTAAATTTCTTTTTAAGAAATGTTTTTTTTTTTATATATATTGGTGAATTTTTTGTATTTATAAAATATATATTAATTAAAACAGTTAAATAAATATAAAAAAAACTAGCTAAAAAAACTTCTCCATAAGTTAATTGTTACATTTAGCTTTTTTTTAAATAAAATATTAAATTACATTAAAAATGAGGGAATAAAACGAAAGCACTTATAGTAATTTAAATCATATAAATTAATATTCTAATTTAGCCTATAATTATAAATATTTTGAATGAATCATCTCCTTCGGCGAATAAAGAAAACTTTATTTTCTTTCTAAACAATTTTGTGCTCAATTTTATTCGAATCCATCATGTAAAAAATAATGTTATATGAATGAGCTCTTTGAATATAAATATAATTAAATTTAAAATAAATAATTTGTTTTGTTGCAATTATAGGAAACTACTACAATCCCACCAAAAATACAAAAACAATCTAGCGGATCAAGATCACCACCTGACCCAAAAAATGCTAGAAAATGTGATATGAAAACAGATTTATATGTATTACAACCAGATAGACTGAATCAAAGTGGACAAAATAATCCCTTAAAGGTATATAAATTATTAAAAATATACATACATGAAATATATATTTATTTCTTATTTATTTAGTATTTATTAGACCTCTAGCGGCTTTCTTAGACCTCTAATTACAAAATATTGCAAAATATCATACATTGTTAAATTTTTTTTAAATTTTTTTAACTCAAAAAATGTGTATGTATATGAATTTTTTTAAAAAACAAAAGAAAAAAAAAGAGTTTGAGAATGTTTTTAGTAGACTAACCGGTAGGATCATTAAAATAGTTTTTTTATAACAAATAAATGACTTTGTGAAACTTTAAAAAAAGTGACTTAAATTTCCTTTCATTTTTTATAATTTTAATTATGTTTTATCAAGTGCTCTGCTACAAAAGCAATACATAGATTGTTTTTATGTTTAATAAAATTTTTAATCGAATGCTTATTTTTATAGGGTAAACTAACAAATTGTCATTCATCGGGATGTGAACGTCCGTTTAGTGTTCAAAAAATTCCACATAGTAATTTAATTCTATTAGTGGTAGACACATTATGTCCGTGTGGTTCAAAGCAATTAGATATTGAACCTATTGAAGCACCTGGAGGAATAGGTATATTTTTTTTAATTTAAATTTTATTTTGCTTGTATGAAAATATTTTATTAAATTATTTTAAGGAGCATGTAGTTCTCGTCGTGAAGCATTAGAAAAAGAAAAACGAGCGCGACCTAAAACCTGTATTAACTATCATCCAGAAGAAATTGAAATTCAACAATGTGGTCGTGGTACCACATTTAATACACAATCAATTATTATATCACATTTTTTGATGTTTGTTGTAACAAATGCATTAACAAATGCGTGATATTAAAATTTTTAAAACAAAAAAAAAAATTTAAGTAATACAGAAGAAGAAAGTAAAATAGTTTTTGTTATCGGTTATTGTTTCAAAGTTAAACTGTTTTGTTTGAAATTTAGTTAATGAAATTAATTCTTAAAATCTAAAAATAACAATAAACAACAAAAACACAAAAGAGCTCAAACATTAACAAAGAACATTTTTTTGTTGAAATGTTGTTTATAATTGATGGACTTACAAAATTTTTTTGATTGAAAACAAAAATAATAATACAAAATCACACAACATTTAAAATTAATATTCAAAAAAAGATAAAATTAAAGTATAGATATAGATCAAATTATTAAACTGTTATACATACAAGGAAAATCATAATAAATTTTTGTACTACATTACTTACATACATACGTATAGTAGGGTCTTTCAGAAAACAAACATTTGTCATTTATTCTATAATTATTAAAAATAACGTCTTCCTGACTTATAAAATATTTTTGTGGGTATGTAATAAAATTTAAAATTATTTATATATTATTTTCGTAAATCATTACCAAAAGCATTATTATTATAATTTATAATAATAAAATCCATTAGCTACTTCAAAATTGTAGCATTATTTTCGTAAAGCATGCATAATGCATTATATTATTGAATTATTTTTGAAGTACGTACCCAACAAACCATGAGAATCGCAAAATTATCGCTGAAGAATCCCCTAGGGCTTAGAATTAAATTTAATAAAATTTATTTCGGGCCGCTGAACCTTATTAGGTTTTTCAGGCCATATCCCTTTTTTTTTTTGTTTTTCTTACAAACATGTACTAAATTAAACAATAAATCTTAATGAATTACTTATAAATAAAAATTACAGAAACTTAAAAAAGAATGAAAAGGAAGTAACAATAATGAATAACAAAGAGAAAAAAAAAATATTTAATTATTAAAAATACTTAAAAAGTTAATTATATGACTTAATGTAAAAATAAACAAATATAGTAAATTTAAGAAAATAAAGGAAAAATATAGGAAGAAAAAAGAATATAACAAATAACAAACTATTATTTAAATTTCACCGAAAATGTTGATGTGTTTGGTGAATTGAATAATACGATCCAGTGACTGCTCAGTGTCCTCCACGAGAGTGTTTAACCCTTGGATACCATGTATACTCCTTGCATTTCTGTACCGCGGACAGGCCTCGAAAATGTGCTGAATACTGACTGGCGTCTGACCATCACAGAAACATGTAGGTAGACTTCTGGTCGGTCCGTCAAATAAGTACTTATGCGTCAGTCGCGAATGTCCTATCCTTAGTCTTGTAATTATACATCCGTTCTTTCGGTTTACAGAATTAATGCTTTTCCAGGGTGCAGTTGACTTTTTTATTTGTTATAATTTATTAGTCGTGGGTTCGTTATTCCATCTAGCTTCATATGCGTGTGAAACATTTCTTTTAATCAGCCCTCTATAATCGTCGACTACCATCAACTCCTGGGAATCAGGATACATATCTGTAGCATTTTTAGCAAGGGCTTAGAAGAATGTATTTGTTCGTCGCGAATTCATTTTTTATTATTCTGTGATTCATTGGTATTATGAAAAGGTTGAATAGATTTTGAAGTTTATAACTGAAGTATATGATATTATAAATGAAGTATATACGAAATGCAGAAAACAAAAATAAACATTATTTTAATGAAACGTATTTAATTCGCTTTTTATTCTTCCCGGCGAACATTCGTCTAAAGTTCTCTTATTACATTCGTCTTTTGTTCTTCTAAAAGAACATTCGCTTAAAATTAAAATTAAATATTCGTGTGAACTTCTTCCAGGCGAACATTCGTCTAAAGTTCTTTTATTTCATTCGCCATTTTTTCTTCTAAGAGAACATTATTTTAATGATACCTAATTAATTCGCTTTTAATTCTTCAAGGCGAACATTCGCATAAATTTCATAAAGGGTACATTAGATGATGTTATTTAATATATGTTTTTTCCTACACACTGAAACGTATTCAATCAGAAAATTATATTAATATATATGTACATAGGTCTAAAAATGAGCTTTTAAATAATAATAACAAATAATTGTGTTTAAAACAAAATATGTCTAACAAATTTTTTGAAATCTTTTTTAAATTTGTTGTTCAGCTGATCTAGTATATTTTATGTTGAGTAGGAATGAATTTTAATGTGCAAAAATCAATTAGATTAGCGTTTTTCTACATTAAACTGCTCTTTTAAGGGAATAATTATCTGTAAAACTAGAAGAAATTTTGATTACAGTTGTACATATTTGAAAAAAGGTGTCAAAAAACAAATAAGACAATTTAAAACAAAAACATCGTTCAAAATCAACATAGACAACACATACATCAGTTGACGTATGAAAAAATATGTTTTTATTGGTTAATCCTATATTGATGTACATATTTTTTCAACCCTTAAAACCATTGAAAACTATAACTAGTTATCAAATGCAAAAAACTTTATACTGTGTTTATTGATTTATTTATCTAAAATAACATACAATTCAGCTTAAACAGCTTACAATTCAGTAGTATAATTATTAAATTACATGTAATAACAATAGTATGTACATGTATATATTTATTGATGATTGAAAGATTGATTTATTTATTGCAATCTTTGAACTTTTAAGTGATTTTAGTATTGTTAAAGTAATTCGGTGTAAGCAAATATGGAAGGCAGGGTAATAGTATCAAATACGTCAGTAATTTAAAAGTAATATAATAAAATTATACATTACATATTTTAAATAATAATTTTGAAGTAGCATTGATAGTAGTAATAAGGGTAACTAAATTGGTTGCCTTATTTGTAATGGTAATGCATTTTTTTTAAAACAGAAGTTTTATTAATAATTAAAATACAATTTATTGTATCAGGATTTATTAGAACGAAATAACATATCCGTAGATAAAGACAGGAAGACTTTGATTTTTTAAGAAAAATCTGAATAAACACAAAAATAAAAAAAAAATATTAAAAAGCAATAAAAACCAAAGAAACAACATATAAAAAAAATAAATTAAATAAAAAATGGATAAACGTTTTAATTTGTTCAATTCAAAAGAAGCACTTTTGTTTAATTAAAAAATTTAAGCACTTTAAAAGGAATAACAGGAAACCCATCAATTATGTGTAATTATAAATTTAAATATATATAAATACATACAATATATATATATATATATATATATATATATATATATATATATAAATAAATAAATATATACGAAAATTATCAAATGTAAAAACCTTGACTTTGGTGGAACAAAAGTAGAGTATAGAAAAATAAAAACATTAAATGTACTACATAAAGAAACACACACCAAATACATATTTTGTTTATTAATGATACATATTACATAAGATATTATTAAAAATAAGCGGAGCTTTTTCCGTTTCAAATATAATGTATCTTATAAAATATATACAAAACCAAACCAAAAACACACAATTTATAAAAAAAGATTTATCTAAAAAAAATATTAATTTAGATTTTAAGAAAAATTTAACTATAAAAAAATATTAGAACTTTTTTATATGAAAATTTAAACTAATTTGAATAATAAATAAAACAAAACAAAAAAAAAACAATACAATACATAATATACTAGTTTTAGTAAAAGTAAATCGATAATAAACTAAATAAATAATTTTGAATTATAATATGTAAGTGTAAATTATGTAATTAATTATATATATATATATATATATATATATTATTAAAATAGAAAAAAAAAATAAAATGCATACCTAATTTCATTGTTAAAAAAATTTCATAATTAATATATACATATACTTGATTTTAACAAGTATAGAATTCAGATTCTCTATATATAGTATAATTAATATATTTTTAATTTATAGGAATTATTTTTCTTTTATATTATAAATCTTTTAAAATAATATAAATGATATATTTTTACTTCAACAGAAAGTTTTTGAACTTCGAATTAAAACTTTCATTAAAAATATCCATACAAATCGTACTAACGTTTTACTGGTTTTACTATTCTCCTAGTGTAAACCATATATTGATCTTTAAAGGTCCCAACCTAGCTTTTTAATATAGAAAAAATGGAAAAACAATCACAAAAAAGAATGAGTGGTGTTAAAATTTATTCCTGGCAATAAGACCAGCTTAAGAAAATAGTTGGCTTAAAAATCACGAAAAAAGTTGATGTAATCATTTATACTGGTTACTACATTACTACATGTCATTACCACAGATACTAATGAAAAAATTGAATCTAGTTTCGAATAAATGATGTCAACAAAATACATACCATTTTCACTTGTTTAAGCCTTAAAATATTATGACGAAAAACGTTCAGTCAGCAAATTAAAAAAATGTAGTCACAAGGTTTTTTTATTACAGTTTTCTTATTATGTAATTAACTAACAATTAGCTTTTTTGATAATAGAAGAGGTTACATTTTTGTTAATGTATTTACATATTAAAAACGATTACGTATATCTGCCTCTATTAACAGAATCTATTACTTTATTATCTTCTAAAGAAAAACGAGTGAAAAAACTTTCTGTTGAAAGAAAAAAAATGTATAAGTTAAAAGATAATAATTATTTATATTTAAAAATTTATTATTTTAAACTTTAAATGTATAAAAATAAATTAATTTTTAATTATTTAGTATAAATTTTAAGAATTAAAAAAAAAATTTTTAAATAAATAAAAAAATAAAAAACTAAAATGGCTAATTTAGTTGCTAGACAATAAATAACAAAATACAAAATTAAATTTTACATTAAAAAAAAATTTAGATAAATTTTTTTTAAAAATAATTAAAAAGACTTTAATTTTTTTTAAATATTACGTTATTCTTTTTTAATTAAGAAAATAAAAATCTAAATAAATTAAAATATAAGAAAAAAAAGATATAAATCGTGTAGTTAATTACTTATTATCAACAAAATTCTGAAAGTTACACTAGATAAAAAAGTAAAAAAATTAATTATAGTAAAACTGATGTTAAAAATTTAATATTTGAAAATAATATGATTTGAATATTATTTTTTTTTTGTTGTTGTTTTTTGTTTATTTGTTTGTTTTGATGAAAAATTTAGCGAAATAATACTCCTGTTAAATTACTATTTGAAATTTATTGTAATCTAAAATACACCAATATTATTTTATATAGGTTGAGTAAGATTTTTGGTTTTAAGAATAAAGTTTACTATAATGATTAGGATTTCGTCATAAATTGTTACATTTCTATTGTATGTATACCTACTCTTCTTTCCTTAACGTATTTTTACGGAAAGTGTCTCATTGGGCCTTTCCACGATAAAAATTTATTATGGTTAATGAAGTTTCAAATTAAATTAGTTTTATATAGTGGAATTCGCTTTAACCTATTATTATTCGCTACACAATGTGAATGTGATTTTCCCACCCAAAAACATATCTACAGGAGCTTACAATTTACTCATATGTTGGAGAGATTGAAAATATTAGAAATGCAGCGTCTTTTAAATCTTGAAAGTCTAGTTTTTTTTTTGTATTTTTTCGAAAAATAAATCAAAATATCATAATTTGATGACATTAAAATAAATTAAAAGAGTTTAGTTTAAATTAAAAGTGGCTATTACTTTAACTTCATTAGTATGTAGATTTTATTATATCTTACCGCCAAGAAATTTTGGTTATTGGATTAGTCCCTCCTTTGTATTTGTATTCATTCATTATGCCTTATACAATATTTATGATTATTTTGTTATACAATTATTATGCCTTATTCTGTTATATAATTTGTCTTTTACAATTAACAATAACAATTATTTTACTAAAGTATTTATACACATATGACTATGATTTACATATCATGTACTTTATATTTATAATATATTTTATTTAAGGAGGAAAATGGCAAGAAAAATTAGTATAATCATAATTAAAGTTCAAGAAACCTAATTAGACCTAATTTGTTGTTTAATTTAAATCATGGTTTATACAGATATTAAAATTTAGTCGAATCTGTTGGATTAATACATTTTTAAGAAAGATTTGTGTTTTGACACAAGTGCTGTTACCATTGTTATGACAAAGACTTATTATAAAATTAACTTAATCTCTTTAAGTAATATTAATTTACCACAATTTCTGTACATTAATGTTGCTATACGGTTGTAGTTTTGAGGTAATGTTACAAACATCATTTCAGAAGCTAACGCAGATGAAATTGTCGTGTTGACCAAATAGTAAATTTTTATTATATCATTCTTTTAAAAATAATTAAAATTTAAAATGATGATCAACGGATTTGTCTTGTTACAAGGGAAAATTCAAAAAATAATTCTTTTTTTATTCACTTCAGATACTTTCCGTAGAACTACTCATTTATTATTGATTAGATACATTAATCTCATTACACTAATCATTTTTTTCTAATTATTATAAATATTGGTATTTCGAAACCGGAAGTAACATACTCGTTTACAAAAAAAAAATTAGTAAAAAGAAATAAATTGAATTTAAAAGTACAAAATTTACAATTTTAATGTTTTCCTAATTTAAATTTCGACCGAAAAATCTAATAATGCGTAGTGGTTTTTAGAATACATATTTCTATTTCTATATTAATTGCTTTCACAATCATGCTTATTTGCAAATGTACATATATTTTTAATTCAAAAAAATTTTTTAAAAATATTTTTTGATAATCTTCTTCTCGATTTCAACTTTTGACTTAGGGTTGCTTATTTCGATCATATTTTATGCTATAATATGATCATATTTTATTTTATACTTTATTTAAAAAAAAAGGTTCCATAAATATTATGAAATTTCAACAAATCTATAAAACTATCATTATACAGTTGACCAAATATTTTTATAATTTTTTAATTGAAACTGTAGAGTGTAGATAAAATCATATAGATAATATTATCATAAGTCATTAAATAAATAAATATTTAATTATATAGTTTTATGTATGTACACTTATATTATATATATGTATGTATATATGCTTGACTCGTACAGTGTGCGAAATGTGTATTGTTCAAAGGCACGGCTCCAAAAGGTGCCATTTTAATCTCAAGATTAATCACCTCTGATGAATTAATTTGTTTAGGCTTCAAAAATTTTCGCTTATTTAACGTAATTTTGTATTAAATTTAATAACAATTTCAAATAGTGAGCGGTGAGCGCCCAAAAATAACTCTTATTGCTCAATAAAAACGTAATTTTCGTAAAATAAAAATTATTCATAAATCGATTTTAATTTAATCCAATATCTCTAAAGCATCTAAATGTTACAATGTTCACGAAGAAAGTTTTTTTTTAAATTTGTTAACATTGAAGGCGCGATCAGAACAAGCATGCTAGAGAATATTTTAAGTTTTTTGAGATAAAATTATTTCGAAGATATCTTTACAAAATAAAATTTTTCAAACGAAAATTCTCGCAATATGCGGATTTAACAGGCTATACTGAGTCATTTCTACTAATATGACTTTTTAAATAGTTGACATTTTGTATTTTAAACAATTTCATCAAACGGAAAACATGGAATCAAAAGAAAAGTAAATGTTATGTAATCTAATAATGCGGAAAACCAATCTTCTAAACCCTAAAAATTGATAAAAAAATTGTGGTAAATAATTGTTAGTATTTCTTTGAGCTTTTTAGTAGTATCTTTTTAGGATTTTTTAGGGTAAATAATAGTAAATTTAGCTGTTCTTTTCTACTCAGAATGCAAAAACAAAAATGAAGGACCCCAAATATGCATGGCATACGCATACGTATCATAAGAAAAAAGTCACGCAAAAGGCATTGTGTATAATAAGCTAAATAATCCATTATTAAACATCAAAATAACATCAAAAACTGAATTTTTCATAAATACTAATACCCAAATATCATTGTAGTTTTTATTTCCCCTGCAATAATAATATTATATGAGTATCAAATATCAAATGATTTTTTTTATTTATCTACTTAAAAAATGAATATTTATAAAAAAAAACCGTATTATTAGCCAAAAACTATTAAAATAAAAGGAATAATAACACGAATTAATATCAAACGCAAAAGTGTATTTTTTACATTATTTGTAAAGTTTTTTAAACGCACAATTTTCCTTGAATTTTAAGTTTTATTTTTTTTTGTATATATATTCTGATTTACAAAAATATAATAAAATTTATTAAAATAAATTGATATAATAATAAAAAAATATTCTAATATGTATTGATATTTTTCATAAAATTTCTTTCAAAATACAGAGAAAAAAAACAAAAACTATTAAAAAAGCGGTATTAAATGAACTACATATCAGTTTTAAAATTTACAAAAAAAAATCTTCCAAAATTTTAATAAATTACATATACTCGTAATGTACTTAAAATTTACGCATTTTTTTTTTTGAATTATAAATTTTATCATATCAAAATAAGATTTCTTTAACCCTTTCTTGTCAAGAGTTGCTTTACAGCTAACTGATTGTGACTAGATGAATAAGTTGTAAAAAAATGATTTTTATTTTCAAATAGCAGTTGTGTTTGGAAAATTGTTAGTAATTTTTTTCACAATGCTGTTGCTACTTATTTATCAACAATCGTCTGAGTGAAACGGCAGATCTTATTCTCGCGTTAAACTAAAAAAATTTGTTAAATTGTTATAAAAATAACATCGACGACTCCAACAAATAATGTTATAGATGAAGTTATATCGTTATTTAACTGATAGCTTAAAGCTAGTTTCAGCAAAACTTATATCGTTTTTATGTCGAAAATAAAATATCTCTCAGTTTTCAATAAAAGAAATGCATACATAGATATACATATTTACACTTTACATTTTTGTCAATCTACCTTGAATATTTTCTGTTGCTTATGAACGAAATTCTGAGTACTAATGTTGTCATTTCGATGTCAAATGAAAAATTGTTTTCCTCACAATTATCAAGGTAAAAACATCGCGCACCAAGCCCTAAAAAGAACGAATTGAGTATTGATAAATATGTATACATTTATTTTAAACATTTTTTAATCGTTCGCTCCTATTATTGAAATTCATAAATTTAATATTTTATTCAGTTAATTTGTTAAAAAAAGGCTCAAAATTATAATAAAAATATTTTAAAAAACTGTAAACGGTTTTTTCTAACATAATATTGTACTTACATACATCATTATTATTTGGAGCCGTCGTGTGTATAATTTAAAGTTTTAAAATTTTAATTTATAATTATTATTGTTAAGACTGTTCGTTATTTCAAAATAACTTTGAGCATAAGTGTCCAATAGAATAAACAATATTTTAATGCGTTAACTTGTTTTGGTTTCTAAATAGCATCTAAGTACATTAATAAACTTTAATTTCAACTGTTTCATCTTTAGATCGCAAAAGGGTTAAATTATCGAAAATCTAAAAAATCATTTATTAGCTAAAAGTAAAATACATTTTTTGAAGAAAAAATCCTTGGATAAAAGTTGTTTCATAATACATACTACATAAATTAATATATATAAATATATATATATATATACATATATATATATATATATATATATATATATATATATATATATATATAAATTAGAATATTAGACCATATCAAAATATCATATCGTTTATGTTACCATAAAATAATAATAAAAAAACACAAAAAAAACAAGCAAAAAATTAATAACATAAAAATTAAAAACTTTATAAATAACAAAAACAAAAAAAAAACACAAGATAAACAGAATAGATTAAAAGTATGTATGCATTTGTATTTTTTTATATAAAAGAAATAAATATTATTATTAAAAAGAAATCATTTATTTAATGATTATTTCCTAATTGTATGGAGTAGCTTTGGTAACAAATAACTGAAGAGCAACGAAATTATTTTTGAAAATACATATATAATACGAAAAAAGAAAAAAAAAGATTAAAAACAACCTTTTTTTCAATATTTATATGGAAAACAAATATTTTAAAAATTTACAGAGCAGAACTTTATATAAAAATTTTAAAAATTATATCTTTCTTAAAATCTATTATATGTATTACATAATTATTAATTATTATTATTTTTAATTTATTTTTTTTTAAATAACTAAAATTTAATTAAAGCTCTAAAATTTCTGTGTCTTATATAAAATAATTGTAAAGTCTTCCATTATTCATTAACACTGATAAGAGTTAAATATTTGAAAAGAATCGATTAAAAATAATATCCAAATAAACAGAAAAAAAAAACATTTTTTTTGATTTATTGTTTTTTTTTTAAATTAATTTAATAATTAATTATTGATAAATAAATTGAGAAAAAATTAATTATTTGAATGATATGAGAAGGATTTGTTGTATCTAAAATAATTTGTCACTAATAAATGGCACATGAATTTAATGAAATAAAAAAAAAAACTAACCAGACATAATTAATAAAAATTAAGAAAAAAGAAAACAGTAAATTAATTAATAAAAAAAAAATGAGCGTGTTAATAGTTTTATAATGCGTGTATTGTTTAAATAATATATATATATAAAAAAGAATATCAAAATTTTTAGTAAAGAAAATGAGTTTTTGAATGCGTAAAATTGTGTGGATGGAATGAATTGTAGTGAAATTATTAATTAACAAAATAAAATCCATTACATAAACTATCATAGATAAATATTATTTATCTGTGATATTTTATTTACATCGCTGCCTAACCATTGCAAACAAATTTAATACTCATTTTTATGTACATAATGTATTTATTTTTATATTTATTTTTATTTTTTAATATATTTTTTTTATATTTAAAAAATGTAATTATTAAAAGGATCACAAACAAATAATTGGTCCGTTATGATGATATGAATCAAAATTTTCAATCCGTTTTGTTGAAAATCCATGAAATCAGAATATTTTTAGATCATAAATATTATTTAAATGAATATTCCTAAATAATCAGCAAACTAAGGTTATTTATTACAGAGGATATTATATATTTGTAAAATTTCTGCAGAAATACTTTGAAAGACATTCTAAAATTCGAACATGCTCACAAAATGTCTATAAATCGTTATAAAGAGTATTAAATTATAAAATTACCACATATAGGTTAGTTACATATGAGGTTAATTTGCTTAATTATTTCTTTCAGGTCAAAGTTTGTGCATAAATAAAAAACTATTTTCTGATTGATTGCATATTAAGTAAATTCATTATCTTTATCTCCATCAGTACAAAAATTTGAATCAAAATAAATTTCGCTTTTCATTATTTTAAGCATTAAAAACTTGAATTGTACTGAAAGATACATATTTGACCTGTATATTGTTTTAATTAAAACTAATCATTCATTACTTACCAAATTGTTAAAAGAAACTGATTCATGCATCAAGATTCATGCAGACTTAACTTCGCAATACTCGATTCAAATCTGTATTTTTAAGTACACTCAAATATAATTACTTTGAATTTTATAAGAAGTTTTCTCAACGAAATGGATGAGAAATTACAATGATTGTGAACAATATTTTTACCATATATTCTTTATATAATGAATTATTTTAAATAATTTGTTAATATAAATTCAATTAAATTTATATAATTTTTTTATTTGGTTGATTTTTGATTGAGTTTTTATTTATTGTTTATATTTATTTATTTTATTTATTGAGTTTTTATATATACATATAATATATGATTCCATTAAAATAAAATCCGAGACTGATTTTAATGAATTTATTTAATTTTGGATATTCTTCATTAATTAACTTTCAAATTTCAACAATTTTTTCAATTTTAATAAATTAAAAACATAAATAAATATTTTTGACCGAAAAAATTATAAAATGTTCGCAAGATATTTTCATTCTTTTAAATTGTAGGTACTTACTATAATAAATGTTAAAAAGTAATAACACAATATATGTAATGTATATATATATATATATATATATATATATATATATATATATATTAATATGTATAAATGTGTATATTATATTTATAAAACTATCAATTCATTATAAAAAAACCGTTAGCTTAAAAAAAATAATACTGCAAAACTGTAAATATTTAAAAAAATCCTTAAGACATTTAATGAAATTAAAAATAAAAATAATAAAATAAATAAACTTACTTAGATAGCTCATGTTAATTAAATTCCAAAAAAAAAAAAATTTGAAATTCAAAATACTTTTTCTTTCATATTTATACCACTTCAAAAAAAAAATTATAAAAATAAAATAAAGAAAACGAAGGAGCAACAATGTTAAACACAAATTTAATTATGAATAAATGAAGGTTGTATTGTTGTTATTTAAAACCAATTAAAAAATAAATACGGTATTACGGTAGTATTGGTAATACGAAGTGTAGGTGATATACTATCTATAGCAGCAACATATTAAAATGAAAAATGGCCAAAATATTTTTTAAATTTAATGGATTAAGTTAATAACTCAGAAGCCTATGTACATTTCCTTTATAATTAATAAGCTTTAATTTTTATTAGAGTTGTATTATTTAACAAAAATTATTTTAATTACAAATCTTAGATTAAAATTTTTATTTATTCTAAAATGTACAGCTTTCATTCATTCATAATTCAAATATTAAAATAAAACTGAATTTACATTGTCAAATCAAAATACATATTAATTGAAGAATATAAAGTGATTTTTTTCGTATCATAAATATTTTACGAAACTTACAGTCAACCATATTGATAACAAAAATATCATTGTAAAAAAAAACAAAACAGAAATAAACTTTTTTGAATTTTTAATTTAAAATAAATGTAAATGTATAAAATGAATAGTAAAAAATAAAACATGTTAATTTAAATTGAAAATTGTATTTGAAAACCAGATATGTATATATATAAGCGTACATATGCAATATATATATATATATATATAAGATCAAATATGTATATATATATATTTAATTAATGTACATATAGTTCACTTTGTTTAGACTTAAAATTTCAGATATATTCTATCAATTTTTGTTTAAAATATACATACATATATTCCTCGTCAAAATTTTTTATAATTGTGAAAGAATACTAAGTATTAATTTACTTATTCTATTAAAACTTTAAATAAAAAGAAACTAAATGAAATTAAAAAAAAATTTGTTTTAATTAAAAATTATTTATTTTAAATTTATAGGTTCTTACGTACATATATTACGCATAATTTTTTAAATTATATTTTGTACAAAATTTAAAAGATATGGTTAAAGTAAATGTTAAATCTTTTTTGTTTTGTTTTAATATTATCATGGACCAGTTCTTTGCAATGCTTTTCGAATTGTCGTCCAATCTTCTAAAATATCTTCTTCATGTAACATGTAAACAATATAAGGACCTGATACTGTAACTGCCTTCTTACGACCTGGACCTCTTACTTTATTTGCTCGTTTATCTATACCCCAATCTGCCCAAGATATATCTACATTATGACGATCTTCTTCTAAACGTCGAATTTTTTCCATTAACTCTTCATGAATTTGATCCATAGCTAAGTGTTTTTCACTTTCAAAATGTTGTCCTGCTGCTTGTTCCTCCGATAAATACTTATGATTAATGTTTTCTAAACGATATTGTTTTAAAATTTCAGCAACTTCAATACGATTATTCAAATTTTCATCCAATTGTTGCAGCGGAAGCAAATATTCTTGTGAACGACCACCACGTACTTCTTGAAGCTGCCATTCAATTTGATTAATTCTTTCTTTATATAATTGTTCTCGAAGTACAGTAAACTGTCTTTCGAGATTTGTTAAATTGTCTACACAGTCAATTCTTCTCCTTTCACACTCAATCTCATCCATTTCTGACGAGTCATCCGACTCAGGAACATCTCCTTCATCTTCACTAGAATCATGAGTTGAATCTTCCGAGTGTGAAACATCACCATCACTTTCACCATCATTTTTACCTGGCATTGTTACAGTCATATTAATTCTTTTATATTTATTTCTAAAAAAAAACAGTTTTTATTACAATTAAAGTTAAAAATTAATATTACAATTAAAGTTAAAAATAATTACTATTTTTGGTTGAAAAAATTTAATATTAGAATAAATAAACTTGTACTGTGAAAATTTGCAATAAGTTTTAACTCATAAGAACCTCAATTTACATAACTGTATTAATATGTAAATATATTTAATTTACAATTTTGATTAAAATAAGGAAACAATTTTTTTATTTAGGTACTAATTAAAAAATAACTTAAAAATTAGGAACCTCTTTCTCAACTTCAAGAAAACAACATATTTCATTTCAATGTCATCACAATACATTTTAGTTTAGAGCTTGACATTACAAATGACATTTCATTTAACTTCAAATATATTTTCTTTCAAATATGAAATTAAACTTTTTTATGAACAGAGTGAATCAAAATGCAAAAAACCAATAAATTTATTGGGAGACTAAACTTGCTGTAGCAGCACTCTTAACTTTGTATAGAACAATAAGCAGTTATAAAGTTTTTGGTTTTGGACAATAACAAGGCCTCCTAAATAATCTATTGAGGATGCCTTGACAATAATAATTAACTGTCAAACACTTTAGAACCACTTAAATTAGAACAGAAAAATTTGATTCTTGAAAAATTTGACACTCTTTTTGATCTTTTTTGAATTTTTTTATTCTAATTTTTGTTTACTCTGAAAATTCCTTGGTTTAACTGTTCAAAATATCCAAAACTCTTGTCAAATAATTCAGTTCAGCCATTAGAACACTTATTGACAAAAAAGTTCATTTAACTGAACGAACACAAAAAAGTGTTATTTTTTTTTTTTACTATAGAGCGTTTTTAGAACAGTTTACCGAACAAATCTATAAATTTCTTTTATATTTCTGTTTTTGGGTAATTGAAATTAAACAAAAGGACAAAAGGGGTTGTTGAAAATAATATGACTACATTTGCGTGCTTTTCATGATCTGGATCTATATGCATTACAGATAATTAAAATAACAATTGAAAAAAATTTTTTTTGACTCATAAAAATTACTGATTTTGGATAATATGCATTACAGATAATTAAAATAACAATTGAAAAAAATTTTTTTTGACTCATAAAAATTACTGATTTTGGCGTATGTTTCAAACGTGTGAATAGCACATTATTGTTGATTTTTATATTTTTGGTTTTGACGTGCGATACTACGATTTGTTTTGTTTTGCAATTTTGATAATTCATAAAAATAATATTTAAAATTTAATTCATATTTACTGTTTTAATATATATTTAATATGGAAGAAATGGAAGATTCAGATGACATTGAGTTTGTGGAATTAGAACATAAAAATATTGATGAAATTGGAAAACCAAATAAACCTTATTCGAAGATAGGTATTTCAAAATCATTGGGACATTCTATGTCTAATAAATTAATTAGTGACAGAATTTCGGCGTCTCGCAGAAAAGCAATACATAAAGTAATTGATACAAGTGATGAAATTTTGTTTGAATCTTATCCAGAATTAACAAATAATCAAAATTCAATGGGAAGAAAGATAAAAAAAATGCCTAGATTAAAGTCAGCTGGAATGAGTAATAAAATTCATAAGAAAAATATGAGCACTAAACATACGTTCTCAAAATCAAAAAATAAAACAATTTTCCCTTGCATGGAATATATGAAAAAAATAGCATTTTTTAGAGCCTGTATTAATTACATTCTTGAGTCTGTTGGCAAAAATAATATAAATTTTGGAGAGACTAATGTTACTTTGTCTAAATTAGTTAAACAAAATACAATATTACCTAGTGATGATGAAGTTATTGATATATCTGATTAATACATTTTTTTTTTCAATTAAATTTCCTTCATAATACATGACTTACACTATTTTAATAAATGCATTAAAACTCAATTTATAGTTTTTTCTTATTTCTTTAAATAATTTATTTCATTTTAAATATACATGCAGTAATTATTAAAATTTTTATACTACACACGTATATAGTATTAGTTAAGTCATTACAATAAGTAACAAAAAAACGAATATGCTTAGGATTGTAAGAAAATAAAATTTATTGAGTTTTTAATTCCGTAAATATTTCTAGACTAAAAAAAAAACAATAAATAATTTTAAATGCATTAATTTGTTTTGTGAATGAATAATATAAGCTAATTGTCACATTTATTAATGTAGAAGTTATTGATAGATCAAAAGAAAATTTTAAATAAAAAACAATTCAGGACGAACGGTATTTAATTGTTTGTTGGCTTTTATTATAATTTCTTGTCAATGTTAGTTATACTCGCTTTCGAATTATCAATTGAACTTGCAGTAGTTCCTAAAGTATTGTGATTTTTCAAATATTCAAAATACATACGACGGGCTTGATTTAAAACGCGATTAACATCATGTTTTCTTACCATTTTGTCGAAATGCATTGCCATTTCATTATAATCTAAATTACTTCTCATAATAAAATTACGGTGTTGCAATAATAAAGTTAAAGATAAAAAAATTAAAAATGGATTTCCACCACCAAATTCATTCGGCGGAGGCAGGAATGTTACCGATTTGATATTTAAGTTAACAGAAAATTTAGATGAATTTTCCTCTCCATCGACAGCTATATCTGAAATAATTAAAGAATCATTCAATGTGGAGTGTTCATTTGTCAAATCCTTAAATTTGGTTTTTCCAGCTGGACTCATCACTTCAATAGAAGTCATGTAATTATCTTGACTGTTTAAATTTTCTATAACTTTTATTTCGTTTTCATCGTAGTTACTCAAAAATGGGTTCAATGGTGAAATTCGCGAATGATGAAAATCAAAATTTTCTACATTTGATTTTGATTCAATTTCAGTTCGGTTTAAACTAGTATCCCCGTCATATTGTAATTCATCTTCTTCATCTGGGGTTTCTGTTCTCAAATTATCAACGAGAGTATTATTAATGTTGATTTCTAAAGAATTTCCTATTATTAAAATTAATTATTGTTTTGAATTACTTTGAAATGGAAATATAATTATTACCTAGACCATTTAAATCATCACAGCTCCTGTTGTCATTTACATCAATATCATTTAAGCTGCATGTTGAATTTCTGGATATCTGATGCAAAGGATTTTCCCATATAAATATATCAGCATTATTACTACTACTTGTACTAATTCTTTTATTTTTATCTTCGTCTTTCACAAAATCTTGTTTGTTAAAGTTTTTAGATACAAGGTTAGAATTTGCATTACTATAATGAACAATTTGTTCCTCGTTAACATTAATAATATCTAAGGAATACTTTTTTATAATTAAGTTTTTATCAGTTTCTTCAACATTGATGTTCAGGGTATTCGTTTCATTCAATTTTAAAGGATTATTTAAGGATTCAGCGTTTAAATTTTCTATTTGTAGTGAAATTTCTTTTGTGCTTGGATTTATAATTTGCTGCGATTCTCCTTCTAGGTCAGAATCTCCGATTTTTTTGTTTTTCTCTTCTGTTTCAAAGTTTATTTCATTTTTTTTTCTTAAAATTAATTCATTTTCAAGAGCACAAGACTCATCAACAGATTTTTGTGTCAACTTTATTATAGGCCGACTATTGTTTAAAATATCAATACATTCATTAGTTACCATAATGCACTTGTAATTTTCGCTATTCTGTCTATCAAAAGTTTTAGCTTTAAGAATTTTAGCAGTATTTTCAGTTAATTTATCAGATATTCGACTTTTGTTAGTAAAATTTAAGAACTCATTAAAATTTTTGACCACTTTATGACTTTTTTTCGAACAGTTATTACTCAAAATTTTTTGTTTGTAAAATTCATCATCATTGCTATTTTGATTCATCGGAGTTTTTAAATCTAAATGAGTTTCAATTTTGTCAATAGAAGCTAAAATACCTTTAGAATTAAATACAGTTTTTAATTATATTTTTTTTAATTTGAAATAAAAAGTACCTTTTTTTGAAGCAGCAATTTTTTCTTTTAATTCTTTAAAATGACCTTTGTGTTTATTTATTATTTGGGCTGAAATAATACTTTCTGATTTTATAGAACAGTTTACTTTATTTGAATCATTTAATAAATTTTTATCAATATTTGAAAAATTTTCTGTTCTATTTATAATTATGTTTTCTAAATTAGATTGAATATTTTCCAAATTCTTTTGTTCAACTCTATCGTCACATACTAAAATTTCTGTACTTCCACCTTGTGCATCATCAATAAATGGATTAGTTGAATGGAAAATAATTTTTTTATTTTCGTTATTTTTTTTATCACATAAATTTTTGTTTGACTTGTCATTAGACAAAGGGATATTTTGACCATGTACATCTTCTAAATTATTCAAGGGATCAGTAAAATTTTCACTTAGCGTAATATTTCTCATTAAAAGAAGCATTTTGGTTTCATCTAAACTTTGGTGTGCTTTCATAAGATTCGTGCGCCTTAATGGTACTCTTGAAATATTTTCATCTAAACTATGATTAAGTCTTTTAAAGCGATCTAATTTTGTGTCATTTATATTCTCAGTTAGATAGTCGAAACTAGGTTGTTTTGATGGTATATTGGAATGCAATGACAAAGATGAAGTTTGACGTCTTAATGCACAAATATTAGCATAATGATTTTCTCTGTGTTTTCTTTGACAATCTGACGTAATTAAAGAGTTTTGTTGAATTTGTTTTACACAGTTAGTAATTTCAGTTTGAGGTATGAATTCTTTATCAAATAAATTTAATTCTTTATCAGGGGGATCACTCCTTAACGAACTCCATTGAACTTCTAACATTCTCAAGGAATCTTCAAAGGGAAATTCTCTTTTTAATTCCAAGAGTAACCATCTATAGCAAAATAATAAATCATCCGCTTGTTGTAATTTTAAATAATCATAAAACTCTGGATCATAGTACTGTAAAGCTTCAGTAAGATGAGCAAATTTTTGTGTCATAGCAATACCATCTAACATAAAATTAGCTTGCAAACGTTCCATAATAGCACAAAAGCAAATATAAGCATGAGCTTCATCATTCATAGTTACTAAAAGAGGAGAAGCTAAGTCCGACATTCCTTGACAATAGCTAACTTTTGGATGATTTAGGGCATATGTTGTTAAAATATTAAATAATGATGCAATATTTTGATTGTCATCACTTCCAGCATAGAACTGATGTAAACGATCAGTTCTAAGAACATCTTTTTTCACCATACTTGTAACATATGCTAATTCACTATCGTTTGAACCTTCTTGTACAGCTGTTTTCCAAATGTCACGTAATTTATTATATTCTAGTGCTTTTCTTTTCATGTAATCCATTCTTTCACGACCAGTCATACCATCAGGATAAACATTTAATATGTGTTTCCAAACAACTCTTCTTAAGCTGGGATCGATTCCGCCTAAAAATATAACTTTTCGCAGTTCTTGTGGTTGAACTATCTGACCCACCGAATCTAGAAACCCTCTAAATTCTGAATCAGATAAAGGTACCCTTGGTGGGCCAATTGGAATTTGTTCTTCTGCAAAATTCAAAGCCCGTTGTACCATTGAAAATGTTTTTTCCATGTGATTCATAATTATTCCAGGAAGTTTATTTTGCATAGTCTGTACGTATTTTTGACCCACACCGATAGATTGCTGTATAGAAGAATGGTCTAACTTATAAGTTTCTGTAGTATTTCTTTCGAAATTACTAGTTTCATTTAAAGATTTAACATCAACACGTAAGTTTAAACAAGGTTCAGAACCAGTTTGAACTGAATAATTATGAGTTCTTAAAAATGCTGCATCTAAATCCCAATCTGATAGTACAGCAAGGAAGGTTTCATGACCTAGAGGATCCAAAGTCCTATAAAAAATTGAAAAGTCTGATCTTATATCAAATGCCTTTGCTACAATACTATGCAAAACATCTACCGATGTTATTTGAGGATCTACACTGAATTTCCTCCATTCTGGTGAACAATTCATTTCACATTTCTAAAATGATATTATAAAACTAAACAATAGTTTATATAAAAATATCATGAAAAATTTCAGTACCTTGACTTTAACTCGAATAGCTTCTCGAGTATATCCATACATATTTTACTATTTTTATGAATTAGAAAATTAATAGTTATGTATGTTTCATAACAAACATAATGTTCAGCGTAAGTTTTAATAAATTAAATAATTACTAATTTTAATATTAAAAATTTCTTTAAGTGAAAACCAATCTGAAGATTATAATACATTAATACGAATGCTCTTTCTTTGCTTTTGCAATTTGCATCATTTATCATTCAAGCAACATTCAATTCACTAAAATTTATATACTTTACTAACTTAGCTAGCTAAACAGAAGGTACAAACAAGAAACAAGGGCGAATTATAACTGTCAAAAATTATTACTAAAATGAAACTGACATTTATGACTGTCTTGTTCGATTGAGTTTTTAATTTGATATCCAAATTTTAGTTGAAAAAAAAAACATCGAATTTTGACCCAATGATTTCAGGACTGAATATGAATGTCAAAATTCAATTAGATGAATTTTGTTTAAAAGTCTCTGGATATAGAAATTATAATAAAAATAAAATTAAATAAACTTCAAACTTGTTACGACACAGAAATATGTTTGTGTAAACGCAAAACATATTTTTATTGATAAAAATAATTCTAAATTAGAAATTTTTCTATTTTGTATAGTTTCTGTGAATTTTGTTTAAGGTTGGTTTTAGTAAACGGACGTTTATTTCATCTCATTTCTATGATCGTGTTCAGAAGCTTTGAATTAGAATTTAGAGCTTGGTCTCGCACATAATGGGCCCCATATTATGATTAAATCTGTTTAAAAACTTGCTTTGAAACTAATTTCGCCACTCAGAAACTTTCGCCACACAGAAACTTTTGCTTAAACAAGCACAGAAACTTCACTATTTTTTATAGTTAAGTCAAGACAAGATACAAATGGGGGATATCGCATTAATAATAATTGCAGAAATTTATAAAAAAATAAAATAAACGAAATTATTAGAAGATTGTTTACAGATATAATTAAAAATATAAACTACTTCTAAATAACAAAAAAACATAAACAGCTGATTTAATTTACACTTTGGTTTCGAAACTTTACCATACACATTCAAACATATTCAGAATATTCAAACATACTCAAAAATACAGAACTTATATTCACAAGTTTCGAAACAAGTTTTTCCAAGGAATCCTTAAGAACTGGACCTTATTTTCAATAGTTGGAAAATGTTTCTATTTGTATGAACTTATTCATTAATTCAATAACTACTGTTATTGTCAGGAACGAAGCATTCTTACATAGAGTGGAATTTTATTTAATTTGTTACCAGATTACACTCTCAATTATTTTTTGTGATTTATTTTATCCCAATGATAAAGAGTCGAAAACCCTTAAAGCATTTTTTTTGCTTCATCTTGGAACATTTTGGTTGGAAGGCAGACACTCTACTTACTTCGCAACCTAGCGTGTACTTATGTACTTAATTAATGAAAATGTCTATAATGCCATATATTTGAATATCCATTGCTCTTAATTTTTCAATCTGCAGTATGGTGTAGGATTTTCAAATAATTTGAAAAATTCTCTCTAAAAATGTTATTTCTTGACATATTTCTTTTGAAAATGTTCTTTAAATTTAAAATTTAGTTTTTTTTACTTTAATTTTTTTTTGCGGTAGTTATCATCAAACTTTTTTTTAAAACCAAACAATTTACCATACATGTACCTACATTGAATGAACCTACAGAATGTACCTACAGAATGTACCGACAGAATTTAATTTGTGAAGTAACAAATTTGAATATCAATAATTCGATCATTTCACATTTGAATAAATAATGTTTTTTATTGCTATGCATTTTTAACAAAAATTTTAAGCAATTTGATAAAATATACAAATTTTTAAGTATATTGTAAATTTTGATAACCAAGAATGAATTTAAAAATATTTCTTTCATCCAAAAAAATCGTTCGTTAATTTTTGTTCCACTTTGTGTTTTGAATTTTCATCTCTCTCTCGTACAAATTAAATTTTTATTACTATCTATTTCTTACAATATTGGAAATCGACTGGAAAATTGGTAACCAACCCATTGACAAATGATAAAATTTTATTCCAGTGCATCTTCTTATTAACAGATATTCTTTGCTAAAACGTGAAACTTACTTTAAATTTAAGAGAAATATTATGTAATCAACATTCCACACATCATATTGTTCTCTGCACTCTGCAGTGATGGACCCAGAAACTTTTTTAGGGAGGGGCTTTATATATTAAATTGAAATATATTATAATATATATAATTAAAACAGAATTATGGAATAGTTGTTAATGTAATATAAAACAAATGAATTAAATAATTCAAATGGTTTCAAAATAATGTATTTTGAATATGTACATTTCTATATTTATATAAATATTATAAGACCAAATATTGGTTACATACATGTGTACAAAGTTTAATTTATTGATTCACTTTTGAATTGATAATATAAGATACATACTAAGTATTTTATAAAAAGTTGGTTGCTTAATAAAATAGTTGATTGTGATGGACTTAAAATTGTAGAATACACAAGCAATATTAATATCAAGAAAGTCTATAAGTATTTCAGAAAAGCGAATCAGTTTCTTACAAGTACAGTTTTTTATCCTTGAAACATCAGAAGATTTAGAAATTGATAAATTGAAATGCATCCACCCCTGGATCCATAGTTGGTTCCGTTGTTTTCTGTATATTTAAGAATCTGAATCGAATAATAAATAGTAAAAACTGTAATTATGTATAAAAAAATATTTACGATATTTATCTATAAATGCCTATCATCTACGTATATTGTATTGTATGTTCATATTAAAACAAATTAAAATACAACAACTTGTTTTGTTTTCTATTTATTTATTTCCTTTTATAAAAGGTTTATAAAACCACATAAGCAATATTAATAAGAAAGTTATTCTTTTTTGCTCAATTGTATGTAAAGAACAGCCATACTTAAATACATATAGTAGTACCGTATTACCATAGTTTATATAAGCTTTATCTTTTTGGTCCTATTAATTACATATATATATATATATGTACTACTATTTCTACTACTAAATTAGTATTAGTATAGTAATAGCACGTTATTATAATGAATAGTGTTAATGGTGTTAATAATGTTATTATATACTATAGCAATATTATTTTTAAGCAAGTATTTTTTGCTAGAACTAGAACTCTTATAGCTACAATGTCGGTGGTCGTTAGCTTTTTTGTTGAACTTTTCTGTTAGGTAATAATTTTTAAATATATATTTGAACCTATGTATATTAGCTATTAATTGAGTTCTAGTTAAAATTTGAATACGTACGAAAAGTTACCTTTTTTTATTAATAACGTATGTATTTTGTGTCTCTTTTATGTTTTTTTAACATAATATATTTTTAAATATTTTCTTCTGTATACAATACATATCCGCCCGAAAAAACAAAAAAGGTTAAGTCGGCCTTAGTAAAAATTTAATTCAATTCTGTGCATACATATTCCCATAATTTTTCTACTTAACATCGAACAAACATTTTATTCAATTATAGAAATTTTTTTCTGAATTTAAATTTTCATTTATTTTCTTTTTTCTTTTAATTGTAAACAGTTGTTGTCTTTAATTTAAAATTATCTAGCGACTATCAGAAATTATAATATATAATATGTACATAGAATTTTTATGTTGTTGAATAAGAAAAATAAAAAAAAAAAAAGGAACATATGGTTACGTCACGTTACAATATTGTAATATTATTATTATTAGTTTTAATAAATGTATGGCTATAGTTCCGAAAACCTTCCTCGATCGATTTTCTTGAAATTTAGCACAGAGACATCGTTGAGGATATACTGCTGAACAACTAGATAGAGGTCTCTATAAATTAGCCTAAGGGTGTAAAATTTAAATTTTTTTGATTTGTTTTCGTTTTTAATCAAATTGTATTTAAACGAACTTATTGTAACAATATAAACAAATTAATAATAAAGAAATTTTCAAGATATTTCTTTTAAGTTAATAATGCTTTTATTGACATACATAGGTATAGTTTAGGATATTTACATATATTTATTTGAACGTGCCTACAAGATTTTCAAAGTATCATTTTCATTCCTGAATGCCAAATTCAATTAAAAAAATTAAGCGAAAAGCGAACACGGGAGTTTTTAGGAACTATTGCCAAATATAGACGTATAAGTAAAGTATATAACCATTCATATATGCATCCATGTAGTAATTTATCAGATAGTTCAGGGGAAGACAGTAAATCTGTTTCTGCAATTTTTTTCTCTGTATAATTATTTGTTAAGAGTTTTTTTTATGTTTTCTACCTTAAATATACACAGTACATACTCGATCTTATCAGTATAACTTAAAGAAAGAATATAAAATTCTCTTTGCACCATTTTATATATTTTTATCAGTTCATATTCTGGTTTTATTTAGGGCTGTCGCATTTAATTTGGTTAAACTAGTAATTAAGTTAAGAGTACTCGTTAATTAATAATTAGTTGAAGACAAATTTTTGCACAATTTAGACGTATTAAATTTGTTGTATTTATTTTTCTTTTGTTGAGTAGTTAATTAAAATTATATAAATTTTTTTGTATAGTTTATTCATACATACTAATGATATATAGTTGAAAAAAAAAAACAAAAATAAAATAACAGAATTTAACGTGAATTTATATTGTTTATAAATGCATACTATATTATAAATAAATTATACATAAATAAATGTAAAATAAATATATATATTTTTTTAAATTTAACATTCAAAAATGAAGGTAAGGTACCTATGTATTTAAAAAAACTAGTTATTGCAGTATTTTTTTAATATTTTTAATTTAATTTAATTATTTAGGTTTAGTAAATTTAAAATTGTATTATTTTGTATTATGTTAATATTTTTAAAATTAATTTCAGGTGGCCACTGTTTTGTTATTACACTTTTTAACAATATTCAAAGGTGTTTATTTGAATGCGATACAACCTAATAATGAAAAAACACCATGGGGAATAGAAGAATCTTTAAATGCTGGAAATTCAATTCTTAAATTTCGTGGAACATGGATTTCCGGTAAATATTAATTTTTTATATTATGTTATATGTATTATATATTTTATATGTAATTACTATATATTATATACGTAACTATAATAATATAATATTTTAAAATTACAAAAAATATATAAGTATTCCTTATTATTTGATATCTATTCTATAGATCTATTCTATTTAAATATAATAATTTAATGTTCCAAGTTATATGTGCATATGTTGAAAATTTAATTTAATTTTTAAATAAAATTTCTATATCACCAAAGTTCGAAAAATTTCGAAAAATTAATATGTGTACTTTTTAACAACTTTATCGTGATTTGTGATTAATGGAATATAAAACTGTTATCAATAATTGTAATCAAATAGTATTAAAATTCGATTATATTGGAAAATTTTAATCCTAAATGAAATGATATGAAATTAATATTTTCTTTAATAATTTAGGTGTATGTAACATAATATTTAGTTTTTATAAAATTGGTAGATATTTTTTTTATATGTATGTTTTTTATTTACTTTATTAATTTCTTTAGTAACTATATATTTTCAACTCAACATTTATACGTACGACTGTACGAGTCTGTGTAGTAAAAAAACGTTATATAAACAAGTAATATAATATTTTATATTCAAGTTCATTAATATTTCAGCAGATTTCAGTAATATGTATACAGTATAATATAATATAAGCCGAAATTGGTAGTATTTAATGCTTTCATTAATCATAATTTTAAATATTACAAATATAATATAATAAAATTTTTGTGGTCTTGTAGTTTTGTACTAATTTATTTATTTTTTAAATTTCAGAAAATGAATTCATTTATCCACGTAAAACAATTGAAGACACAACAGAGTATATGGTCTTTAATGTAGAAACGGGTTTAGATGAAATATATGTTCCAGCTGGAATTTTTGTGAGTTGATACTTTATAGTAATCTAAACAATTTAAAAAACAAAAAAAAATGTTATTTTCAAATTTTAATTAATTAATAATTTTTTTTTAGAAATCATATAAAAATGCGGAGTTCTCTCTGTCAAGTAATAAAAAAAAATTCTTAATTGCCTATGAGAAACAGACAATTTTTCGTCATTCCTCTACAGCTAAATATGATATATACGATAGGGAGACTGGGTTAGTATCTTACATTTTTTTACATTTTATCTTCGATTTTAATTACTTAAAATATGTTTTGTTGTTGTTGAAAAAATATTCTTTTACATCAATTACAACTTAATTTTATTACTGTTAGTTTTTGTTTGACTTTAATGAATTTTTATTTAATACAGCTTAAAATACAAAATTGGTAATGGTAAAAGACTTCAACATGTTAAATTTGCTCCAACTAGTGATCGTGTTGCTTTTGTATTAGACAATAATATTTATGTTTATAAGTTAACGGGAGAAACTTATACTATTACAAAAGATGGTGAAAAAGATAAAATTTATAATGGCATTCCAGATTGGGTATATGAAGAAGAAGTTTTTAGTACAGATTCAGCAATATGGTGGTCACCAGACGGTGAAAAAATTTCTTTTGCTAATTTTGTAGATAATGATGTTGGGATATTTAAATATTTTATTTATGGTGAACCTTCTGATATTGATTACCAGTATCCAAAAGAAATTGATATAAGATACCCGAAACCAGGAACTCCAAATCCAAATGTTACTTTATATGTGGCTGATTTAAAAGGTGCTAATTCAAATGAAATACCTTTAATCAAATTAGTTACACCAACAAATATTGTTACTCAAGATCATATTCTTCAATATGTAAGTTGGTCTACAAATGAAAAATTAATAGCTTTATGGGAAAATCGTAGACAAAATCGAGGTGCTCTAGTTGAATATGAAACTAAATCTGGAGGTTATAGAAATGTTCGAGATATATCAGAGCCCAAGGGCTGGTTAATGACATCTGATCTTGATTGTAATCTTAATACAAAAGATGAAAAAGTTTGTAATATGATTGATTGGATTGGAAATTGGATGCAAATATGGAAAATGGATCTTATTACTGGAGAAAATTTAAATAAAAAAATATTTGGAAATTTTACTGTTTTGAAAATTTATGGACAAAGAAAAGATGTTTGGTAAGTTTGGTTAAGGATTTATTTAAACTCAAATTTAATATATTCTGAAATTTGATTAAAATATAGGTTTTATCAAGCTACTTTAGATGGAAGTCCATCTCAACATCATGTTTATAAAAACGAACAATGCATTTCTTGTAATATTTTAGATTCTGAAGGTGAAAAATGTACAGAAGCAACAGCGTCATTTAGTATTGATTTAAGTTATATGGCATTATCATGTATTGGTCCAAACCCAAATATTATTAGAATTTATAATACTGATAATATGAATGAAGTTAGAGTATGGGAAACAAATGAAACATTCCGAAAAATGATTTCTGGAAAATTAATGCCCCAAATAAAATATATTAAAACTAAAGTTGAAGGAGATTTCGAAGCAATTATAAAATTGTATTTACCACCAGATTTAAATTGGGAAAATCCTAATAAAAAAAAAAAATATCCATTAATTGTTTATGTATATAGTGGACCAAATTCCGCTAAAATTAAAAATGAATTTAGTATTGGTTTAGAATCCTATTTAGTAACAACTAGAAATGTAATATATGCTGAAATTGAAGGACGTGGTACTGGTAATAAAGGTAAAGATATTTTATATGTTATAAATAATAATTTGGGAACACTTGAAATTGAGGATCAAATTGCTGTTACAAGTTTCCTACAAACTGAATATAATTTCATTGATCGTGATCGAACTGCAATTTGGGGTTGGAGTTATGGTGGTTATGCAACAGCTAAAGTTTTAGCTACGGATGATCAAAGAATTTTTCAATGTGGTGTATCAGTAGCTCCAGTTACTTCATGGTTGTATTATGGTATATAATTGAAGTAGTTGTAAATATATTTAGTTAATAAACATTGTTTTTTTTTGTTTTTCATTTATTATTAGATACTATTTATACTGAACGTTATATGGGTCTTCCTGTGTGGCATGACAATTTGAGAGGTTACAGACTCGGAGGTTTATTATCAGAAGATTCACGATCAATTTCTAATTTTAAAAATCATGATTTTCTTTTAATGCATGGTGTTGCTGACGATAATGTTCATTTTCAACAAAGTTTACAGCTCGCAAAAATTTTACAAAGAAATGATGTCTATTTTGAAGAAATGGTATATTCAATTTAATTTTTGATTTTCTATTTAATTTGTAAATATATTTTTAAATATTTGTGTTTGTTTTTAAAAAAAAGCACATGAAACAAAAAATCTAATAAGACTTATTATCCTAAAATAAATTGTAAAACTATTTTAAAAAATATTTTAGATGTATCCGGATGAAAATCATAGTATTCAAAAGTTAAGAATGCATCTTTATCGTAATATGGACCAGTTTTTGGTTAACTGCCTAAACTTAGATTCGGTTGAAGACTGAGAAATTCATTAAAGCAATGAGTTAAGAGTTAATTTACCTCTTTATTAATTATATTTAAATATATTTTATTATATAAATAATTTTCGATTGATTTGATTCAATAAAAATAAATTTTAGTAAAATTAAATGCTATTTAATTAATTTTTGACTTTTTATTTGAAATTTATAATAGTATTCTTAAATGATAACAAGTTGTAATTTAGTTATCACCCCAAAAATGATTGTCATGATGTTCTAAAACTTGTTTAAAAGCAGTCGATTCATTTGAATTTAAATTTGTGTGATTAATATCTAATTCATCAACATCACCAATCCATTGGGCTGCAGAAATTTCATTTTTTAAATCATTTTGAAATTTTTTAAGTTCTGAATTTTCTTCATTTGTATTCATTTCATTGTTTGATTGTTGATAATTACTTAATAAAACCTTTGATATATCTCGTCTTGTTTTCGCAAACGATTCAATATTATTTCTGGCTGATAATAAAATTTTTGCAGCTAATAATTTTTTTAATGGTGTATCAGGATAACTTGAGTTGAAAATTGATTTCAAAACATTATCAGTTCTGTCAAATATCATTTGATATGATTTTTTTGTACTCTCGATTAACAATTTTTCACCTTGTAAAATTTTTTGGGTTTTTTTCAAATTATCTAAATCATGATTTATTGCCTCTAATTCTGATAAAAATTCTGTTAATGTATGGTGTGTAGTTTCAACCAAAGCTAATTTAGCTGATTCTAATTCTGAATCAAATTTTGGATCAGGAGGTGTAAGTAAATGTTCAACCGTATTTAATAAATTATTAAAAGCATTGGTAGCTTCTTCAAACATTCTACCAGTAGTCTGGGTCAAACTCAAAAACCCACTAGTATTTTGTTCATTTTGTAATATGTCAGAAACTATGGTTGATGTATTTTGATGAAAATTTAACATTGATTTACTTGGTTTTTCAGTAGAAATCTTTTCACGTAACGATAAAAACATTTCTCGTATTAATTTATCTGAACTTGTTCTACTTTGTTTGTTAACTTGATATTGTTTTGAATTTACAAAACGAAGAAAGTGTCGGTTGTGAGGTTTTGTTACATTAGCAAATCTCTCACTATATTTTGGGAAGATGTTCATTGGTTTGTTGTTTTGAGGTTTTCTATTCGGAGCTCTATTTTCCGTATTTTTATGAGGAGAATTGATTTTTGGTGGTCCTTTATTTTGAGCTTTCTTTTGATGAATATTGTTAGGAGGTATAATTTGTGGTGGTTTTTGGATTGGATTGTTGTTATTTCGTTGATGTGGAGGTATTACTATTGGTCCCCTTTTATTTGGATCAGACCAAGGATTTATACGATTTTTTTTCTTATTTTTGTTTTGTTTATTTTTTTTATTATTCTTTTTATTAATGTTTGACTTTTTGTTTTTTTTCGTAGAACTAATTTGTTTCCTTACAGTAGTTTTTGGTTTTACTGAAGATTTTGTATTCGGTTTTTTGGTTCCATTTTTTATTGAAACTTTGTTGGAGATATTGGTTAATTTATTTACGTTGTTACTATCAATGCTTAAAAGAGGTAATTTAGTTGTTCTAGTTCTATTTTGATCTCGAATAATTATAGCATCCAGTCCTGGTGCATCTACTTGATTTATATTTTTTGGTTCATTATCATTGAATTTTACCTCTTTATTTGAACTGACATTCTTATTCTGGTTATTTAAATTTAAATTTAGAGTTTCTTGGGATCTTGTTAATGCAATAATACAAAGAGTAATTAGAAAAATAAAAATATTTTTCATTTTTATATCTGTCTGTATTTATAGATTAAACTACTTTCAAAAACTGGTTCGATTGGTTGGGTTAGAAAAGTTTTTATACTTTGAATATAAAATTGAAAAAAAAAAATAATATTGTTGACATAATCAATAAACAGAATTGTTAAAGCAAAATGTGCTTGGAATTTTTTTCGTAATAACATCTACATATAATGAATCCATTGTATATATGTATGTTGTAAACTAATAGATGCATCATTCAAGCTGTTTTATTTAGAAACCCTAAAGTAATTATTTAAAGTTCAATGCTTCTTTTATATTATACTTATATGTTTTAATTAAATAATCAACTGTTTAAATAATTTCCATTAATTCTCATCAATGTTATTTTGGAGACAAAATGGAGCCAAACTAATCTTTAGATATAATTTTATGATAGTTAAAAAATATATTATGTTTCTCTATTTTTCATTCTTAATAATAATTAATTTATTAAGTTGTAAACATATTATATAGATAGATATAGCATATATGTATACATACTTCGTTTTCTATTATGTTAATTTAAGAGGTCACTAACATGTTATGTATATTTTACAAATATAAGCTATTTTATTAAAAAGCTTACAATAAAAGAATTAATAAAAAAACCATTTATGTATTAAGGCATACCTGAATACATAATATTTGAAAGCGCTTGTAAACACTATGTACTTCTTGATCAGATTTATAAAAATAATATTTATTGCTTTTACTAACCAAACAAAAAAAAAACAAAACAAAGGTATTTAAAAATAAAATTAAAATCAATTAAAAATTATTTAATGTACTTCCATTTAGTATATTTTACTTAACCTGTTCCTAAAATACTTTTAATATGACGTATGAAAGCTGAAATTCTAGAATATACTCCTGGTGAATTTGGTGTACCTATATATATAAAACCAAATAAATAAAAAATATAGAAAAATTTAGTTTTAGCTTTAATTAAATATTGTATACCTTACCACATCCAAAACCCCATGAAACAATTCCTATTAATCTATGTTTATAAACAACTGGTCCACCAGAATCACCTTGACATGAATCTTTACCACCTTTAAGAGGACCAGCACAAAACAAAGTTTTTGTTAGTTTTCCGGCATTTTTTGTTTTTGTATTGCAATATTTGTAACCTATTATAGGAACTTTAACTTTTCTAAGATGAGCTGGTAGAGAATTTAGTCCACTGGCTAATGTTCCCCATCCAGAAGTCGTAACAAGTGTTCAAGATCGTGGTAATTTTTTTGAAAGCAAATTTAATTGGATATTTTGACATTGTTCGTTTTGAAAATCCATATCTCAATTTAATAATAGATATGTCGTAGTTAAATGTACGGAGATTAAATTTTGAGGAAATTTTGGAAAACCAATAACACCATCTTGTCCATGATAAGTTGACCCATCGGATAATGGTGTGTTAGATCCATAAAAGCAATGGGCAGCACTTATAATCCATCTGTAGATAAATTCATTAATTATTTTAATTTTAAACTAATTTCAACATAAAAAATATAGGACTACCTGTGAGTAATTAAAGATCCACCGCAAAAATGTCCAAAACCTTTTTCTTGTAATGAAACCTGATATGGAAAATGTTTAATACCAGCAAGACTTCCTCCAACAATTCTATCATAATCATTATTTGATTTATTTTTAAATTTTTTTTTATTGTATTCATAATCTTCTATGTTATAAAAATTAGTATTGTAATTTTCTGTAATTCATTTAACACGAATGTTAGAACTATTTGTATAGTTCCTTAAACTTTCATAATCAATCCAATGATTTAAATCTAAAATAGCGAAAACTAAATTCACGAGTAATGCAATAGTAAATCCGTGCGCTATCATGATGACTGTTAATCAATTAATTAATTTAAAAAGAATAAGTTCCTTTTATATTGTTTCTCTAAGGTTCATAGCCCTTTATTGACGTAATGTCAAGTTTTACTAAATTCATTTTTTTTTTAAATATTTTTTCACGTTAATATCTTCTGTTCGGAATAAAAATGTTCCGAATTGTGAATAAATTTCATATTTTAGATAAATTATTATGATCTTATTATAAATTTTAATATATGTATTAATATATAATTTAAAATAAAATGTTTTTTTTTGTGTTGCTTTATTTTTGTTTAAATGTCTCAAATTATGTAAGTAAATTGCAGTACTTTAATTAATGTACGAACAAAAGGATAATACCAAGCAAAGACATTCTAAGTTAATTATATAAAGATTTCGATAAAGGTTACCTACAATATCAAAAAAAAAAACCTATCGAAATTTTTTTCCAAAAAACTTGAATAAACATTACGATTTTTTTTCTGCAAACGTTTAAAATAATTTCAAAAAAATAAATAATTTCGAGATTGGAAATATTCTTGATTTATTTCTTCAAGACATTTTTTTTAAAGATTTTTACGATACTCATTTTCTTTCAGATAATGGTAATTAGTGATACGCTTTAAATAACTATTGCTAGTTTCTTAAGAAATTAATACTAGAAAGATTCAATACAAAATACGAAGAAAAATAATGTTTTCGTACTGAAATAATTATATTTACTACAATAAAAAAACTTCGACTCTTCTTAAATTCGGATATTTGCTTGAACCTAATGATGATTTACATAACTTCTGTTTGTATGCGGTTTTGTCATTCCAAAGAGTACAGTATTATTGCAATAGGATCAGGAAAGTAACATTTTTTCTAATTAGGTTTTTTTTTGTTGTTGATCATTCTATTTTGTATACAGCCATCCAGGGTTATTAGAAGATATATTAGTGAATAAAACAGATAGTTGTAAGAACTTGAAACTTTTTATTTTATAGTTTATAAAATCATCGTACATAATTCATTTCAATTATCCATTACATTTTTGCAATCAACAATTCGTATAAGATATGGTATGGTATATTTTTATATTATTTATTTTCATATACGGGACCATAGGAATGCCAAAAAGAATCTTAAATTATTTAAATAATAAAAAAAAAATCTTTTAATCGTAAACTATTTACTTTTAATCAAAAACATCGAGAATTCGTTCAATTCAAAATATATTATTTAACTTAACCATTTTTGAGAAGATCTTTAATAAATTTTAAAAATGTTGGAACCCTTGTGTATACTCCAGGTGAATTTTTCAAAGCTAAAAACAAAATTTTTAAATTAATTTAATAGTTTTATATATTTTTTGAATTAAACATACCACATCCGAAACCCCACGAAACAATTCCAACTAATTTACGATAAGCTACTATTGGTCCTCCAGAATCACCTTGACATGAATCTTTACCACCTTTGATATAACCAGCACAAAACATTCTCTTTGTTAATTGTCCAGCATTATTTGTTTTTGTATTACAAATATTGTAATCTATTAATTTAACTGTAGCTTTTCTCAGTTTAGGTGGATAAATTCCTTGCGTGCTTGACAATGATCCCCATCCTGAAACAATAAGTGTTGTTCCAGGAGGTGGTAATTTTTTGCGAATGAAAATACGTCGAATTGGATAGTTGAATTGTTTTGTAAATCCATTTTTTAATTTAAGCATTGATATATCCCAATCATTTGTTGCTGATTTGAATTTTTTTGCAACATAAATTTTTTGTGGGTATCCAATAACACCACCTTTTGCATGATATGCCGAACCGGCTCTTACAAAATAATCAGCTAGTGGTGTGTTAGATCCATAAAAACAATGAGCAGCACTTAAGATCCATCTGTACATAAATTCGTTATAAAAATAGATTTAAATTTTTTTATTAAAAAGAAAAATAATACAACTTTACTTGTAAGTGATTAAAGATCCACCGCAAAAATGTCCAAAACCCTTCTCTTGTAATGAAACCTGATATTGAAAATTTTTAATATTCGCGGATGAGCCACCAACAATTTTTTCAATGTCACTAATTGATTTGTTCACAAAAAAGTTATTGTTATAATTTTTTATGTAAAGATTATTACGGTAATTTTTTTCAAATGATTCAATATCCGTGTTAGAATTATTATCATAATTTCTTAAGCTGTCGTAATCCAACCATGTTTCATCATCGTATTTACCGAAAGCAAAGTTAGCGAATAATATAATAGTAAGATAATTTACTATCATATTGAATTTGAAATTAACACTGAAACAAAATTTTTTAAATCTGTTGCTTTTATAAAGTTTTCCTAAGTTTTTCTATAAGGTTCATAACCTTTGTAAAGAACATTAATAATAAATCAAACTTCAGTAAAAGTCTTTTAGAGATAAGCCCAGGTTATTAATTTGTTTTGTAAAGCATCAACTTTTTAAACACAATAAAGTTATATCAAATGCTATGTAAAATATTATATGAGCTTTCGAATAGCTTATGTGGTAATTTTATATATTGCATGACAATAGAATGTGTGTGCAGAGTTTTGGCGTACTAATTCACATAATACGTTTGTTTTCAAAATCTTTTTTGGCGTATTAAAGAATTTAAATGTATTATGTATTTTAATTTAACAACATTATTATACTCCACTCTCATAAAATATTCTAAGGTACATATAGATAAAATAGGGATATAATAAATATAATAGGGATATAGAAATTTTCATGATGCCTAAGAAACAACAAAAAAAGATAACTAAAAATAGATGACAGTCCAATATAAGTCTTTTTTTAATTGAAATACTTTTATAAAAATAATATAACTTATTTGATGACTGATGAGTTTAGTTAAATAGTAAAATAGTAAAATAATGAATTATTTGAATTTTGGAAACTAAACGGAAATTTCGTCGACTGGAGGAATCAAATATTAATCAAATTTTTATATGAACTTTAATCTAAAAGAAATCGTATCTTTCTCTGAATTTTATAAAATTTTAATCTAAAAGTCCAGTATGGTAAAGCTACGCATAATGTCAAAAAAAAAAACAATCAAAACATTCAAAATAAACTGTTTCTTAAAATGATGCCAAATCTTACTGCCATCATAAGGCGTCGGTTATAGTGATCATTGAAATGAATACGTAAAATTTAAAAACAAAACCTATTTTATTTTTTTACGGATCCGCATTTTTTTTTCTGAACTGTAAAAAAATAAAATTAGTTAACTTAAAATGTTAAAATTTTGAACAGAATTTGATTGTTAAAACATTCTTTAGCATTCCTATCATTTTTTACGAAAATCTTGTGTCTACAGGGGTTGTAAAATCGAAAACAAATAATAAACATCCATAATTAAGGATTATTATAACATTTTATTTTAAAGTAATTCTGCAATTATGTTAAATTATAAAATCAAATTTACATAACTATTTATTTACTTAACCTTTTCTAATAAGAACTTTAATATAAGGAACAAAAACTGGAAGATTTGTAAATACACCAGGAGCTTTCGGGAAGGCTGTAAATAAAAATTTAATGATAAGTAATTTTACATTAAATTTTAGATTTTACATTTAAACATACCACATCCAAAACTCCATGAAAAAACTCCAATTAATTTACGTTTAACAACAATTGGTCCACCACCATCACCTATACACTCAGCCCTACCACCTAATAAAAATCCAGCACAAAATTGTCTTTTTGTTATTTTTCCAAAATTAAAAGTGGCCGTATTACAATAATTGAAACTTATTAAAGGGATTGTAGCTTTTCTCAATTTTTGTGGAAAAATTCCAAAAAATGGAGATATAGATCCCCATCCTGAAATTGTTAGTTTTGTACCAGTTGGTGGTAAACGTTTAGTAATTAATATACGACGAATTGGATATTTTAGCATAATTTGTGTTGTATAACCACTTTTCAATTTAATTAATGCTATATTCCAGTCAAATGTTTTTGGATTAAATTTTTTTGCAATATAAATTTTCTTTGGATGTGAAATAACACCACCTTTTGCATGAAAACTTGTTCCAGCCCTTACAAAAATATTTGAAATTGCTGTATTTAATCCTGAGAAACAATTTGCTGCAGTTATTACCCATCTACAAAAAAGAAAAAATATATCTCAATATATCAACTTTGATTTTAATAAAAATATGTAGCGTGTTTTAAATTAACCTGTGAGTGATTATAGATCCACTACAAAAATGTCCGAATTTAACTTTTTGTATTGAGACCTGATAACGAAAATGTTTTATGCCAGCTTGTACCCCACCAACAATCTTATCAGTTCCATTAATTGATTTTTTTGCAAAAAAATAATCATTATAATTTTCATCATGGATATTAAGACTGTTGTTGTGGTAATTTTCTTCTTGTATATATTTAGCTTTTGGGCTAGTTTCATGAATTTCAAAATTTTCGTAATCCACCCAAGTGTTCTTGTCAAAATCAGCAAAAGCTGAATTCACAATAAATAAAATAATTATTGCAAGTCCGTTTACTATCATTATGAAATTTAATTCTAATACTGAAAACAAATTTTAGAAATCTGTGCCTTTTATAAATTTTGTACAAATTTTATAGCTTTCGTATTTTATATATTATTTATGTGCATAATTTTTGCAAAATTTCCCAAATCACGAATAAATTTCTAAATAATGTAAAATAAAATTGTGTAAAATTCTATGTAGAATTTTGACTAGAATATGTGTATACTTTCTATATATTTATTTTGGCGTTATGAATTAAGCTCAAATGAAAAAAGTTCGAAACTAAATATGAAATAAATTCGACAGATAATTAGGTTTATTTTTCGATAATATTTAATTTGAAAATGTTCTTACTTATTCCATAATGAAATAAGTTCAAAAAATAAAAAAGAATTATTAATAAAATTAAAAATTAAATATGTTCGACAAAACTTAACCTTCGAACTTATTTAATCTTTAGAAAAACTTATTTAATCTTTATTTTTATGCGTAGTCGGTTGAATAACAGAAAGGAGATATCTGCTTTTTCCATAATTTTTTCCTTAATTTACTTCGAAATTATTTTCCAAAAAAATTGAAAAATCAAACAAAATATTATTATCTTTGCAATAATTATGAAGTAAGTATATTATGGAATAATGTCTTTTGGAATTTTATATCCAAAATAGGTTAGTTGTATATGACTCTAGATGAAATGAGATTGAAGTTATTTAATTTGTGATGTTCCGAACTCATTTCGTTTGAACTTAATTCATAGCACCATTAATTTTATAATAGTTATTTAAATTGAATTTTTCAAAATTTATTTTTGCTTACTTGCATAATATAGTAGAATAAATTTAGATATTGTCAATGGTTCCGAAAAGCTCCCACGTTCGATTTTCATCAAATTTTACAAAAAGGAAACTATTGATGATATAATGAACGTCTGTGAGGGTTTCATTAGGCGTATTTGATTTTAAAGAGTTAAAATACTTCTTTGAAATTACAAAGAAGTGTTCAAAAAGTGGCATATCCCCATACTTTATTTTTTTCCAAAATTTGTTGAAAATCGAAAAAAGGAGCTTTTGGAACTATTACCTAAAAATTTGGAAATTAATATGTAGTAGTTATTTATAAAAAAACTATGTATATTTTTTTAATCAGTGATTTAATAGAAATTCTTTTAGTTGATGTTTTTGATATTTATTTGACATAAACAGTTGGTTGAAGTAGAAGCTCGTTTTATAAATTAGAAAATTTCTAATTTTATTACACATATCTATTTAATATAATTTAAGAAACCAGTTTTATTTAATTGATTTGTTATAAGTTAACCGTTATATATCCAGGAATTTTAGAATTTGAATTGCTAATGTTATATGATTGTAATTTCTTTTGTAAATTCTTAGAAATTCATACGTTGAAAACGTTCTGTAGAGAAAGGTTAACACCATAAGTAGTATATAAACAAATAAGAGCTTTTATTTTTTTGTTTTTGTTTATTTTGCAAAATGAATAACCCAAATATTTTTATAATTATTATTATAATTAATAATACTTAGTAATTCGTAGTATTTAAATATGAACAAGTTTTTGATAAACTGAAAATTTACGTTTCTGTCTCAAATTTTTTTATTTTGATAAATCTGCAGGCCAACTTTATAGGTCCTTTTCCCTTTCGAAATGTGGGTCTTTTTATTAAATTACATTAATAATTTTGTATATATATTTTTGTATATTATATATTATATATTAGGACCATTATTGTTTAGTTTGTTTGTTAATGACATGCCACTATGTTTATCTGAGTCAAAATGCAGATTGTATGCTGATGATACCCAAATATTTATTAGTGGACCTATTACCAATATTACCTACATTGCTAAAATGTACGACGATCTTGATGCTATTTTATTTTGGACTAAAAATAATGGGCTAAAGTTAAATGCAGCTAAATCGCAAGCAATGATTGTTTATTCTAGGGAAATTGATACATCTATATTACCCCAAATTAAAATGAATAAATTAGCAATTCAATATGTCACTAAGGCTAAAAATTTAGGAGTGATTTTTAATAATACACTAACGTGGAATGACCACATTGATAGAATATCCAAAAATGTCTACTGTATTTTAAGAAAATTGTGGAAATATTCTTATTTTCTAAATGAATGGTTAAAACGTAAACTCGTCCTAGCTTTATTGATTCCACATTTCACATACTGTGATACTGTTTACTCTGGTATGTCTGCTAGTGAATTTTACCGGCTGCAACTAATTTTTAATGCTTGCACTCGTTTTGCCACAAACCGGCGTAAACATGATCACATTAGTGATGTTTCCAACGTGATATTAGGTGTTAAACTAAGTAACTTTTTGAAAGCAAGGTATATTGTTGTTATGAAAAAAATCTTGTTAAGTCTTATGCCATTATACCTTTCTTAAAGGGTCACTACTGGTAGATCAACAAGAAATATGAATCTAATGGTTCCTCGTCACAGGAGTCGATTAAGACACCTATCGTATTTTGTTAGAACTACTATTCCTTGGAACTTCATACCGAACTACATTCTGCGCGTTAATAACATTAAAAGGTTTATTGAGCTCAGCAGTGAGTATTTTAAAAATCATGATTTGAGGTAGGCAAATGTATTATTTCAGTTCAACAGGCATATATTGGTATACGTGTATTATATATTAAGTATGTAAATTTTTGTATATAGCATTGCTTTTTTTTTTTTCTTTTTTATATCTCTATATATGTAATATATATATGTTTTATTTTTATTAATTTGGTAATTTAATCTAGTTATAGTTTAAGCACTTTATATTCTTACAATTTAACATTTTTCATTGTTATTTTCTAATATGTTTAGTTTTGTTAGTTTTAAATTATGAATTCTAGTTACATGCTTAAAAGACTAATCGTCTTATATGTAGCAGAATAAATTAAATAAATAAATAAAAGCTGGGCTGCTTCAATTTCTACTTGTTCTAGTTTGTTTCGTTAATTGCTTTTTGCATAACTCTTTTTGTTATTTGTTTAACAACCAATTCTTCTTTTAATTTTCTCTGCAAAATACCTAAGCGCTTTGTTCCAAACATCTATATTTTATATTTATTACTAGTGTAGCCTAGAGTTAAATGCCATTATATGTCTACATATCATGTCTTAGCATTTGCTTATAAATTAGGATTCAGTTTATTGATCCTACTCTTTATTATTTACCCCTCTCTTGATTTATTACGTATAGTGTTTGTAACTATTGTCATGAAAGATGTTCCAATTTGGTATCAAGTCTCTAAACTTTGACTTTGAAAAGCGTTGCTACACAAGAAGAAGTTGAAAAAATTAACTCAAATAGTTGAAGAATTTAGTTTAGGTTGCGAAAAAATCTCTGGTATTCAGAGTATTCCTCTTAAAGCTGCAGTAATAGCTCAAGCTACATGCTTTGCAAACAATTTTCATTCCGAAAGAAAATCGAAATTAGCATTGTTATTAGATTTAGAAAGATGGAAACAAGTTGATTTACCAAATGAATTCCAAAAACAATATCACAATCAGGAGATCCGAGTTTAACTGGAATAATAACAACATCATCAAGTCCTTTAAGTCCAGTTTTATTGGTGGCTGGAAAACGATATAAATTGGTTAGATCAATCATTCTTTTGGTACATTTTTAGTTACTGAATATTGTAAATGTGTTGAGCAAATTACTATTCAAATTAATTGAGCTTATTGATATATATGTACTATATGGTGTAGTGATTATATTATCTGAGTAATAAATAGAAACCCCAGGGTTCGAATCACTTTCAGGGAATGGATACCTAACTTTATTTGTTTTATTATTCATCCAAATATGGAATTTCCACTATTTATCAATAATGGAAAACTTAAAATATTTGAGAGTATAATTTGGAATATCTTATGAAATTTATGTTATTTTAGGAGATCCATTCTCTGATGATAATAGAAGTTTCTAGACTAAGGAAAAAAAGATCCACCAGAAAATAAAAAATAAATAAATTCTGGTTAAATGTATTAAAAATGTAATAAAATTCAGTATCAGACTAAATTACATAAGCGTTATTCTTATTTTGTTTGCTTACTTGTGTGTTTAACTCAAATGTACAATACAATAAGTCTTATTCTTAATTTAAATTTACATTGGTTTCATATTTTCTTTTATAAATTAGTATTAAAAATATAATATTAGAAAAAGGTAAAAAAAACAATAAGATAACTAAAATAAAAAACCAATAGTTAAAAATTAGAAACATCACAAAAGCTATGACAGCTAGACAAAAACAGTATTCTTGATATTTAATCAAGGGAAAATCGGATTAGGTTTTTGTAATAATTGTTGATAAATGATATATAAAGCATTGGTGATTAGGAGTCACACTTTTTAATCATTTCGAACGTTTCCACATTCTGACAAGGCGATGCTCTATCTTGTAACTTCTTCATTTTGGCGTTGAAGCATAAAGCGTCGATCTGGGGTAAACACGCAAGAAAGTAATGGAGATTCTGGGTAAGGGTTCTGATTTAAAAATAGCTAATTGACTATCGTTTTAATATTGTTGGAATGTTTTCATTTATAAAAAACTTGAAAAGTAAAAGCAATATCAGCAACGGTACTTCTTTTTTCGAAGGTGTTTAATTGTAAGAATTTAATGTGGATGGGTGGTAAGAATAATTAGGATTAATAATTAGGATCTGTATTAAGAAAATAACAGATTCGACCAATGATGTGGTAAAGATTGTAACGTAGAATTTTTTTTGAGCTACCTCAATTCTATTTTTATGAGTAGTGTAATAACATGACCAGGCTGAGCTGGCAAATTTTGTTTTACGATAAAGGTGCAAAGAGCTTCAAAAATGTATGAACTATCAAATTCTTTGAACTATTCCTTAACGAATCCTAACATAGAGTTTGATTTATTTACAATAGAATTAATATGCTGGACAAATAATAGTTTGTCATTAACAACCAGCCCCAGGCGCTAGAATTAAATTTATCGTTTGATAACTTTGTTGTCAAGAGTGTAATTACTAATTATCAGTGAATGGTGTGCAGCAGCGGGTGAAAGAAATGGCTAACATATTATTCCACCAGCAAAAATAAGTTTCTACCCCAAAAGTTTCCTTTATAGATTTATCTAAGTAAGTCAGAAAATGAGTATTCTTATTTTACTCGAAAGTATTTTTCAATTATGTACGGTTCCAGAAGTTATGTATGTACTGTAGGTATATTATTGTGGAATAATTCATAATTTAAGCTTTATTAAAAGCCTTAACCACATTCAAGAAAATTCTGGAACATTAGTCAATTTGTTTAAATATTTCTTTTAATAATATTTATGATTCTCTTGGTGAATTTGGTCAATTGTTGAGTGTGCTTTTTGGAAATTTTTCATTATATATTTTACACTACACTTTGAATTTTTAGAATTAAATGAGAGTATTGTTCGTTTAAAAACATTTTTTTTACAAACAAATATAAGACATTGTCTTGTTAATTAAAAAATAAAAAACAAACTTTAGGTATCTTAATGAAACAGCCCTTTTGTGTTGTTGAAAAAATATTATTCTATTACATTTTGAAAATTAAAAAGGAATTTTTGTTTTTTACTTACACCATTTGAAAAAAAAATAACTTGAATTTCATTTTTAAATATTTGAACAACGGCTGTCGCAATCGTCACTATAAAAAAAATTCAATAATGATATGTATTTGAAAGGAATTTTGAAGATAGGTACTTTTGATGTCATTATTTATCAAGATTACATTTTAACGGTATACATTTTTTGTTTTTTTTTTTCAATTATTTTAGTTTCTATAAAAACCCTAAAAATTGATTATTTCATCATCATTACAATTTGGTAATTCGTTGAACTAAGTAAAAGTTAAGTTGTCAGGATATTTTTTAATAAACAAATTTAATAATTAATTTATGATGAAAAACTTATTTTTGATCATAATTTGGGTAATTTGTTTTCGTAAATCAATATCAAATGTTACAAACCGAATTGAAAACGAAAATGTTAAACCAAAAGAAGAAATTTTACAAAATTATAATACAACACAAAGTACCAAACGTCAACCTCGACAATTTATTGGTACTGTTGGTAGTGTTTTAAATTCAATAATGGAAGGTAGTAATAGTATTATTGGATCTTTATTATCAGCCCAACAAGACGTTATACAAAATATGATAAGGCGTCAAAATCAAGATTATCAAAGTGCTCAAACATTTATGTCCTCATTTATGCCCGGAGTTCAATTAGCTAGCGATCAATTAAGTTATATTAGAGATGGAATCTTAATTGGAAATTCGAACACTAATAGAAATCGAAATTCAAATTTGAATAGAAATCAACAATTACAGAAAACTCAAAAACCTTCCAATACACGTTTTAAGTCAAGACGTAGAAATCAATATTATTTAGATGATGAAGATTATTATTATGATCAAGATGATGATATGGCAAGTTATCCTGACTATTACTTTGATTATAATGAGGATGATGATCTTGATGATTATGATTATAATGAAGATGATAGTTTTCATGACAAAAATGATAATGATGGTGATGATGATAATTTTGATGATAAGAAAGAACATAAATCGTACCGTGAAAAAGAAAACGATGATTATGAAGATATAAGTGAAAATAAAATAAATAAATCAGATGATATTAATGAAGACAAAGATAATGAAGAAGATGATGACTATGAAATAATAGAACGTAGTACAGAGAATAATTTAAATGTTACCAAAACTAATATATCCGAAAGTAATCAAAATATAAATACAAATGACGTTAAAGATGATATTATAGACCATGAAATAGATAATAAAGCACGAAGTTTATTTGAAAACTCTGATAGTTTTGTAGAAACAGAAGAGACTGAAATTATTCCTAGCATAAGCTCAGTATTTCAAAATACAATGAATGCATTTTCTGGTATGGCTGATGAAAAACTTCGTATTTTGGTTAATATGTCATCAAATACTGGCAAATTAGTTTCTGATACAACTAATTCAATTGATGAGGTCTTAAGATCAACTGAAAAACTAACCTCTGAAATAGATAAAGACAAAAATTTAATTGACAATCAAATTATGACAGAAAAAAATAAACTTATTGAAACAACTAAAAAATCACTTGCAAGGTTTTTAAAAGATATAGCTACAATTTCTAGTACAACCGGTAGATTATTAAATTCATATCCAGTTGAAAGCCAACAAATTATTGAAGTTGAGAATGAATTAATTGATAATGTAAGTAAAGCTTATAAAGCGATATTCAATGAAGCTGTAAATGCAATCGATGAAATATCACAAAATTCTAATTCACAAAGATCAATTCCACCAATTAGTACAGGTGGCGTTCCTTCATCAACAGATACAAATTTTTTAGCTAGAACTTTACAATCAGCTTCTGAAAATATTAGTATACTAGCAAATCTAACTAGAAATTTATCAAGGGCTATAGAAATGTCTACAAGGGTGGATCCAGTAGCAATGGAAAAGCAGCTTAGAAGAGGAGCTCAAGAAATATTAAATGCTAATCAACGTTTAGTACGTTATCAGAAACAAAATAATCGATATAGAAGAAGAAATCAAAGATATCGCAGAAAACAAACACAAACTGCACCAATACGTCGCCGAAATAATGTTAAACGTCAAAATCACAATAATAGACGTTATATAAACAGAAATCAACAACTGAATAAACGAAGATATAATAATATACGAAGACGTAATGTAAACTCGATTCAGAAAAATAGAAGACGAAGACCATATGTTTACTCTAATATAGTTGTTAACCCAAATGATGAGACAATGATTGAAAATTCTGCTTTAACATCTCAAAATCAAATAGAATATGCTAATTTAATTGAAAATAACATTAATAGTCTTAAAAAACCATCCAAAAATCAAACAGAAACGAGTGTTTAATAAGAAAATATCAATAAATTTTTTGAACTTGGAAAAAAGAAGAAGAGGGATGATGAAGAACTTATTAATTGATTAAAAATTTTTTGAAACTCAATATTAAATTGTAATAAATTATAGTGAAATAAATTTAATGGAATTTGTAATTTGAATTCGTTGAATTTATTGAAATAAATTTAATTTATATGCAACACGATATTGGACTAGATTTTTAATGGTTGATCACAGGCTCCTATTGTCCACATGTCCGTTTGGGATATTGTAATACTCCTCCATATGGCTTATGATATTTTTGATCGTTTAGTGGATCGTTTGGAAACACTTTTCAATCGAATAGTTTCCTTTGTGTGCTAATTACAGTTGATAAAAATATGCTTTATAAATTTACTTATAAAATTATTCCAAATTTGGGAAATATTCGATCTGTTAATACTGTAGAGAATTATGAATCTTCTATTTATAATTAAAACTAGTTAAAGTGCCATTTATTTTTGCTCTTGATTCGAAAATTATCTTATATACAAAAAAGTCTAGTTTATTCTAAAAAAAAGTTAAAACACCAATATTTAATAAATTAATACAAAAAAGTAAAGTCAAGAAGGTGTTTTAATTAATATAAAATAAAAATTTCTTTAAACGATTCAGATTAAGGGAAAAGGACCTATAAAGCTGGCTTGACAATATAAATAAATAAATAGATTCAGATTTTACGGTTAAAAATTCATTTAATAATTATTTGTAATTGTAATAATTTTATTAAAAAAGATCTAACAAAGTTTCAAATGTAGATTTCGTTTATCTATTATGTAGATTTTATTACTTCAATTGAATTAAAATTTTCGTGGCTCTAAATCTCATATTCTAATTTTGTTTATAATTTTCGTTTTATTAATAAAATAATTTTCAAAATTTTTTTTTAAATTCAATTTACATACAAACGCTGAATAGAAATTTTTTTTATAATAATATTATTTTTACAAATTTATTAATTTATAGATACTTTAATCATTTCAGAAATTTTTTTTTTTTTTGGAAAGTTCACCTAATCCAACAAAGTTAAGTAAACTATATGGAAATTTAAGAGACTTCAAGGCTCCAAAAATTCGAGGTAGTTTTCAATACAACTTAAACATTTTTTTTTATTATTTTAAATTGTTTAAAAATTTAGGCCAAAATTGTTTGAACAATTGCTTTGTTGGTTTAAATTAAAGAATGAAACTTCAGTAATGCATTCCACATAATTTCCACTATAAAAAGCTTAATCAAAAATTGAAAAATTATCAGAAGATGTTTTAATCTTCTAATTGAAACACTTTTTTTCTTTGTTAAAGTTTTAAACAAAACTTTAAAACTTACTGGTAGAGATTATGAAAATTTGGTTTATTTTAGTCCTGTTGACATTATTATGTCAGCAGAGTACATTTGCCCGGTTATCTGGTGAAAGTATTAAAGCAGAAGTTCAAAAAAAAAATGAAAGCAGAATTGATAATGTGGTTAATCATATTTTGAGTAATCCCAAGGACCAGACAAATCTGAATAACAAAAAATATTTTGATCAAGAAAATGAATATGATAATGAATATCAAGCTGAGTACACTGATGTAGAAGAAAACGATTTTGTTAAGTTGAAACCAATTAACGCATCAATAAAAGAACCACTTGATGAAATTCCCAAATTGGTTGAATTAAGTTTGAACTTATTATCAAATACCAGTGCAAGTACACAAACGTTAGTTAAGATCATAAATCGATCCATAACAAGAATTTTTAATACTACTGCTATCTTTAAAAAAGACTCTGGAACTAATGAAGAGCTAGAAGAGGCAGAATTGAATTTAATTAAGAAAGTTAAAAGTTCTTTATCAAATTTCTTTACAGATTTTGCGAAAATTACAGAAGATAATGCAAAAGTTTCAAAATCTGTTTCGGGAAAAAAACTTATTAAAGCTCAACAAGAATTTTTAGATGCAACTCTTAAATCATATATTGATATCTTTGAGGAAATATTTAGGAATATTGAAAATCTCGCCGAAGAACTGAAGGAAAATGGACACTTAGCAGAATTAAATCAAGCTGTAGTAGTAGAAATGCTTGACGTGGCATCATCTGATATTCAGGCTTTGGACGAAGCTCGTAGTGTAACTGAATTCCCCCAAAAAATAACTGATACAGAGGTGATGAAAACAACTATTCAAAAAAAAGCTACAGAAATGTATAGCACTAGAGCTCGATTGCGTAGAAGACGTCGGAGGAGAACGAGGAAAATTTTAAAACGATTTAGAAAAAGTCGTCGTCGCCAGAAGAGAAAACTGAAAGCCAGACGTCGACGTCAAAGAAAAACTCGCTCTAAACAACGACGTCGTAGAAGAAATAATTCAAAAAAAATGAAAAAAAAGAACAGACGAAGAAGATTAAGAACGAAAAGTAAATCTAAAAAAAGGAAAAATAATCGTAGGTTAAGGAGACGTAGGAAAGGTACAGGTCAACGTCGTGTTAGAAATCGTGTTCGTAAAGGTTCCAGAATACGAAAGAATAGAAATAAAACAAAACGAAGACATCGAAACACTGTTAAAAAAATAAAATCCTCAGCACGCAGACGACGATTACGAAATCGTCAGCGGCGTCAAAAAACAATTCGTCGACGTCGTTTAGCAACAATTCGACGACGACGACGTCGTAGACAACCTATTAGACGTCGCCAAACTAGTAGAAGTAGTAGTCGGCGTCGTCGTCGTCGTCCTTTAGGGCTTGATAGTGATACAAGTGATACAACATTATTATCAAGACCGATCGATGATGATGATGATGAAGTTCAAGTAGTAAGTGCATTGGTAGAAGAATTGATTGATGATCCTGAAATACAATCATATTCGCGACGTGCAGCTCGAAGAGCCCGTCGAAATAGACGACGTTTAAAGTCCAAATTAAGGAAACGAACACGAAGACGTAATAATAAAAATAAAATACGTGGTCGTCGTACACGAGGTAAATCATCAAGTAGACGTCGTAATCGACGTCGTTCAAAACTCATAAGAAGAAAAGTTTTACGTCGGTTACGTAAACAGGCATCAAGAAGACGATCTAAAAAAGAAAGACGCCTACGTCGCCGCATGATAAAAAATTCCAAAAAGAAACGCAGAAATAGGCTTAGGAGACGCAAACAACAACGAAGGAAATTAAGAAATCGTGCTCAAAAACGTAGGCAACGAAAAGTTAGAAAATTACGTTATAGAGTTCGTCGAATGAACAGAAGAAAAAGAACTAATACGAGACCACGTAGACGTCGTACCCGTCCTTTTGATCAAACTTCTAGTAAAAATCTAATTGAAAACGAGTCTTTGAATGATGTTGCTGAAGAGAATAATAATTTAGAACAAAAATCTGATGGAAAAATAAAAGAAATAACCGATAATAAAGAATCACTTTCATCAACAGAGGATGATGACGATAAGGATTCAGAATATTAAAACAAACAACAAAAAAAAAAAACAAAAAATTATCTGTAATAATAATAAATAAAAAAAAACAATTTTCTCCTTTACAAAAGTATGTTAAGAATTTTAAATATATATTATATAAAAAAATAAAAAAAATTATACTAGACTTTTGTTTTTGTTTTTTTTTTTCAATTCAATATTTTTATTTTTTAGTATTTTCTTAATCCGTGGTATAATATAATATAGAATAGATAAACACAAAAATTCAATGTTATAGATAAGTTAAATTAATTATTGATAGATCAATACAAAAACACTTAATATTAATTAAAACAACAAAGAAATGTTACCCACTATTATGTTACCTAAAGCGAGTATCGAAATCGAATGATGCTTATTTATATATATATTTATTATAGAGTTATAATTATGTTATATGTATATTTACCTTTATTTTTTTTGCAATTTGTTGCACTAAAATTGATTACAATTAGCAATACTTGTATTAGGACTTTTAAATGAAGACATAATCTCGTTGATTTAGTTTTGAATTAAGTCTAGGTATAACATAGTGGTTCTGAAGTGATTCAGTAAAAAATTCTAAAATTAATATATTAACTTAAAATATTGGATCTAGATCTTCAACAATAAAACAAACAATATTCAAGTACGACTTCACCTATGAAAAATTATACCATATGCATATAAAAATAAAAATTTATTATATACAGTCTGTCACAAAATTATTTGCATGTCGAAAATCGTTTAGTTTATGTAAGAAATAATTGTAAATGACTTTGAAAAATATTATTGAGTTTTTACCGTTAACTTTTGATTATTTCTATAGTACAATTTATCAAAATTAAAGTTTTCAAAAACACTTCTATTTAAGACGTTACAATATAAAACATAAGTCGAAACATTATTTACATTTTCATTTGGTTTTAAGGAGTTAGTTACTTTCAATGCGTAAATAATTTTGTGATCCATCTCTATAAAGAATTATTTAAAATTTTAAAACTATAAAGAAATAATATAAAATTTAAAAAGTAAATAAATAATTTAAAAATGTAACTGTTCTTCCAAGCAGTTACTCCGAAATCCGTGATTTTCCTTGGTTTCAATTTTAAAATTTTACTAATCCTTGTTCATAATAATTTACCGTTTTTGAAATTCAATTTAATTTGTTTTATCCTTGCATCAGAAATTTACATGCATATAAATTGTTATTTTTTGTTTATTTTAATTCCCAATATAATTTCTGAATGCACTCTAATTTTGGTATTTTAAGGCTAAATACATAAAAGTGAGCTAATTTTTTGTTGGGTTTGTGTCTTTGCAAAAAATTATTTGTTCTTATAATATTTTACTGCTTTACTTTTAACCACATGCTTTATTTAAAAAGCTAATCAATAAGCTTTCAAATATTCTTTTTGGTTATAAAGTAGATTTTTTTGAACTTTTAAAAAAATTTTGTAAGAAATAAGACTCACGTGTATCTGTAGCACATGTTGCTATTTTAATTTTTTAGCAAAAAATTACCAAAATAAGTTTGTAAATTTTGTTTTTATAAACGAAAGCTTCTTTCATTCATAACTATCAAAAGCTTTTATTGTTATTGTAATTTTTATTTCTATATTGTTATAAATATTAATAAAATAAATTGACTACCAACAAAACTTTCATTGAGCAAAAGATACGAGGCTCTTATTTTGTTTTTGTAACGGTGACAAAAATATAATATAACATTATCTTTTGAAAGCATTTTGTGTATTTTTTCTGCACAACTTTATATTCACTGTGTGCTTTTTTTTCATTTTAACGGTTGCTATTTTGTGTACATTCATTTTTCTGCTCTGTACTTTTTTGTTTTTTTGTTTGTTTTTTTTTATTTCAAATTTTTTTTTGCAAGAAGCAGCGTTTAAGTGCTTGTTGCCAAAAATTATTTCTTTAGTTACATTCGGTACATTCAAGATTCAAAATGGTTTGAACGGAAGCGTGTTTTGTATATCAGCAAAAAAGAAAAATTAATATTAATTTGTCTACAGCCATGTACAATTGTAATAGTGATAATTAAAAAACTGTCATTGTACATATAATAATTAATAAAATTATATGTATATATACAATATACATACACATGTATATATATACAAAATACGGTTTGGAAAAAGAAAAGCGCACTTAATAGAAATTAGAAAATTAGCAATTAATAATAACAATAGAATAGAATTACAACATTTAAAAAAACAGAAAAAAGATAGAAATAAATTAATAGTTTAGGAGAAAGAAATGTATTTTGAAATATTTTATTCAAAATTAAAGTGTACAAAAAAATTGTTTAATTATTTTTCTGTTTTGTTTCTTAATTTTTAATATAAATGATAAAAGTTATATGTCTAAATAAAGTGTTAAATATTTTTTGTTAGTTTTGAAATAAAAATCAGTTAGAATAAAAAAAAAATAATTAAAAAATTTTGAAAAAAGACAGAGAAAATAAGAAATATTATCTGATATTAATTAAATTTAGTTTAATTTAATGTGAATTGAAATTAAAAAAAAATATATATATTATACTTACCTAATATTTATTAAAATATTTTATAAAAAAAAAAATATAATAATAGTTTAAATTTAAATAGATATGTTATGTATGTATATAAAAAAATAAAAATCATTAATAATAATAAAACAAATCATATTTTTTGTTTTAAAAAGTGTAAAAAAATTAATGTTTTAAATAATTGAATTCTTATATTTTTAACCTTATTTTTTTTTTTAAATTTTTATAAAAATCTTATTTAACCTCAATTACGTATTTTGGATTTAAAAGGAAAACTATTAATTTGAATATGCGGTATGAAAATATTATTATACTTTTTACTTTATACTATATTATAATATTTTTCGTATACTAATTTCATTTGTTTTTTTTTTTTAATGTATAAAAATAATTAGTTTTCATGGATTTATGCTAAGTTTCCCCAAAGCAAAATACCCAATCCAATATTTTATCGAAAATCAGTCGACCCAATTCAATACTTTGGTTTGCAACTTTTATTTCAATTTTATTTATATAGTAAATATCTGAGTAGGATAACTTAATCCATGTTTTTTAAAGCTAAGTTAATATTTGAGTGAAAAACTCAAAAACATAAAGCGAAAAATTTGAGCATCATAGTTGTTAGAACATCAGACACTTTTCGTAACTGTTTTCTTAAACTTAATTTAACATACATACAAATATTTTCATGCATACAAATTTAAACCCTTAAAGTTAATCGTTTAATTCTAAAGTAGGATGTCGATTAAAAATCAGAAGTTTTTGTATTAAATATTTGAAATAATTTTTTGACTATTTAAAAATCCATTGACTATATTTGAAATAATTTTAATACTAATGTTTTTAAAACTATCTAAAGCCGTCGGTTATCTTATACTGTTATTGAATTGAACTTAACTTCAATCTATATTTATTTACAAAATAATGCATTTACTTACTTAATTTATTGATGGTATCATCTTGGCTCTTATTTAGAAAATTATTTACAAAATAATGAATGATTTGAAATCAGTGCATTATTATGATCATTTATTAATATCAATTCATTACAAATAAATAATTTAACATACCATAGGAGTAGATTACAGCGAAAAATATAGAGCAAGAAAATGTTTATTTATATACTTAGCTATAAGCCAATAACTTCGAATATTTTGTCGTATTATAGAAAAAATTCTTTTGCACTTTTTAATTTCATTGAAATGTAAAATGGTTTTATTTTCATTTTACCTTTTTTAGGTCACAGGTTGTTTTTTTTCCAAAAAATATACTCTGATTGAAGAAGTGTCAATAATCTGCAAATACCAATCAGACTTGATTAAAGGGACACATAGAATACCTGGTGGTATTGGCTTAATAATCGCACACCTGCTAACCAAATTCATAAACAAAACCATATTTTAAAACTAGTAGATTTAGAAACATGAAACAAATTTTACACATACACAACATAAATAACAACACCATCAAAATTTATTGTTGAGTAAGCTATTTTTATTATCTTTTTAAATCAATATATAGAGTAATACATATAGTTTGTTTAGTGCTTTTATTAACTCTACTTAGAATTTATTCAGGAATTTTAGACACATTTCCCAACTGAGCTAGGGACTTGAAAATTTGAACACAGTTTGGGCCACGCTGACAACATTTTCATTAACTTTTGGGTAACCTACTCCTTATCCAATCTGTCATTTACCTCAGAAACTACTGGAGAAAAATTTAGGTCAAATCTTGGCTTCTGATGACAACATATCTTGTTGAATTTGGGAAACCTGGTTTCTGCTGAAACTCTTATTTGAATCAAAACTCATATCTTAGAAAATCTCAATAAAACCCATTCAGTATAGAACTTATACAGTTTGTAAATTGAAAAATTATAGACTCAACTCAATTAGAATTTACTTCTTGTAAACAAAGAAAAAATAAAATAAATATAAAAAAAATTAAAAACAGCTTTTTTATAATTCTTAACTAAAAAGTAGAGAAAAATATTTTTTAATAGTGACATTTTGAGAAGTTTGGCCAATATTTGTATCTTAAAGTGTGTAAAATTTAAAATAAAAAGAATTGGGAATTAGGATTTTTTTTGGTTTCAACTGAAAGGTTCCAGGTTCATTTCCCGACGAAGCAAAAAAAATACTTTATGGGCTCTTCGACCTGGGCCAGTTCCCTTTGTCATTGCCATAAAATAAATGACAAAAAAAAATAATTGAGGGTATAATCTGGTAACAAGATTACAAAACGGAGAATATCAAAGAAGGAATAACGAAGAAATCAATAATATAATACAACATGAAGATATTGTAAAGTTTGTAAAGGCACAACGACTAAGATGGGCAGGGCATATCATAAGAATGAACGAAAATCGCCCTCAACAAAGAATTTTCAAAACAAGACCACTATATAATAGAGCAAGAGGCAGACCAAGAATCTGATGGTAAGATAATATCGAAAATTACTGCCAAAAAATGAATGTACAAAATTGGTAGAGTTCTGCGGAAGATCGATTTACATGGAGGAATATCACGAAGAAGGCTCTAGCTCACTCCGAGCGTAACGCTAAATGAAGAAGAAGAAGATAATCTGGTAACAACTTAAACAAAATGGGATTATTTTATTTGAGAAGGCACAATATTTACCAGTCGAAATTGTACATACTTATTAATCTTATATACATTATATTCAACGGGGTTGGGGTCGAAATTTTATTTTCTGCAAATCTTATTTCTGAATATCTTATTTTCTGAAAATCTTATTTTCTGAAAATCTTATTTTCTGAAAATCTTAGTTTTTAAAATCTTATTTGATCAAAATATTATTTTGTATTTTTTGTTTTTTTCTAAATAGGAGCACATAATAACGCATACGGCACAGTCTTAGTAAAAAAATGTGTTTAAAAAAAATTATTTTATTTTTAAAGTCGGGGTTGCCGCCCCCAAGCCCCCGCTACTCATTTATTGGAACCCTGTTTTTGCCGACTGCAAGTAAACGCATACGAAACGCATGAAAGCATGTGATATTAAATTTCGACCCCAAATCCTTGGATCCCGAATCTATTGTCTTCATCACATTTAAGGGCTGTTGTACCAAATCCATTTTGTGTATAAATTAAATTTCACAACAAAAAAAGATTAATATGGACGAGGAAAAAATTTTTCAGGAAAAAATAAGACTTTCGGAGAAAAAAATAAGATTTTTAGAAAAAAATAAGATTTTCAAAAAATAAGATTTTCAAAAAGTAAGATTTTGAAAAAATAAGATTTTCAGAAAATAAGATTCTCAAAAATAAAATTTCGTCACTATTCGTATTCAACGTATGAATGATTTAATTGGTAAATCGTGCATTGCGTGATATTTTTCCAAATTGAAAAAAATGGCATGGGATCTGTGGGTGTATTTGAGCTGGTTTAGTAGTTATGGAGGTTTAAAGTTAGAAATGAAATTTAATTTTGTACTTATAAACGTTTAGCTTAATAATTTGAACATTATTTATATTTGTATAAATTCAAATTAAAAACATAATTTGTTTTTAAATACCTATGCCAGTTTTGTACAATTTATTTTTCGTATTTCATATATATTAGTGTTTTTCTAATTTATTATACATAAATTTTTTACTTTATACATATATTAATATAATATTAAGAAGTTTTTAGAATTTTTGTAGTAAACTCAAGTTCATATAGTAGTAAAAGTAAATTTAACCAAAAACTAAAAAAATGTAAGTACATAAATTTTAAAGACACAAGTACTTTGCTTTTTGTTTTTTTGTTTTGTGTACAAGATAATATCAGATACCAGTAAATTTTTACGAGTAGTGGTATAGCATAATTTAAACTAAAAAGAAAGTTTGCTTTTTTATTATACATATTTAGGAAAAATAATAATAAAAAAATAACTAAAATTTCTTTTAAGAAATACTTTTGATGACTATTCAACAGTTAATTTCATTTCTTAACTCAATAAAAATTCATCCTTTTAAAAGCAGTGACATATATTAATACCTTTTTATAACCCATTTATTTGTTGAATTTTTTTTTTATATTCGTTACATATAATCATATTATTATATAAAATATATATATTTATGCATAATATATATATATGCATAATGTATTCAAAACGTGGGTGGAATAAAATCATATTAAGGATATAAGATTAATAACATGTAAAATATTGTGAATTTTATGTTTTACAGGATTTTTGGAAGTTTAACTTTGTATAATAAAAAAGAATTAACCGGAAATATATTTTTGGGTTGATTGTAAGAACCTATAATAATATATAATATCCAACTATAATTTAACATTACCTTTTTTTTGTAAGCTTCAATTTTTTCGTAGATCCCAAAACTCAATAGGTATTTATTTTTGTAGTCTCTTTTTACACTGATTCTCCTACTTGATTCGTCATTTTACCACTACAAGAAAAGTGTAACAAATAACAGTTGTAATCGATTATGCGTACCCTGAATTGCAATGGAATAAGAAAGACTGCTGTCGTGTTAATTCTATTCTGTTATTTTGTGATTTTATGTTTTAAGTATTTAACATTTTTAAATATACAATAAAATAAAAAAATATTTTAATTCATTTTATTCTTTTCGTATTTGAATTAATTTATTGAGAATGTAGTTTTTTTTTTAATAAAAAAATAGCGATTTATTTTTAAAAGAAAAAATTTAACTAAATTAAATTAAAAACTAAAACCATTAATATTATTTTTAGTTTTAGTACTTTAAAGTACTCTTCAAGTAAATGCAATAATTACAAAAAAAAAACGATTAAAATTTACTGTTTGTGCCATAATCGTCATTAAGACTTAGGATGCATCAAGGATAAAGGATACATATATTATGTATACATATAATATTACAATATATAAGACCGTGCTTTCATTATACTTAGATATTATTATCTCTTTGTAGTAATCTATATTACTCTGCAATTTATTACATAATGTGGAAAGAGTAATGTTCTGCAAGTATGTGAATTTTCTGGTACAACTAATTAAATTTGGAAAACTACAACTAAATACTATAAATAATTAGCCCTTCTTAAACGCCATATACACATATAATTTATTTCAGGTATTATTACTAACATATTCGATACCTGATACATGTTTTAATTATATTTGAAATTTTGTTTAGTTAACTTACATAAATGAGAAGCTTTATTTTATATTAAATACAAAATTCTAAATATTTGAAATTATAATACTTTCATACTAAATGAATTTATATGCATTCTTTCAGAATGCCGTCTAATGTTTATTTTTTATGCCTGGTATTTTATAATTAGTCAAACAATTTACCCAGTTGCCTGAAATATTTCAACATTATGAAGATAAAAAAAAAACAATAACAATTCGGTGCAATGAACTTTAATAAAATTTTAATTTAAGTACATTCACATCAAATAATACATTTTTAAAAAAATAATCAAGTATAAAAGACTAATGAAAAACTAAATAACTTTCATAAATTTCTTTTAAGTTGTTAGTAACAGTTATTATTTAAAAGAATTTGGGATGTTACTAAAAACGTAAAAATAATAATAATCAAAATAAACAAAACAACAAGAAGAAAAAAAAAACAAAAATGAAATTTAAATCAATGTTAGTACTGTTAGGCATATTGCTATGTCAGCAGGAAATTCATGGTAGAATAACTAACCAGTCTGTTGTTAATGATCGTCCGTCTAAAAATACAGTAATAGAGGACCCAGCTGAAAAATTATTACGTGAACATTCTCTAAATGTGAATGGTGCTCAAAGATTTATTACATCATTATTTCCTAGCTTACAAATGCCAGCATTTGCATCATTTATGCGTGAAGGTCGACCATCTGATTTGAATAATGCTGAAATTAATTTGAATAGAAATAAAGAAAATATGGTTGAAAATGAAATTATTTCTCCATATTATGATAATAGTAATAATAATAATAATAATAATAATAATAATTATGATGATAATAATGATATTTATTATGATTATATTGAAGAAAATCGAAGAGGAAATCGTTATGTATATGATGATGATCTTGATGATGATGATGATTATAATTATAATGAAAATTATATTAATTATCCTGATGAAAATGAAGATGAACAAATAGAATCACCGTTTCGTAAGCGAAGAACTAGATCAGTAACTGTTAGTATTCCATCAATGCCTGCTATGTCAAATGAAATAGGAAGTATGTTTCAAAATACTATGACTGCATTTTCCGGTATGGCTGATCAAAAAATGAGACTTTTAATGAATATGTCATCAAGTGCTGGTTCAATGGTCGGCGATACCACCACCTCTATATCAACTGTATTAGCAGCTGTTTCAACTTTTGCATCCAGTGTTGGTTCAGGTATAACACAATTTGATGAAGCATTGACATTGGAGGAATTGAAATTAGTTCAAAACACAAAATATGCCTTAGCCGTTTTTCTCAATGATTTATCAGCAATATCATCTGGCAGTGCAAGAGCTTTTAGTAATAATCCAGAAGAAGCTGAAAAATTTATAGCAGCTCAAAATGAGTTAATTGATGTTACTCGGCAATCCTATATTGAAATATTTAATGAAACAACTCGTGGGATACAAGAGCTTGGAAGGCAAATGCCAAATAATCAAACTCCAGATGTTTCTTCTAATCTCTTAACACGATTATTACGATCAGCTTCAGATAGTGTTCGTGTTATGGCCAATTTAACACAAAATCTTTCAAAAGCAGTTGAATTATCTGGCCGAGTTCGGGATCCAGAAATATTAAGAAAAGAATTACAAAATAGTACAGAACAGATTAAAAAGACTAGAGCTCGTTTAAGAGAATATCAAAGACAAAATGTAAGACAAATTCTTCGAGGAAATAAAAGACAATCTGATGTTAAACGACGTTCACAAGAATTACGTCGTAGACGCTCAAAACGACGACGAAGAGGTCCAGTTAGAAGGAGACGCAAACAAAATGGAACCCGTCAAAATCGTCGTAAAAACTCATTACGTGGTAGACGTCGTCAAGTTAATCGAAAACAAAATCGTAATCGTTCCAGAAGAAGAAATCGTAATCGTTCGAAAATACGAAATCGAAATCGCTCAAAGAAACGAGGACAAGTTAAACGTAAGAGTAATAAACGACGTCGTCGTCTTCGTTTAAAACGCAGAAATAATAAAAGAAATCGTCTTCGTCGTCAAAGGAATCGTCGCCGTCGTATTGTTCGACGTCGCAGAAAGCCAGGTTTAAGAGGACGTCCAGCTCGCTTTAGTCTCCCAATAGCAAGAAATGCTTCGGAAATAGATATTGTCACACCAATTGAGTTTAAGAAGGAAATCACTGATGAAAAAGCAGAAACATTAGATAAAAATCAAGTATTGAAAGATAGTAATAATATAAAAGTTGAAGATGAAAATAAAGAAGATGATAATATGAAAAAATCAATAGAAAAAATTAAGGAACAAAATGGAGAATCAAAAGTAGAAAGAAGAAAAAAAGAACATGATAGTACCATAGAAGAATCAAAGAATAAAAATAAAAAAGAAAAGAAACAACGTCGTAATCGCTTTGATAATAAAAGAGAAGTTAAGAATTTAAGGAATTAAGATAATCTAAGAAACAATTAATTTGTATAGCTAACAAAAAAAAAAGTCACAAAAATAATATTTTTTTTTGCTGTTATAATATATATTTTTAGATATTTCATTATTTAATATTTAGTACATATATTATATATTATACCTTCTAAGTTGCTCCTTAATATAATGAATATTGTTATTGTAAAAATGAACATTAAAACTTAAAAATATAAGTTAAGAAAAAATAATGTTGTATTGCTCTAAAAAATTCTAAATAGTTTCTGATGTGCATTATTATAGCTTTTCTTTAGAAAAATTATTTTAAAATACCTAAACTTTGCAATACTAAGTTTTCAACCGAAATTTTTTTAAAAACTTGTTATTTAACTTTTACAAAGAAATAAAAAACTAAAGTTGGATTTTTCATTTTTCATTTAGAAAGTTAAATGAAATGATCAATTTTTGATGGACAGAAAATATTTAAAAAATTTAATGTTATAGTTGATCCAAAGAATATTCAATGAGCAGAGAATATTTTTTTTGTTTGCTTGTTACTAAATGAAATTTATTGCTTTTTTTTTTACACAAATTCTTTTTTTTTTTTTGAATGAAATTTATTACTTCTTTTTTATTTATTTGTTCATATTTTTTAATTTAAAATGGTAAATTGGAAGATTCAACAAACGTTTTTTTTGTGTTTTGAATTCAACAATGTTGTTTTATCAATGCAAAAAATTTAATTTTAAAGGTTTCTCTGTTACAACGAGAAAAAGGACATATAGTTTTTTTATTGTTGTTTTTCAATATTTTTGTATGAATTTAAAAGAACGGTTTCATAAAAGTTTGATTGTGTTTTTGTTGTCTTTAAATATAAAAAAAAAAAATAAATCAAGGACAAAAATGTATTTCTAGTTCTCTTTAAGTTCATTTAGAGATGCTTTAAATAAAGCTTTCAATATTTTTATATTTTGTTGGATTTTGTTTTTGTAGTTCTTCTAAATGGAACATTAAGAATTTTACTTTAGTTTATTGTTACTATGTTCCATACACTTATAGACTTTTAGCTTGAAGAGATTAGTTTTTGTAATGAATTTTTATTTTTTCTAACAGTTTCTTTATTCATGTCAAATATCATATTTGAGAAAAAAAATTTCAAAGATGTTTCACTAAGAAATTAATTAAAATAAAAAGTAGGATTATGCTTTAAGGGTAAAGGATTTCGTGAGATTTTCTGTTATTCGTTTTTGAAAAGAAGTTCTAAAAATATATTATTTGGTTTTATATTTAGAAATGTTGTAAATTTAATTTTTTTGTTAGAATTTAAGAATTTTTATTCGTTTCCAAGATTTATAAAAATTTTTACAAAATTATTTTATTCAAAAAATAACGTAAGCTATTTTATTTTGATATTAAAATATTATTGTTGAGCTCAGCTGAAGTTAGTCTTTATAACTACGTTCTTTCATAGAACAACCGTATTCAGCAACCTAGCTACAGTTTATCTCAATTTCTACGTTATTTACCAGTCTTCTTTGTGGTTTCCTCACTTTTGTTAAGAACACTCTTTTATGTATACGTGTATATTTGCCATTTTCCTATTTTTTCAAAGTATGTACTCGTATTCTTAGTAAAAATTTCTTTTCTATTCTCTTTCTGTTAACCACACCTAGTAGTTTTTTATTTGCTTGGTAATATTTGCTTTCAAATTGTATTACATATTTTTTACATAACTATGCATATTATGTTATTAAATATATAAAACTTCTTTGAAATTATCAAATTCTTGAAAAATCTTACGTTTTAAGGATTTTTATTTTAATATCTTGACTATTTCATATATTTATATTTTCTTTCGTTTTATTTTCACTGTCCCTCTCTTCAAATACTAAATAATAATTTTAATAGCGTTGTAAAAATAAAAATTAAGTCTCAGACACTGCTGTTTATTAATACATAAAATATTGAAAAAGAGTCTACCCCTATTTCTTTGAAAAATAAATCCCAAATGTCAGTATGAAAGGACAGACATTTTCGCTTTTTATTTATGTTTTAATATTGTTAATAACATATTGTTAATAAAGTCCAATTATATCAGTAAACCAACCAACCAACCTGAATATTGGCAAGATTTAACCCTAGTTATTTAATTTAATTTAATTTAATTTTCAGTAAATTTTGTGTATTCAAACTTTTTTAATCTTAAGTAATTTGTGTTATATTATGGTATGATCTGTGTTATTACATAAGTCTTTAGGAATATCTAAATCACTTTATATTAGTAGTAGACGTCATTTACGAAGTTTATGTATATTGTTTTATATCACCATCATTGTACTGTAGTCCCATCCGTGGGGCATGGTGTGAAATCACAAAACTTATAATAATAAGTGTTCTGACGAGAAAAATTTTGTAAAGTTGCTTGTTCATATTAAAAATTGTAAAAAGAAATTGTTGATATCTTTTAGTTTTAAAAAATAATAAAATTATATCCTGCAAATACTGTACAAATTAATGCTTGAAGTTATGTCATTAATATTCTTCGAAAAAAGTTTAAATAATAAACCTAAATTGAAAATTTGAAATCATTATGCCAATACAAAAATGTGTCTAAAATGATCTTTACGGGATGAATAAATCTTTTATTTTTGCTTCTGGCAAAAATAAATTAAATTATTGTTAAAGAAATTTTCTTAATATATTATTAGCGTTCACAAAGAATTAGATATTATCTTCTTTTATTTTTCGTATATCTCTAGTTTTTTTTAAACCCACAATACATACTATAATATTCTATGAATGTGGTAATTTGGATTTTTCTTATTTTGTTTTATTGCATGCCACAAAATTTAATGCTTTTGTGTATACATATAATCTGTAACCAATTATACATATACAATATGCATATATATATACATATATATACTAGTTTTAGATCTAGAGTTATTAAAGTCAAAAATAAAAATAATACTTTCTTTTCCTAACAAATTAAATAAACATTTTCTTATTAGAAATAAAATGACAAAATAATTTTGTTCCTTAAATATTTGTGATTTTATGTATTGAGAATTGCTTTTGTTAGCTAACAAGATAATAATAAAAATATGAAAAGCATTATAAAGAGAATTAATTAATTTGATTGTTAGATAAATTTGTCTATATAATAGCACTCTATAGTAGAAGTCTTGAAAATCTCAAATAAAAGAACCAAAAAATACAAAATTAGATAAGTCCATTAGCCCATTTGAAAAAAATAAATTTTAAATAGAAAAACTTTCAACATTCGAAAATTTTCTGTTATTGTAAATAAAAGTCCTTTTTTGTATAAAATTATTAATACTTCATATATTGTATACCGCAAGGTATTAAAAGTAATAATAAGAAATAATAAGATAAAACAGAAAAGACAAATGCAATCAGAACTAATTTTTAATTTTCTAAAGTATAATAAACAATTCAAACATTTTTTCATAGAATAACAAATTGAAAAATAACCTTATACAAAGGTTGTTTTTGGTGTTTCTGAATTTTTTTTTTTTTTTGGTTAATAATAAAACTTTATTTTCATTTTACGCAAACATTCCAGTTTTCTTTTACGTTTCCGTTTTTTGTCATTTTGAATTTTTATGTAAACATTACAAAAAATAAACCCGAATACATTTTTCAAAATGAAAGACCATTTCACATTTCCTTTTGGTTATTATGTTACTGGGAGTTAGATGAATTGGGTTATAATTCATACTCAACGGTTTAAAATAATGAAAATTGCACTTATCTGTTTGCTTTCGTGGTCAATCAATAATAATAAATAAATAAAAAAATATTTAATTTATATTTACAAGAAAATAAACATATTTTTTTTTAATCTTGTGTCAGTTTAGGTATAATACCTTTTCGTATATATTAAACACTGTACTACAATTTATTACATATTCTAATCTTTTCAGCCTTACATTATACAGAACAAATTGCAATAAATATGAACCGATTAACAGAGTCTTAATAATCTGAAATAACTAGAAATATTTCGTCGATTTTAATTTTGCCAAAAAAACGCTAAAACAAAAATTATATAGTAATTTTAGTTTTTAATTTTATAATAAATTGTATTTGTACTCATTTTGTACTTATAATGTTATTTTCAAAATATATTAAGTTAAATTATTTTGAATTGTTATTTCACACTGTATCATGTAATTGTAAACTATATGAGCTAAATGATAATAAATAAAGAAATAAATTGTTTTCCGAATTAAAATAATCCTTTATAAAATAACAACTATTAAGTAAATCAAATTTCAGTAATCTTGTTCAATGCTTATACATAATATATATGGTGATTATCGAATTCGTCGTAACATATGCATATTATAAATAAAATAAGAAATAAGCAACAAAAGAACTTCAAATATATATTTGGGTAGTATTCAGACTTTAAAAGGGCCTTAAAAATGATGCAGTAGAAATAAATGTGTCTTGTGCTTTTATATTATATAATTTTCTTGGTAAAACAAAAACAATTATGAAGTATTAACTTAATTCATAAAAAACACAAAAATACCTAATTAAGTATTTATTTACATACCGTAATTTCTTTAAATTTTATTCTATTCTTAGAATAAAAAAAAAATAATCAAGATAAGAACAACCATTAAAAGGATTTTTTTTTGTTTTGATCTTGGTTGTTTTTGAAATACAACTTCAACAACATTTTATTAAAAGGAAATTTATACATACTATCATAAATATGTTAAGTTAATCTCAAAAAATATGTAGATATAATTTAACAATACCTACTTGTAAATTTTTTTATTATTTTTTAAAATAGTATATTTCAAAATATAAGAGGTCAATTACAAAAATATTAAAAATAGCTATCGTTATTTTAAGAGCACTGGTAAATTAATTCAAACTTAGTTTATTCTTTAAAACACTGGGGGGATCTATGTTAGTTAACTGATGTACACCTTTTTTTAGATATTACCATTAGTATCTTCAAGTTGTTTGATGTTATTTGTTTTTTATAAATTTGATCTTAACTTCGTTTAAAAGTAGAAAAAACTTTTTTTTTTATAAAAAATAACAATTAAAAGAGTGTTTTAATATCCTAAAAAAAAACTTAATATGTTCTTGGGCTAAAAAAATATAATATACGTTAAATAATATAATATAAATAATAATGTAACTTATTGGGCTAAAAATTTTTAATTTTTTTAGAGTTCTTGTATTATGAACATCACTACTTTTTGAATATTTCTCTCACGTGGTGTTTTCTATAATTTTTCAATATTTAAAGTAATTTTTAGTCGTTTAGAGATATATACAAAAAAAATGATTGCAGAAAGATTTTAATTATTAATTTTGTTTTTGTAAATTTTCTTTATTAAAAATAATTTTTTCTTTCATTTATGGATTTATGTAAGTATATTTATCGTACTACTATACGTACATAACATATACATTTACATAACTTTTTAAAAGACTAAATACAATAAAGTAGAGAGAATTTTTTTTTTACATAAGTACACTCTCAGATTTAAATAAAAATTAAGATTAAAATTCAAGCACTTTAAAAGTTCTTTAAATTTCTAGCTGTATAGCGGCAGTCATAATGCTCGAAGCCAATTCATTGTCTCCAGTGTATATGTCAGAGGATGTCGTTTGTATTCTCGTTATAAACTATGTGTTTAAATATGTTTCATAGTTGGTTTCATAGTTTGATACTAAATTAGTACAATAATTTAGTTCCAACTTAAATAAACTTTAGAAAATAATTTGGACAATCTTCAGGTTTCCTGAGGAAATTTGTTTGTTTTATAAGTTTTTGATTTAAAAAAATTCTTGTAAAAATCCTGAATGTGGATGCTTTAAATAAAATGAAGGAGTGTAAAAATGCAGAGTAGTATTAGTCATTAGAGCAAGAAAAAGAAAAACTTATTAAATAAAATTTAGTCCATTAATTTTGCCTGGTATATAAATATAGGTATGTAGTAGTATTTTAGCGATATTCATTTAAAAATCATATAAAATTTCTCAGTTTACCTTTAGATTTTCTAAAATTTTACTGAAAAGTATATTCAAGAAGTCAGTAGTATGCAAAAAAAAAAAAAATTTAAACTTAAACTTAAAATAACATTTTTTTTTTTATTCTAATATCATTTGATACTTGAAACAATAGATTCAATACAATTTCATATTTTCATTGCCAATTTTAATTTGATATTCATTGTATATTTTGAAAATTTAAAATACTAAATAAAATACTGATTAAAAGCCACTATATTTATATGTATATAAATATATTGTTTAAAATTTCAACTAAATTAACATATTTTTGGTCAATTTACCGGTCTATACACATACATATACGATATATGTACTTTTTATACATTTATTATTACTTGATTTAGAAAAAGTGTTTACCAAAAATTATTTATTATGTAATAATAAGTGTTTCAAAAGTAAGAGAACTGTAAAACAATTTACTGCATCAAGCATTTTTATTTTATTACTTTGTGTACACATTTAAAATATATTATGTACAAATTAATATTATGTACTCTCAAGAGAGTTCTAATTTTCTTAAAAACAAAATAAGCCAATGAAAAAAAAGAAAATAAGTAGCAACTTTAATTAAGTTTTAAAATTTTGTCAGAATGGCGAAAATAATGCAAATCACAAGGGAACATTTATTTTTGTTAGTATAGTCAGTACAGTGCTCAGCAACTAATACATGTGTACGTGCAGAATATTTTTTATTATTTTATATGAAATTCACTGAATCCAGAGTTACCTCTTGGGGTAGTAAAGTTTAGTTTTTGATTTATTTATATATAGTTATGCTCAAGCTCATATTTGTTTTCCTTTTTTTTAACTAATGTTATAACAATGTAAAATAAGAATGAAATGGAAACAACCTGTTTTCTCTCAATATTTAAATTTTTGCTTAATGTTTGTTGTTTTGTATTCTTAGTTAAATATTTTATAATTTGTAAAATTGAAATAGAGGTTAAATAAAAAAAAGTCGGTTTAAAAATGTTTACTAGAAAAGTTGGATTAAATGCTTTAAATGATATAATTAAGTATAAATATACTTTTTCATTTGAAATAAATAAAACACTTTTTTTTTACAGTTTTCCAAAATTTAAATAATTTTTTTATATTTTTCTTAAAACAAAATTATCTATTTTAAATAAAATATATTGTATTTTATTTTAAATATTTCGTGATAAAAAATTATACTAACATTTCATCCTACTGGCACATTTTGAAGGCATTTTATTTTACTTAGCACTGGTATTTGTTTAAAGTTTATTTCTATTTTAAAATGTTAAAAAATACACTGTTTTGTATATTTTTATGATTTTATTATTGTTTATTATTATTGTTCTATGATCAGTGCTGAATGGTGGAAGGACTGACCTTCGGATATTATAATCTAGATATTATCATGTTACAGGTCTAGTTGTTTGAGTCAAGTCAAAACTGGTGTCTTATCTGGTGCTAGGCATTACATTAGTAATGGTCAATGGAAGCAGTAATTTAAACTCGTTCAATAGTTATATTTTGCATCAACCATGCATTTACCAATGTTTTCAACACCTTGTTTTAGATTTGAGTAGTTCTTTGTACAGGAAAATTTAGATTTTAGTAGTACTTTCTAAAGAAAATCAGCTCAAGTTTTGCTATGGTTGTCATATTAAGCTAAATAAAAATCTTATACTAAAATTTATAATTATTTTGAAGTTAAGCTTGATTATGTCAAAAACGTTTAATATGAGAGATTAAACTTAGTTAATAATTTATACTTATGATGTATACGATATGCAGTATATTTTATGAAATATATACAGTTATTTATTTTCAAATTTGTAAAAATGGTAGTGTAAGTCAAAAATTTTGGAAAAGGTTGTAGAATGCTGATTTCTCATTAAATATTATTATGGTATATACATATAATGTTATTATATTTTGGGTTTTTGTCAGTTTTATGACATTTTATGAAATTTTTTTTATGCTCAACTTTTTTGTTGCGGAAATGTCAATAGATAAATTTTATGCAGGAGTAATTTCGAAGGTAAAGTATAAAAAATGTCGTTACAAGAAAGACTAAAAATACTTATAAATCTAAAATTACTTTATGTCACAACATAAATATTTTTAAATATTATTTTGACATAATATGAAATATTATGTATTTGTATAATAAAATCTACCTTTTTGTATATAAATCGATTAAATTAAATAAGCGGACATATTTTTTAAAGATCATATAACAACAAGCTTACATTTCTCGAATTATTATTACTTTACCATTGGATAAAAAAAATTATCAAGGTTGAAAATTTAAATTTCAATAAAATCATTATTTAAAGAATTTTTATGCACTTTAATTTGCTTAATTTTACTTGTGGACCTTGGTGTAGTCTCTGAAATTTATATGATTCAATAATTCATATAAAAATTATTGTTTTGAGAGAAAAAAATTGTTTAGAAAAAAGAAATAATATCAAAATTAACTTGTTTAATTCACAATATTATTATCATTTTAGTCAAATTTATACAAATTCAAATAACATAAATATTATAATGTAAAAAATATTACATGTAATAAAAAAGAAAAGAAAGTATAATATGTGAATAATTTAATGTGAGTTAGTAAAAATATGATTGAATGAAAAACAAATTAATTTTTTTGAAAAATATAATAAATTTTGAAAAATTATTATAATGTTGATTAATAATTATTTCGTGACCGGTCATGTATACCTTCAGAAGATTCTAAAGAACTGAATTTCCTAATTATTTTACACCACAAAACAGCAAATGTGTAATATAATATTTCATCAATTGTACTACTGCTTTTGAGTGGTAACTTGCAGTATAACGTAGATCATTTGGTTTTATTCCCTGTGTTTAATTTAAATTAAATTAAACTAAAACTGTTTCCAATAGGCTGGTCAAAAAACATGTAGAAACATGTCAATCGTTGGAGTTAATATCTCTTTCAGTAGGTATTGGTTACAATAAGGGGGTTTGCTCCAATTATTTTTATGTTCTCAATGCTCTTTCACTGAAATAAGAAGCCTGAGAAGAAATTGTTTTATAAGATCATAAAATTTTCCCATTATGTTTATTAAAAAAAACTGCTATAACATATTTTCATTTCCTGAAAAGGACTAAAATTGTTTTTTTTTTCTATTTAAATTGTGAAAAATAAACGGTATTCTGTATTTTTTTATAACATTCTTCCGTTCATTTTTCAGCAATAATTCTATATATGAATATATATATGTACTAGATTCTTTTAGTAACAAAAAAAAAGTTAAATATGAAAAATAAAAAAAAACGATCTATGGAAATTTGAACAAAAGTAAAACAGTTTAGTAATGGATTTTCAATAACAATAAAATTTTAAAAATCTTTTTCATTTTTATTTATTTTCCATTATTTCGATTTATTTTTTTCGTAGAACTTAGTGTTATTGCTTTTTTCTTTAACTAGAAATTAAATTTGCAAAATATAAAAAACAAAGTATGAGAAATTGTTTATTTTTTTTTGGAATCAATAAGAAAAAAAAAATAAAATTGATGAAATTATAATTTCAAAAAAGAAATATATGTATATATATATATATATATATTTTGTATTAATTATAAACCTATAAGTATATAATACAAAGCCAAATATCTGTAGTTATGACACATAGCACGAGAATTGTAAGGTTGTTTTTTTTAAATGGGAAGATTCATGTGGCTATATAGTAATAAAACGATTTGCAGAAAAAAGTAAAATAAGATTGCTTCAATACATCAATATTATCATATTACAGTTTTTGGAGAAAAAAACTTGACACGAATGTCAAAGCGGATTAAACCTTTCGGTCTCATCATCGTGAGAAAAGAATAATAGAGTAATGTGAATTTAGTAAAAACAATTAGTTTTTTTAAAATCATGGTTAAAACTTAATGAATTCACTGTAAATAAAAATCTATCTATACATTAACCTCGAATCTATTCTCAATTTCTACATTGAACATTGCAAATAAACAAACATACATATGTATATGTTAAATAAAATACATTTAATATAATAAAATAAATGTAATGTATTTTGCATAATATACACTTATATGAATTATGTACTAAATTTAAAATTAATTATAAAGCAAATTTAATTTTTCTAATTTACTCGTACAATATGTTACAATTTCGTGACATCTTAAAATTTAAAAGCACTTTAAAAAAAATTTTTATAAGAAGAAAATTGTAAAAGTATTTTTGCTCTTAATTTTCATTAAAGTCACCCAAAATTCGAAATAAATTGAAAATAATCGGTATTAAAAAAGTAATCGATAAATTAGCTATAAGGCAAATTTTTTTGTTGTTTTTTGTGAGGCTTATGCTATTTTATTCTATTTTTAATTCTACCTTTTATTATACAGAGTATTTAGTTACTTTCAGTTTAGATAGGCCAATACCAGAGGTTTCATTTAAGTATTCGTTGTCTCGCTTAGATTTTATTTTATTTATTTAATAACATACGTAAAATGATAAATCTGTTTTATTGTAAATTATTATTATTATTTAGTTTTAATTAATTTTTTTAAATCTCAAGCGCACATAAAATTTAAGTAAATAAGAAAAGAAAGCTTATTAATTAAAATGAAAGAAATTAATAAAATAAAATCTATATAAATGAAGATAAATAAATTAAATTAAAATAACAGATACGGAAACTAATTAAGGTAAATGTCTGAGCTAATTTGTCGAATACTATATAGCTAATAGGTAGTCCAACATTGAGTCCATCGCAATTTTTTTAATAAAAGAAATTTATTGAAATTTTAAAGAAATATCCACGGTTATGCTTATTATAGTTTTTGATACATTTCTAAAGTTTTCATGCTTTCGTCTATTACTTTCAAAACGTGTACTAACGTGTTTAAATCTATACGTAAGGTTATTAAAATTACCTATATGCACAGACGTGAAACAATTCTGTATCATCATGTAACCTATATTTAGTGGTAAGTCGGTAATATACAGACTAACACTTATAGATCAATAAGAACCCTTCTGGCACTCCACATTTGGTAGTTATACAAGCCGACATCACTTCTTTTATGAAGACCTCTTAATAATGTATTAGAAAAACAAAATATAACTTTGATACTAGAAAAAATTGAATCAATAAACACTATTATTGGACAAACTTAAAAAATTTTTATTCAACTTATTAAAGTTCTATAATTCTATTTTATCAAATTCCTTTTCTTACATTTTAGAGCTTCGTTGGAAAAATCAGTATAACTATAAGTTTTTTTTTTTAAAGAAAGCATGGATTCTTTTAAGAAAATGATTAAAGTTGTTTGTTGTTATACAAAAAAAAAAACAAAAAAGAATGAAAAAAAAAAATGTTTTTCATTTTGTGTTTAAAAAAAAAAAGAATTCAATCTCAGTTTATTTCAGATCATATTAACATAAAAAGGATAAAAAAAAGTTTTCTTAATTCATTCGTGACTTTAACTTTTTTTTCTTATATTCTCAATATTCGCGGGAATATTTTTACATTAAAAACATTTTTTTTTTTATTTTATTATCGTCGCACTTTAAATAGATAATGAAACGGGCTGATAAAATGGTTGAATATATAAAATCCCTTTTAACAACTAAGCATATAATGGAAGTGCGAAAAGAATTTGTTTTAGATTATGTTATTACTTTTTTTGTGTGTTCTTTTAAAAGAAATAAATTTATTTTTGTTAAAAGTGGTAAACTCAAAAACAAAAAAAAAATAGAACAAAATGATAAAATAGCATATCCTATTTAAATTTTAGGTATATTTTTTTTCAACTGCGGATAAAAATTTAAGTTTAATCGAAAATTTTAAGGATGTTGTTTTGAAAAAAAAAGGATTACATTCGTTTTTTCTTACAATAAAAATTGCTGTCTGATGATAAACGTGAAAACTTAAATAAAAAAAATATTTAATACATTTTCTTTTTTTTTGGAAAAAGGTGTATATCATGTTAATTGTTAGGAATTAATTTTAATTGTATAAATTAAAAAGTAAACAATCTTTTTTTTTTATTTTTTATATTATATTTTTCTAAATAACAATGTAGCAATCGCTTAACCTCTTTAAAGTGGATATCATTCACAAAAAAATATATGTATATATTTCTTTTAAATTGTATTGTGAGTTTTTATTCAAAGTTTAATGGGTGTCATGTTTCATTACCATTTCAATAAATGAACCGATATGCGAAAACCTTTTTTTAATCTTTTTCTCTTTACAAATATCCGTTTTTATAGATATCCTTTTAGTAAAATTATTAGGGATATTTTTAACATCAGAATTTATATATATATATATAATTATATTTGTATAAAAACATTTTTAGAAGTGATGTCGTAAAAATATGTTGCTGTTATTTCAAGTAAATTCAGTTAAAATTAGGTAATGTTTCAAGAGAATATAAAACTTAAATTTAAATCTAATTCGCATTAAAAAAATATTAAATTAGAAAAAAAAATTTTTTTTTAATAATAAAACTACTAATAAATATATATGTATCAGTGATTGAAGTGAAATAAAATATAGATCCTAAACAGTAAGTTTTTAGTAGGTCTTATGAATCTTATAAAAGTTGTATTCACATTAAATTAGGTAGTTTGAAATACATTGTATTTTTTATATATTTTTTTCTAAAAAAGCCTCTTGAATTTGAAAAGACTATTGAATTTTCCCTGTTTAAGCAATACTTGGCATACTAACCGAACAATAATACACAACAAGTTTTTCTTTTAAATTTTTTGCTATAGCGACTAACTTTAATGTGGAAAACTGTTATTAAGAGTAGGTATATAAGATAAATTTAAATAATTTTAAATTGCTTGCCTATTTATTAATTTGTTGTAGAATTTTGTATTCTTTAAACAGTATTTTTTTGTATATTACATAAATTATATATTATTGTATAATTTATTATATTAATTATCTAATATTGTGTACACAATTATGTTACACCATAAATATACGAGTTTGAGGGTTTTTGATTTTGAATTAATGTGTGAATATGCTTGCGTTTCCATTATATATCTTCAAATATATAGTTAACTAAAATACACCTACCTACTTGTACTTACATCTTACTTACCTGTACCTAAAGGCATTTCAAAAGATCTTTCCATTCTGTTTTCAAACTATTTTATAACAAAAAATTTAAATTAATAAAAACTAAAATACAAAGTACGCATATGGAAAGAAAATTTAGGAAAATTAAATATTTTGGTAATTTTATATTTTTTTTCAGTTTACATTTTGATAAAAATAAATTAGGATTTTTTCTATAACTATGTATGTACATACATAGTTTAAAATTCGTTATGTTGTCAGATGTGCCAAAATAAAAAAAAATATTTTTCTGGAATCATGTACATACATATTATGTAATGTATAGATATTTTCGCTAGATTTTGTTTTTCAAATCGTTGAAAATTTTAATAATAATAAAAATATTAGAATATAATTACAAAAATTGAAAATTTTAATAATTATATTCTAATCAAAATAAGAATAATTCATTTTAAAATTTATATGGATGTAATTCATACATGTATGAAATATAACTTGGTTAGTATTATTGTTTAGTATTCCAATAGGTGAAATAAATTTTGATTTGACAAAATCGAAAATCGATTCTATTTTAAAAATTAAATTTTTAAAGTTTTGTGTAATATTTGTTAAATAAGTTATAAAAGTAAACGAAGGAAATATTATATATATATATATATATATATATATATTAATAATCTGCAGTCCAAATACAGGTGCCTTTTCCCTTTTTTAAATGTGGGCCTTTTTTTATATATTAATTATTTGGTATATTATATGTAAATATTGTATATTATATTATTTTTTATTTGTTTTATTATATATATACTTATTAATTTATTAGTTTTATTATATATATATGCTTATTAATTATTATTATATTATATTAGAACCGATGTGGTTGTATTGAAAATTACTTTCATCATTTGAAAATTTTTTCGGTTCTCACGGGGTTTGAACCCGTTGTATTTTATATTAAATTAAATTTGTTTGTAAATTTTATCTGTCTAAAACGTAAAAAAGCTTGAAGTAAAATGCATTTATTGTAAATTATTGTGTTTGCTATTGTAAGAAGGTTTTTTTTTTATTAATAAGTGTTCAGTACCAATTCAAAAGTGTCCTTATAATTCGTAAAAATCAAAATAAACTAATATCAATGTGGCTAAAGTATATAAGTTAAGATAAGAAGAAAAAAAGATATTAGAATTACCGAGTTCATTAATTAAAGTGTCACCAATATAGTCTCACAAAATATTAGGAATGAATGATAGCTTAATAAACTTGATGAAGATATTTGAATAAATTTAGTGAAACAAATTTTGATTATTTATTTTATTGTTTTAAAATATTTCACCTTAAGCTCACCTCTATAAAATATGTTTTGCAGTTTTATTTAAAAATGTTATAGGAACATATTTTTAATTTCATAAAAAAGGAAGTTTTCTCATACGAAAATTATGCATACTTAAGATTAATTTAATATACCTACTGTATGTATAAATATTGTAGAAAATAATGTATATTTTTTTTTTAAAAATTAATTAACTTTATAATAAATTCAATTGTTTTGATTTTATTTTCAGGTTTTTTCATCAATTTGTTTTCAATGAATTAATTTTCAAAACCAAAACCAATTAATATTGAAATTCTCAAGAATTTTATGAAGTCAAACACTAATACCAGTAAGAGTAAAATGTTACAAATTTTGACAAGTTCCTTTTTATTACAAGAAGATAATATTGATGAAATTAATGAAGAAAGAGAAGATAAAAAATCTCAAATGAAAGCAACATCTGCCTCATCAACATCTATTTTGAATTATATAACAGCATCAATGAATAATACTTTTTTAAATTCAGCTGATATTCGAATAGCTGATAAAAATCAAAATATTATTAATGATGTAACTAGAGTAGAAATTACTGATATTACTGATCGAAGCTTAAATTATATAACATCATCATCATCATTATCATCAGCGTCATTGACATATCAATCATCGTCCACTGAAGAAACAAAAATTTTTGAAAAAATTCTTAAAGAAGTTGATAAAAAAATTGATAGCATAAATAATAATAATAATATTAATGATAGTATTGAATCAATTTTTTCATCCACTATAAATTATGGCTATTCAACAGTATTAAATTTAATGAATAGTTTAGAAGCAACAACTTCTTTTCCAATTGATATAACAAATGATTTTAGTCAAAATAATTATAATAATTTAAGTGATATAATTACAACAACAACAAAAGCAACCGAAACATCATCATTTAATGAAATTGTTAACTTAAATCGTAGTTATTACCATCATTTACCACCATCATTATTAAGTGGTCATCAATTTACAGTGGGTATTGGTTCATATGATAGTCAATTAAACAATTTAAATTCAATTGATAATGAAAATGATGTATCAATTATGAGTAGTAGTACTAGTAATACTGGTATTGGTGTTGTTTTAGGTAGCTATATAAATTCCACAATTGTAAATAATTTTAGTGATTTTTTGTTAAATAATAATTCAACGGATGAAAAATATTTAATTAAATTAAACGATAACAATAATAGCTATAATAATGATTCAGATGATAGTGAAGAATTTTTTGCTCCTGGGGCCAAGCGTGATTTTGTTTTTGATAGAACTGATGTCAAAATCATTTTTATAACATTATATTCTTTAGTATTTTGTTGTTGTTTTTTTGGTAAGTTAAACATTTATGTAATATTTTTAATATATAAGTATATATATTTATACCTATTAATTTATTATATTAAAAACTTTTTATATTAATTTATATTTACTGTCTTCAAAACTTCAACTTAATTATAGCTTTAAGCTGTAAATATAATATTGTAATTAAATTTTTCTAGGAATAAAAAGTAAAAATATTTTTGAAAAGAATATATTAATAGAGACAGCAGATCAGAATGCAAAATATATTTAACAAATGGATATTTTGCCTGAAACCTTCTCGCATAATATCATATTAGACAAATATTCTTTAAATTTTGATTTTTATATTTATAAAAGATTTTTTTATTTATTTTTATTATAATAAAGTCTTGTTGTACCTTGTATAACCAAAAATGAATATAACTAAGTTTCATAGACGATGATGAATAATAAAATAAATATACTCGTATACATTTCGCTTAAAGTTGAAATCGTCCGATTTATCTTAATGTTAAATATTTAAAAAAAAAAAATTCTTAAATATTGTTTTGTTTAAATGATTTTTTGAAAACTCTCCTTTTTGTAAAAAAACATTAATTTTTATTTTTATTAACCTGCTTTAAACCAAGTGCGCTTTTGCAAAATGTGATTAGACTAACTATCATAGACCTATTTAAAATATACTATTGTAACATTCCCTTGTTTTATAATAATCAATGTATATTACATACATTATGTAAATATGTATACCGGGTGTTTGCTTGTATATAGTATTATTTTTCAGATGTGGAGAGATGCGTTCCTAAAAATATTAAAAGTTTTTCTTTGCAATTTTTTATTGTCTGGAACTTGTTTATATTTAGGTTACAACATTTACATTTCACAATCGAAAACTATTTGTTAAGCATGAACGTGTAAGTTCTGATTTTACAGGTCATATTGAGAGCAAAGAAAATTCCAATACTCTGCACATACAAATATAATAATATATTATTTCTTTCAATTGAATATCTATCAGCTTGTAAGAATTTCGTTTATGTCATTTCCAAATTTGAAGGTAATTCACTTATTTTAAGACGAAATTACATCGCAAATGTGTTGAAATATTCTATATATGAATATAAAAAATGAAACCCATACTTTTAAACTCTTTCATTACATCAAAAACTATTCTAGAACTAAAAATTAGCAAAATTTCTTGCTTAGTTTTACACCCTTTAACCATAGCAAAATATGAAAAATAATATCATCGTAAAGAAAAACCTTATAAACATAATTAATGTATATTGAATATTAAAAAATGAAATAATAATAATTTGTATATACTTTTAATTTCTTGGGTAATCCAATCTTAATTTGATTGAAAATGATAAGATGCAATATAGCATGGGTATTATTAATTTGTAATAATTGTTCAAATATAAATAAAAAAAAAACAGAGCATAATAATATATTCTTTATTACATAGACTTATGAAAAATAATATCATCGTGAAGAAACACCCTGTTTATTAAATAAACTTCTGAAAATATTTGTATCCTTATGAGTTATAGTACTCGCATTTTTAACTAAAGTTTACAATTTTTTTTACTGGAAATGTGTATATATATCCTTATATTTATATGTTTGGATACGCAATCAAATGACAGAATCAAAAAATAATTTTATACTTAAGCCTTTTGTCTTGCACCACATGAAGGCTTATCTTTTTCTGTAAACTGTTAATTGGACATAACAAAATTCTATTCAAAATTTAATTACTCTTTAGAATTTTTCAAATTAAGTGTCGCTTAAACATATGTTCAACCTGAGTTCAGTGTTCAGTTCATTTATTGATCAAGAAATTTCTTTTTGTTTATATATTCATTTATTTGAAAATTTCATCATAATTTATATGATAGCAAAAAAAGAATTAAAAAAATGATTGTATAAAGAAAATCAATAATGTAATTTGGATACATAGAATGTATAATAATAGTAGATCATCCCATTTTTGAACAACCATTATATACAACACGATTTCCCATTCAAAATATAAATTATTTTTAATATTTGTGGACTTTTTTTTTTAAATTTTTAAAACTTTATTTTCAGCTATAACCTATGACAAATTAGTAAGTAAATATTATCCATTATTGTATATGATTCATAATTTAAAGAATACTTTAACAATTCTATTTAATGAACTAGACCGTTCTTTATGACCTATGTGAGGTATATTTTTTATATTCCGGGTTATTTAGTTATTTAAATTTAATGAATTTATTTAAAAATATATTCATACTCATTACTTAAAATAATTATCATTATAAATCGGTCGGTCTTTCTAGAACCCTACTGATGTTTAATGATCACATTTTGAAATTATTAAAGGTAACATTACCTCTCCGCAGATTCGGAATAATCTTAGCAATTTAACATTAATTTGAATAATCGCTTATATACATAATACCAAATAATTATGTTCTTTGATAATACACATTTATTTATACTTCATAACTTTCATAGGATGAATTACGGTAATTATGAACCAATTCATATAGAATGTTGCTAATGGGTAACACAAATTATATTGACTTCTAACTTCTAACTGTCTAAAAAAACTCTAAAACTTAAATTTTATAATCTGCAGTACCTAATTAAAATATTTGTGCAATTTATTAAATGTTAATATGTATATTAGTTTTAAGTTAATCTATTGTAGATTGATTTTTTTTGTATTGTAAAAGAAAAAAAATAAAAAAAATTTTGTACTGATCTTTGAGCTAAACGAATAAATAAATAAATAAAAATAGATAAATTTTGTATCATAATATAAATGCTTAAGTTCAATAATGGTAATGGTTTTAGACGAAAATTTGATGCAATCATAGTAAATATTTCCAGAAATAGAAATGTATCTACTTATATAAAAAAAAATTTATGATTAAAATATTGCAAAAACAATTATTGATCATGAAATTCAAAACATAAATTCTTCTAGACAGCGATAAAAATTTATAATTTAAATAATCAAATCTTATTAAAATTCATGATAAAGTATTGAAAAGTTTTATAAAAATAAATAATAAAAAATAAGCTTTTAAATTTATTAAAAATGAAATGTACGCAAAAAATATCTTCAGAAAAATGAGAAATGATCAGATTTATTTAATACTGTACTTTTGTACTATTTTTCTTGCTGCCAACTGTAAAAAGGAATGTAAGAAATATTTTTAGTTTAAATATCTTTAAAAGTATATACATATACATACATTTGTATATAAATACAACTTTTTTCATTCTTTGTAGTTGTAAAACAAATTATTATTTTGAAAGCCTTATTTTTAAACATGTGCAAACCCCCAAAAATTTATTAGCAATCCTAAAATACTTAAGAAAAGGTGAAAATAACTTTATATACAATGCTATTTAAAATGGCTTGGCTTTTTCTTTAGACTTTTTATGTGTTTTGTTTTTGTTTTTTTTTTATTTTTTATTTTTACTTTATTTGTTCCCTTTGTGTTATTTTGGACATTCACCCGTTTCCCAGGCTAGACAAATTTAAGGGTTCTCTGACAGATTGCTTTTATTTTTGGTTTTTGTCTTTTGTTTCTTATAGTAAAAATTAAGGCAAACAATAATAAGAAATTAATATTATAGAGGTGATGGAAAAAGAAGTTCAATATTGTTAAAAGACCTAAGAATCGACAAAAAATTTTTTGTTTGTTTTAATATTCTTCTTTTTATTTGTACTACTTGTTGGCTTCTAAAATTCACAAAATAACAAACACAAATAACCTTTCACAAATTGTGTCACATACCAGACGAAATTATGGTTTTCATTTTTTTTCATCTACTCTACATAAATTTTGAAGGATACTTAAATAAAAACATACAAAATGTATGCACGTATACCTTACTAAACTTTCTTTTAGAATCAATTGTTTTTATCGTTATGTGCTTTAAGTATTATTTTTTGTAGGTTTTTTTTTAGATAGGGTTGAAAAAGAAATTTTGCATGGAACCAGATTGTATAATAAAAATTCTTCATCACTCATTGAAAGTAAATGTCAAAAAATAAATTTTTATTTTAATTCTATATTTATCAAAGTAATTTTTCAAAGAATAACCAGAATAACTATATGGATACCGAGGTTAAATAAAAGATATTGTTTCGATATTAAAATTTTATATTGTATTGATGAAATGCTTTGAAATGATTTTTTTTTATCAAGTTAACAGAAAAAACAAAGACAAATACATTCATGACCATTTTGTTTGCGAGCATTTATTGTAGAGTAGAAGAACAAATATTTGATACCGGTAGACGTCGTTCTTAAGCAGCTCATCTAATGCTATCTATAAGATTATTTCAGCCAGAAATAGATTTTTGTAATGAGTGTAGACAGTTACGAAACATTTTATTTCCGTTCTTATTACCAAATAATTTTTTCCTTATTCCAATGCGAGGTTTATAAAAAATGTTGTTAGTAAGCTTCACCTACCACCTACCACACAAGCTCATGTTTCTTATACAAACCCTGTTTTGTATATAACAGGTGTAAAATGATGAGAGATGAGAAAATTTTTTGAATATCAAATAATTAAGCAGAAGTATAAAATAAAAGAATATAAAAACTAGGTGAATCTAAATGCGGTTTCTACCAGTAACATATCTATATATGAACTATATTATTTATGTACAATAAAAAAATTGCTATGGGGTTAAATATTTATTTATGATCTTTTTTATTCGTCTGCTCCTGCTCTTTCCACAGATATGAATTCTAACGTTATTTCTTAACCAATTGTATAGAAAACAGAAAAATCACATTAATCATTTATTTCGTTTTAGGTTCAAATAATGTTGGAATGGGTGTTAGATTGTGTACATTGCCTTTTTAATTTAATTTTATTTGGAACATATTGCAATGATTAACTAACATAACACGGTGGTGTGCACTACCAATTTTGTTTATTTTGTAGCCTTTTCTTTTTCTGTCTGGAAAATTTTCTTGCTGTTTTTGCTTTTTTTTTACGAATAACTTAGTTTTACACTGAATACTCTTAAAAAATATTGTATTTATATGCTTTTGGTTTGTTTTTTGTGTACTCACTGATTTTGTCGCTATGTAGTTAGTTGTAAAGGAAGAAAACATGATAGGGAGAAATTTGTGTTGTTTTATTATCAGATGTACAGGCACGTAAATTTATAAATAGGGGTTAAGAGTATATTGATTTTTATTTTGAAGATTTTTTATGAATTTTACAAATTATGTAAAGTATAAAGTTAAAAAAAAAATTTTTATTTAATGATTCTAAATATAATAAGAGCACATACATATATAGATTAATATTAATTAAAATAATCTAATGTATTTTTTTAAGTATATAATCATTATTGACTTCACAGTTTGAGTTCGGTTTTGGTATTAACAATTAACTACTATGTTGCTCTAAAGAAGGTTTCATGCAGTTCTTAAATTTATGAGGATCGTTTTTCGATCATGTATTTTCTGTCCACCTGCTTCTTTATTTTCTTCTGACACGGTTACTATTTTTTGTTTTATAATTCAACATTATTTTGTTTATTTTTTTATATTGCCAAAATAATGGGATAATTATTACCTTAATACAGAATTTTAGTCAGAGATTATTTTTTTTTATTTGGCCTACACAATTACCTATTCAATAGTTTTTTTTTTTAGAATTTTTACGATAAAGCTACTAATTTAAATGTGGAAAACTATATATCTATTGCCGAGTAACGTTATCAGTAACGTTACGGTTAAAGTTATCACTAAAAATAAAGTGGAACTATGCTATTATGAAGACGAAATAATAGCATAGTTCCACTTTATTTTTAGTGATAACTTTCAAACATTTTTTATCATTTATTTTATCCCATTGACACCCATAAAGCATTTTTCGTCTTCTTCGTGAATCGGAGCTTAGAGCTTTCGGTTGGAAGGCAGGCACTGTGCTGTTAAGGAAAAAGAAGAAACAATAGTATTATTTTAGTTCTGTAATCCGAATTTTATAAAATAATTTTTGTCTGAATATTCTCAGAATATTTTTATAATCTACCTTCAAAATCCAAACTTCATATCCATAATATTTCACTATTGGGCATTCAAGCGTTTTATATATAAAATTTTTTTTTGTCGTGATGATAATTTTTTTTTAAATCAAAACACTTATAAAAATATGGTGTATTGTAATTGATTGTACTAATTATATCAACTCTCAAAGTTTTTATCAATTTTATGATCTGAATTTTTAATATTCCTTATTTCATTATCATTAAGGATTTTATCAAAACTTATTTTTGTGGAATTTCATTAAATGGAATTAATATTAGCACATTGTAATTCATTTATGGTGCTCAAAATCATCAATTTAGTGAAATTTATATTAACTATAATATATATGTATATATATATTATGTACATAATATATATCGATGTAATATTATTTCGTAGGAGGTAAAAATATTGTTTTCCTTCATTAAAAAGGAAAAATACTATAACTTTGATATATTGTTTTTTGTTTTTGCTTTTAATTATGCTGATAAATCGGATCCATTATTTCTGAACTAATCAAATCAGTTAAACGGTCGTAGGAAAATAGATTTAATTTACAGATTTTTTTAGTGGGAAAAAATATATTTTGTTTATTAAGAGTTTAATTTGCAAATGGAAACTATTATCATTTTATGGTTGGTTTGTCTTACTTTTTGTCTGTTTAATTTCGTTATATCGGTTGTATGACATTTGTCATTTTTTAAAAATAGTTTCTAATAGTAAAATTATTAGTGTATTTATAATAAATCGAAGTTTAAAATATAATTTCCAATTTCAATTATGCCTCCAGGTTTTCAAAATTATTTAATTTGTAAAAATGATTTAAAAATTTTTATCTAAAATAAACAAAATTTTGACCGATAAGCTCCACAGGATTTTGTCCTATAAGATCCATTTTATATTTAATATCTATGCATATAATAATTTTCAATTAAAAACGTTTAATTACATATATATTTTTATAAAAAAAATTTTGTACGTATCAAAAACATTAGATTGACTACTGTAACTTGTAACCATTATATTAATTAAATAAAATCTTTAGTATTAATTATAGGTATACGTTTTTAATAAAAACTAAATTAAATAAAAGATTTTTGAAAGTTTCCTTGTTCAAATTTATTACAATTGTAAAGAATTGGTAACATCAATATGTCAATTGAAAATCTTAGATTCTCACATCAATTTAATGCTAGATATAAGAACAATGCTCGCATGAGTTTATATCGAAATTTACGTACCTCTCAGAGAGTTTCAGTTGCAAACTGTGTAGATTATTTAAGAAACTACCGGATCATATTAGTAGCATTATGAGTGAAAACTCATTTGAAAGTACTCTAAGAGAAGTTATCTTCTGTCGTTGGATTATTTGGTTAACTCAATTTAACACAATTCTGTACTTATTTATACAATTAATTGCCAGATATGCAAGTTTCCACAAGAGCGGCGAAAAGATTTCAGTTTTATAAATAATATTTTTTATGTGTATATTAAACAACACAAAAAAAAAAAACAAACACATCACTGATTTAGATTGCAAAATAGTTCAACATAATCATTATTAATACTGCTTACATTAACATTTTTATTATAAAAACATATATTTTATAGTTTATATAATTGATTGCGAATATTTACATTCCATTTACATTGTTTGTATTATATTAATATTGATATTCGTTAAAATTGCAACCATATGATAAATATAAGTATACATTTTGTTAAAAATTAATTCAATCAATTCAAAAGCAATTTTACTCTTACTATTTTCTTTAAACTAAAATTAATATTACTAACTAAAAAAAATATTTATATATCTAACTAAAAACAACTAGCAAAGTAACTAAACATTAAACAAAACATTTTTTTTTTTGTTTTTTCATTTGATTTCAATCATCATCATAAATATAGTTTATAGCTTCGTATTTTAAATAATAAAGAAACTCTATTTAAGGAAGTTTAAAGTTCATTTCTTACTTTTCGTCAAAATAAAATCAAAACGTCAAAAATAATAGCATGAACATAACAGTTTTATCACGCAATTTGGATTTTAATACATATACTCATATAAGTGTTTTAAAAACATATTATATATTTTACGTATAGGCCTTAAGTAGGTGTGCCAGTTTCTTTTCAGTTCTATTGTTGCTTGATACCATTTTAGCATTTTCCATTTTTTATGGTATACACTATACAGGGTGTACATGATTTATGGGTATTTTATGCACTGGCATTCTTTTAGAAGTTGGGGTCATTATTTAAAAGTTTTTTTGAAATCCGCTCGTTTAATGTATTATATCTATAAAATTACAACTGTATCGGATCAATAAAATAATATATATATATATATTCGATTACACCACAAATATAATACTTTTTCTGTTAGTATAGGATAATAAAGTACGTATTCCAAATTTTCGTATCGGATTTTTTCTATGTAACTTTTACAAATCTATTTACATCAAGAATATTATGCTTTTAAAGTAGTCTACGAAGTATTTGCCATCGGTGTAAACATATAATATTAATTAATCTAATCGTTCTATATTATAATTTAGTTAGTATTTCGTTACCTTTCCCTTTGTTAAATTCGTTTTTTTTAGAATTAATGCTCTGTTGCTTCGCTGTGTAAATTAAACTAAAACTTTTAAGTGAACTAAAATAAATATGATGTATTAAAAAGAAAAGGTTTTGAATAAAATAAAATTATAGGCAAGTACTAGGATTCTATACTAAGTACTAAAATTAAATCCACATTTTCATATAATTCCAATTTTTTACTTTTTATCTATGCTGGCCACAATTTTACAAAGCTAAACATGATCAGAAGAAAACCAATAAAACACAATTCATTTTTGGAATGAGAATAATAATATTTATTTTTATTTTTATGTTGTTGTTTTTGTTGTTAAAATTCAATTAAAATTAAAATTCCAAAAAAAAAGTCTTGACATGAATGAAAAATTATGAAAAATAAGGAAGGAAGGAAGGAAGTAAAATAAGTGATTGTAGGAATAATTATTTGAGAATTTTTTTTTTGTTATATTAAACAAAAACGCAGAATAAATTTATTTATTTTTGTTTACATTAAATTTAATACCATATTTTATAAAGTATTAAATTTAATCATTATATTATCATTTGATGGATTTTAATGAAAACAACAACGTCGTGATATTTATATTTTATAAATATTGTGTTTTTTATATAGGTTTTAATTTAAATTAATTATTATCGTGGATGGCGATATAAATTATTTCAGAATGAAATACATAAGTCGAAAATCAATAATTAAATTACTCCGAAGAAAATATTGTTTTTAAAAAAAATATTTTAATTTAACTTACCTTCTTTATTTTCCAACTGATGTAAAAAAGCAGATTGAACACTTGAAAAAATAATAGTTTAGATGGCAGTTAAGTGTAATCGGTAAACTCGAAAAAATTTTTTTTCGATATGATGTTGTGGTTATATCAAAGGACGCGGATTCGTATCCCTTTGTCGGCATAGATTATTATAATAATCTAATATTTGTAAAATAATTAGTTCTTGTTTTTTCGAAGTCTTTTGAAGAATAGTTTCTCAAAGGTTTTTGATATAAAGGGGTAACAGTAATATTGGTTGGTATGATGTTACATTTGATGATTTTTCTTGCTTTAGCATTACTATTGAAATAAGATAATGAAAAAATAAAATTTATTGAAAGTATAGAGTAGCAATAATTATATTTTTTTATAAAGGGCAACTATACTTTTTAAGAAGGCCTTGTTTCTGATCATATTTATTGTGGTCCACAATCCACATATAATTTGTTGATGATACCAAAATATTAATTAAATAAATTAACGCTGCGTAAATATCGTTCTTCTCTCTTGATGAAAAAATCGATACAAATTTCAGTCATCCAATCAGTTTAATTATGTCAAAATTCTTTGATAAAGTTTTCGTTAAAAGGTTGTATAAAATTGCCGCTATAAAGAGATTTATAACAAACCTTTAAACTTTACACAAAACAAAACTGCAATTGAACATATAAACTTTAAAAGTATGTATTTGAAAAATTCCTGCTTATTATATAATTTGATATTAATTTACCGGTGTCTTTTTATTCGTAGTTTTATTTGTTATTCTTATTTATACAGGCAAAAAAACTAAACGAACATAAATAACTCTTCAAGGTTCCAATAACTTTAAAAAATCTAAAAATATACCCTATTTTCCCACATAATTTTTTTTTTGGTTTGACGATCGCTTTTTCTGTGATATAATAATTCCATTTTGAGACATTTTCATTTTATTTCTTTAGAAAAACTAAATGTAATAATAAAATAAATTGTATATCATTGTTTTTTAATTTTATTTAATTTAGTCTATTAGTCAAACAAAAATTTATCCTTTTTTGTACTTTATACATAATAAGTTATTAATTAATCTTTTGTTTTTTTTTTTGTTGTAATTTCTAGGAAATTTATTAGTAATATTAGTTGTAACTCTATCAAGAAGGTTACGGTCGATAACAAATTTTTTTTTAGCAAATTTAGCTGTAGCAGATTTTTGTGTTGGCGTATTTTGTGTTATGCAAAATTTAACAATTTATCTAATTGACAGGTTTGTATATTTTTAAATTATTTATAATAGAGTTACCAAATTGAATTTTATATATATATATATATATTTCTGTCTTATATAGTTGGGTTTTTGGAAAATTTTTATGCAAAATGTATCAATTTGTTCATTCGCTTAGTTATACAGCATCAATTTTTATATTGGTTGTTATATGTATGGAAAGATATTTTGCTATAATACACCCAATAACATGTAAACAAATATTAACTCCTTCCAGATTGAGGGTAAGTAATTGGGATAATTTTAAAAACAGATTATTTTATATTTTATATTTAAAAGTACTGGAAAAGTTTTGGAACTATTATTTGTTTTTTATAGATAAAATTAAAAAAGATATTTAATTTTTATAAAGCGAAAGTCATATTTTCAAATCTCCAAATTTAAAATTGAGTAACCTTAATATATATTTTTCGCTCACACTTCACGATGAGGTAAAAATTAAACTAAACTCGTTTAATTTATTATTTTTGACAGTCAACTTTTATTCGTTTATAAGACTGTGAATCATTTTCGACCAATCAGTGGATTGCAAAAACACAATACCATATAAAAGTTTACTATACTTTTCAAATAAGCAGTATAAAAGAACTAATTCAAAATAATTCAATTATTTGGAAATTAACAACCAACAATATTTTAAAATTTAAATTGTTGTGTACATAATTTAAAAATAAAAGAATTTCAAATTAAAATTTTTATTTATTATTTTTTTTTTTAATAATAATGTATGTAAATAAATTTATATTTTCATTTTGAATTTTTGATAATTGTAATTTTAAAAATTATTTAATTTAATCATACATGAAAATATATTTTGAATAAAAGCAAACTGGCCATAATTAAGCCAAAAAAATTTTGAAGTATTTGGATTTGTTATTTTAACTCTATTTAATTTTTAATTTTAATATATTTAATTTGTACGACAAGCAATTACAGATTCTCCAGTTTTGTATATTTGTATAACAATAAATTTAATATGATCTCTCCTTCAAATTAAATTTTTCAATTTTGAAATACATACATATTCGGAAATTTCGAGAAAATTAGAGTTTCAAAGCATTTTAAAACATTTTTTTGGTATTTTAATAAAAAATTATTTTAGAGAATTTTCAAAAAGTTTTTTATATATATTAACTTTTTCATTTGTAAGGTGCTATGAAAATTATAGTTACTTACATTTCGACAGTGAACAAATATTTAAAGCCCTAAATTTTTCAACGGATAAGAATAGATCCCCCTGCCAAACTTTTTTTTTGTTACGACTTTCTCAAATTGAACTTTTAATAATGCATAATGTAGAACTAGTATATATTTAAAATTTAAATATCTAAAATAAATTAATTTAATTCAAAAAAATTTAATTTTTTGTTTTGCTGCATTTCTATTTAACTAAAATTATTTTTCCATTTCAGTGAGTCGATTTGCTAATAATAAAATTTTATTTTTTAATTTGTTATTTATCATTGATTTATATTTAAAAAGTTAATTTTATATTTATAAGATGTATATATGTTATACTTATATACATTATTAATTCGTTTATAGATTTTTCAGTTTTTATCTACAGAACAAATATAATAATTAAAAAATTTCTATGTTTAATTTTTTCCTTTTTGTGATCTTTCTTTCAAATTTCTATTTTTGAAAGATATTTTAACTAATGGAAATGCAGAAACAGACAATTCTCATTATAAATTAAGAAAAATAATAATAATAATAATACAAAAAGTAAAATTAAATTTATGATCGTAAATTATAAATTAAAAATTATTTTAAATTCAATTTTATTTTTATTTTTATAGTTAGTTATTCTGGGAGTCTGGATTACATCAGCTGTTTATTCAACACCAAAATTTATATTTAGTAAAACAATAACAAATATACATACAATAAATGGGATTGAGGAAAATATTTGTATATTGGATAGACAAATGTTCAATTCAGAACTATTAGATTTAATAAATTTTGGATTTTTATATGTAACACCACTTTTAGTAATGACGGTAAATTCAAAAGTTCAAAAAAGTTAATTATTATTTATTAAAATATTCCCTTCTGTAAATATTTAGATACTATATAGTAGAATTGCAATTGCATTATGGAAAAGTTCACGTGGTCTTGAAAGACATATAGCTTTACAAAATACATCAACTTGTTCACCATCGTATTCTGGAGCGCATCTATATAGAAAACCGTCTAGCATGCGAAGTGGTATTGGTGTTACGGAAAGTCAGGTACTTAAAAAAATATAATTAATTAAATAAAGTTATTTTTATTTAAAATCTTTAAATTTTTATATTTATAAATATTAGAAATGTTGATAATTTATAATAATAATGTGCTCTGATCAATTAAATTAAATTAATTTTTTTTTATTGTTTCAAATATAATCGACTGTTCAAATGCTTATGTTGTCTGTTTTTTAATTTTTTTTTTAATGATTGATAACAATACTAAAATTAATTTGAACATACTTAATTAATTTTCTTTATATAAAAGATCCTTTGTTATTGTATTTTCTTTAATTTGTACACATTTCAGTATATTAAATACCATTCTCACCTTGTGAAAGTAAAGTAATACTTAACTTTCGTTTGTACCAATAGGACAATTTCCTAATGGTTGAAAACATGTATTAACTTTTTAGGAGCATTGTTATAAATTAAATGTAATAAAATAAATTTTATTTATACGAGAATATTTTTGAGAATGGTTTTACTATAACTCATTTCCGATATTTAAGGACGGACTAAACGAATAGACCTTCCAATTTTCTAATCAATATCACCAAAATAATCTAACTTTACTCAAATAACATTCTTTGAAAATAAAGTACATGATTTTGATGATTATTTTTTGATTATCTACTATTTTTCTAAAATTCTTTAGTAATATCAATAACTTCTAAACTAATAAAAAAGGACTTAGTCAGTTTTCACAGAACGACGACGTAATATTTTTTACAGAAATTTATTTTGAATATTCTAGGAAATACACCAAAAAGTTTCTTTAATTACCGGAAGAAAGAAGCTTTTCAAACAAAACTTCCAGATAAAAATATTAAAAGATTAGATTGTTAAAACAAGTATAGTTTTTGCTTTGAAGTTTTTTTTTGTTTTGCAACAAAAGTACTTAATTTTAACGAATGTTAGAAAGTATTCTGGTTTTTGTGACAATTCAAAGATCTTTAAATAAAAAAAACAAATAAATAAAAAAAATACAATTAAAATATTTCGAGCTATAGTTATTTTCTAATATGGGTGATATCATTTAACAACTGGAACAATCCAATTACGTAAGTTAGATTAAAAAACAAAAACAAAGATCTGACTTTCCATTTTAGTAACCGGAGTCAAAGAATATTTATTTTAATTTAAAATAACGAAAGGTAACTAAAAATAAGTCATTTATATCATACCATATTTTATAAATCTTCTATTAAAAACTCTATTAAAAATATTTGTAATAATTTCATAATTGCAATTAATTTTTTTGACTAAAATTTATTAAGAATTTTATTTTACTTAAGAAAATTTTGGTGTAATGGAAGCATGGGCTATATTATGTGGGACAAATACTGAATTTTAGTTTTAATTAATTTATTGTCCGTACCATTTACATAATTAAATTTCATAATGATGTTAAGTATTCGTTGGTTTAACAAAATTCGGCTTGATTCATAAGCAGATGATGAATCCGATTTTTGAAAGTACTGCAATCCACTTTTCATTCGAAATTTGAATGCATAGTGAAAAACTGTATATATTTACATAACCTAATCATAGTATTTTAATCGTTAATCGTATTAGCCCAGTACCATCAAATCAAGCAACAAAATATTCATAATTTACATTCACTGTCGATTAATGTGTTCATTTTTTTCTGAGGAGTTTTCAATCGAGTATTTTTCTGGTTTTCATACAAACTTTAAAATTATTTTAAAAAATTTTTATTTTAGTTTTTTTATTTTTTTATGCTCTTGACTAAGTTACTGGTAGAATCACTTGTTCGTGCTTAATTAAGTACGGTACTATTATATTACAATATCATTATTTATCAAATTACTGGCTTATAACTCTTTAAATGTGGAAAACTACTGCTATTGTCAGGAACTAAGCCTTCTTAAATAGAATAGCTTCATTTTATTTAATTAAATTCTCAGATCAGATTATACTATCAGATATTATTATACAATTATTTTTTGTCATTTATTTTATCCTAATGACAAGGGGTACTGGACCAGGTCGAAAAACCCATAAAGCATTTTTTTTTTGCTTCATCGGTAATCGAACCTGGGACCTTTTGTATAAGTATAAGTTTAATTTAAATTGTTGCACGTAATGTAATATCAGAGGATATTATCAAAAATAATATAATCAAATAGCTTATATTATTTTTGATATTATAAATTATTATAATTTTTATATATTATTTTAATAATTTAAAAAAAAAAAAATTTTGTAATAGACATAGTAGATAAATATTTATTTTAAATATACCTATTGATATGATTAGTTTTAATTTTAATTTTAAAATACTAAATACTAACAAAATAATTTTGTGTTTGTGTGTTTGCAACATTTTATACTTAATATCACCTCAGATGGTTCAAAATGCACATAAGGTTAGAACTGTAATATACAAAAAGAAAATGAATATGCTTATTAATAATTATGTACGTGTTTTGTATTTTATAATGTTATTTTTATATTCTTTAATTTTCTTAGCATGTATTTTTTTATAAATCAATAAATCAAGCCAAATAGAAAATGATAAATTTTATTAAATGTCAAAATATTATTCAGTTGATTGAAAATAATGAAAAATTTAAATCAGTATAAGTTAAATTATTATATGGAGTAGCATTTTCCAACCTTACCTGTAACAAATTTAAAAACCTCATGACCGTTAAAGTAATTATGTTGTATTTCTTTAGGAGACATTTTAAAAAAATGCTTTTTAGATTTTTGCGCTTTTAAATGTTTGAATGATATTAAATTACATTATGAGGAAACGTATTATAAATTTTACAGTAAAATTGTTAATGATTACGGAAAATTTGAATATGTTTTTATAAAAAAAAAATTGAGCTTAGCTTTAAATTAAGTTTTATATTAGCATAAAAGTATAATAATAAAAAAAATTAAATTTAAATTTGTAAATATTTAAAAAAAATAAAGTAGTCTAAATTTTCTTTAGAAAAATGTAAACTATACTCTAATCTCTGTAAACTCTAATATATATTTTGGGCTACCTTGCACTTAAAAAATCTACTTGTCTTTCCAGTTATCGTTTTAAAATTCATTAAAATTTAATCATAGATTCTATATTACCGAGATTCTAAGGTTGTTTTTCTTTTTCTAATCAGAACAGGGTTCGAATTGTTAAAAAACATTGTGCTTCTTCTTATGTTCAAATTATCCAAATTATCCATTTTATGTTTTTTTCCCGCTCGGAGTGTATTCAAAAAAGTTTAGAGAGTGATCTGAGTAATGAGAGAGAGAGTGAAACGTACCAATCGGTATAAAAGGTCCCCTAGTGTTTTGGCTATGTATAAAAAAAAATAAAAAAACAAATTGAGCACATTATTGACTCAGAATTTAGAGTTGAGATAAAAGTTTGCTCTGCTCAGATTGAATTTGAGTGTTTGACCTTTCAAAGCATTTCCCTATTAAAAAAACACGATCTAAGCGACAAAATTTGTATTATATTTGTGGTAGCTTAACTTAGTTAGGTTTAGGCATGTAATGTAGTTTAATTGTTTGATGTTCGTTGGTTATATAAATGCAAAAAGTATCGTAAATTTTCATATAAGAGTTTTATATTTCATTTCACATTTTCATTTGTATATTAAAAAAAGGTTGAAAACCAATATGGTTTTATTAGAGATAATTATTAAACATTTAAAACTATTTAAATATAAGTAAACTCGTAAAAAAGTAATTATTAAATTTTTGCAGTTTTGTTGTTCATTAAATATTCAAATATGTATGTATGTATATCACTACGTTGTGCTTTTGTTTATAATCATAATGTATATAAAATAAAAATAAAATAATTAGTGTACTACTTTATGTACAATTTTTGCTTATTCTTATAATTTTTATGTTTTTATTATATTTTGTTATTTATTTTTATCTTCATACAGGTCTCAATAGAAGCTGATAAAGTTGTAGTAACAACATGGAAGAAAACTAATAATTTTCACCAACGCCATGGTACTCAAGTTGCTCAAATGTCAAATTCAACAAATAATGTACTTCGGGCTAGACGTGGTGTTATAAGAATGTTAATTATTGTTGTTTTAACATTTGCCCTATGTAATCTTCCATATCATGCTAGAAAAATGTGGATGTATTGGTATGTAATTTTATAAATAAAATATTATTTTTTTTTCTAAAAGGAAAGTAATGTACCTATTTAATTTTTTTTCAAATTTAATATTTGTAAAGTTTTGTAAAATAATTAAATCTTAAAGCAAATTTTGAATCTTATTTTCTTTAAAATAATAATTCATTGTAACAAAGTGAATTAGTATTAGTCAACAAAGTGTATTGTGCAACATAAAGACCTTGATAGTCAACATACAGAATAATGTACAGAAATAAATAAACACCTACAAATTTTGAGAAATAATATCCTTGTACGTCGTCATTTATTTTGAATTAAAATTAAAACCCACAATGTTATGTAAAAAAAATAATTATTTTGGATTTCATATGTACCTGAATTAAGCAAAACAAAATCTATATTAAATCAGTTGAGCTGCACAGAAATATCTGGAAAAATCTGTTTGAATAACTTTTTAATTGTTTCTTTTTATAATTTTTAATTTTAGGGTTTTCCGTGTGTTGTAGAACAATGTTAATTAAGGAAGTAGAGAAGGTTTAGAAGAGATAGGCACTGGCTAGACTATTGATTAGAACCTGTCTTATTCATATGCATCACGGACCATTTTAAATTTTCTTGACAAAATCATACAATTTGTCTTATTGACAACCTTAATGTGACGTCGTTTCGCGAATGTGGAATCATAACAAATATGTTTTTACAATGCAAAAATATTATATTACCTAACAAATCTATTCAAAAATTAAAACTTTATTTCAGAACAATAATTTCCATTATAATTTTAATTCTTAAACAATTTATTCTTATATTAATTACAAAATTCAATAATTTAATTAAAAACCGATATTCATTTTTATCAAAAGAATCTTTTCAAAATTAAATTAAAACACAACAATAAAATTCAAAAACTGTTTTAAAAAGTAATAATTATTCTAAATAAAAATTTTGTTTTTATTTTTTAAATTCATTGGTTTAAACTTACTTTATTTTATTTTTGCGCCCTTAGAAAATAATAAAAATTATTGTTTAATTCAAATTTTTGTCGCTTTTGAATGGAGTACACTAAATTTTGTGAATTTATGAAGTTTTTAATTGTTAGGTGATGTTCTTTTATTGAGGCGGCGAGTATTTTGCGTTGTGGAATTTCTTGCTATACATATATAGTTTTCATGGGTACAGTGTTTTATCTCTATCGATGGTGGATATCTCAAATTCGACTGAAGAGTTCCCGAAGTTTTTAAGCTGAGCTCTTTGGAGTAATTATGCGTTAGAGTTCTTTGCACAAACTCATTATTTTATTTTATTTTTTATATAATATCTTTATTTAATAGGTATTAGACTGCTAAACCTTATATACGTTTGGTTTTTCGCTCTTATAATATATTTTTACAATGTTAATTTGTTATCGAGATGTATTCCAGGATAAAGCTCTTAGGATTAGATTTTTATATATTATTTGGATATAGTCAATGTCAATAATAGGTTAAATTAAAATTAAGTGTATTAAGTGTAGTATAATATGATGTAAATAACGTATACATAGGCACTGTACAATATACAATTAATGTAAAAGTAAAAATCGATCGGAAAAAAATCAGTCAAAAAAATAAAATATTATGTCTACAGAAATGCTTTGATCTATTAAATTTTTTTAAATAAGTCAATCAAATACAGACTTTTTATTATGCTACATTACATTATTATTTTGTAGTAGCAATAAAAAAATATACTTCATCTATACAAAAAACTTAGCTCAAGCACAAAAATAAAAATTAATTTTTAAATTTTCTTTGAACTATAGACTAAAACTAATAATACATAAACGATAACGAATATAGTACAAATTAGGAGGTATTATCCTGTATGTAATTATGTATATTTTCTTTATTATTATTTTTTTTATAGATTCAGTCTGTAGAAAATGATAGAATTTATTGGAACAGAATATTTTATTGTTTATTCACGTGCAATTAGCATTAAAACTTTTTCATTATATTTAATTTTTTCTTTTTTGAAGACTTGACAAAGAAATCTTTTGAACAAAATTTTTTCTCTTTTGTGTACAAAACGATAAGAATACTGTGCTTTTATACGATGTGCTTTATAATTCACAGTAACAACAATAAAAATTCTTTTCTTTTAACTCTAAATTATAATTTTTCTCTCGTATACTTTTTGAGGTAAATAAAAAAACTTTTTTTACGGACAATTAAATTTAAATAAAAATATGTATATTTTAATGGTCCCTGTCTAGTGCAGCTTTTCGGAAAAGTGAATCATTACCAAAAAAAAAAACTAAAAGTGAATTTTAAGTGTAGGTCTTTAAAAAGAAACAAAAACTGAGTAATGAAATGTCATAGCGATTATTAATTTTTTATTTTTTTACTTTATGTCTTTCACTTTCAGATGCTATTAGTACCTATATATTATATTATAATATCTGTAAAAGGGAACGCAATTGTAAAAATTTTAAAAATTCCATTTCAAAAACCTTTTTATTTTTTAATATCAGTTCCAAAGAAACCGTTTAGATGGTCGGCTTAAAATGCTCCTTTTTCTTTTTTTAATTTTATAATAAAAACAAAAACTTAAAAAAAATATATAATTTTTTTTAATCTTAAGAAAAAGAATTTGTAAAATTTTAATACCAAATCTTCTAGATGTTATTGCTCTTTAATTTTATTTTGTTTTTTGACCATAATAACTGAATCCTTTTTTGATAAGGACGAGACATCATTCACTATATATATTCACGATAAATATTTTTGTTTAGACTAACTTTTCTACCTTTTTTTGTTGACTAACTTTTTTACCAAGCCATTAAAGTTTACTTATGGGAGTATAATTTTTCATATTTAATTTTTTTATGGTTTTGTTTTTAGAGCCTTTTGAAATAAGCTTAAGAATTATAAAAATTAAATGAAGAAAAAAAAATGATTAGTCTCCACCTGTTGTTTTTACCAAATTATATCGAGTTAAGTGGTTTAGATTTAGTTCTTTTTGTTTTATAAAATAAATTTTTTTTTAACTTTTTATGGTTTTTAATTTTAATAAAAAGAAAAAAAAATTGTTCTCATGTAAAATTTAATTTTCTCCTTTAGTGACGGATACAAATTTCTCACTAAAAAAAGATTTTGCTATTAAAATATGAAAAATTGTATATTTTTGTTTTTGGTACCGTTGTGCATTTATTTTGAATGTACATTTTTATGTACAAATGCATTAAAATTAAATTTGTATTTAATTGCTTCTATTAAATTTGATTTATTTTATATATTAAACAAAATAATTTTGACTATATCATAACACTAACTAACATAATATTATGTAATTGATAGATAGCACTTTAGCACTTTAGCATGAGAAACTAAGGCATTGTCTACTATTTTTATTTTGAAATATATTTTTTAAATTTAATTCCTTAAATAATTTAAAAACAGCAAATTAACTTCAAAGACTCCTACTTATATATCTATCATTTCCAACAGGTGAGAGAGAGATATACCTTTGCGAAGAACTTCTTGTATATTAGTTTGACTTATTTTTTTGTCTTTATTTTTGGCTTTATATATTCCATCTCAATTTATCGTTAAATGTTAATTAATTAGCTTAAAATTAAGTGCTACAAAATTACGATTCTGAGAGCATCGAAACAATTAAATAATTTGCTTCATTGCTCTCGTTTAAATGATTGTATAATAAATGATGTTCAAGTATAATATTATCATCAGTTTGCTCAAACAGTGTTCGTGGAACAGATTGATCTAGTTAAACGTTTATATATTTTTTGTTTGACCATTCCTGCGAACTAGTTCAGTTTATACATAATAGTTTTTATAGCCTCGTCAGCTATTTACGTTTTTAATATAAAAAATTTATTTAATGTAATTTAATTTAATAAGAAAAGAATGAATACCTAATCATAATAAGGTCATTTTTGTTTTATCTATAGCACAATTTTAACTCTTCAAATTTTCTCATTAAATTTTTTTTAATAATATCATAATAACTTTCATTAGGGAAATGTTACTCATAAATTAAATGTATGATGACATAACTAAAACCTTCAATAAAAATATAGAGGAGAAACATTTGATTAACAATTTCTGATGTTTCTGTTTTGAACAATTTATTGATGATAGTTATTTTAACATATAAAGTTGACAAATAAAACATCAAAAACAAAGAACAGAAATAATAATTCAAAAAATTAGTCCAAAATGATGTCATGTTTCACTGGTTTCAATGAAAAATTTATTTTCAGTATAGAAAAAGTAATTTTCTTAAATTTATGTTAACACGTGCCTTCTGATTAATTTTCGATATACGTTTTTAATATTGATTAATCTAAAGCAATTTGTTCTTACTGCTTGCTGTTATAGTAATAACTTTCGAAGAAGTTTACTTTAAGGATATACTCAGTTATAAATTATTAAACTTTGATAAAAGTTATATAAAAAATTATATAAGAAATAAAATAAAATAGTTAGTAAATAGTAATTATCATTATTTTATATTTTTGATGAATATAATCATAAATATATTCTTTCAAGTACATTTACGTCTCTTCTCTGAATAGAAAATTACAATTTGATTGAATCACTCCTTAATTTGAAATCAATTTAAGTATATGTTTGCCACAAAAAAAGTGTTTATATAAACTTTAATATTTTGCATATTTTATCAACATGAATTTCCAAAGAAATAATTAATAGGACATATTTCTTTTATATAATATTAGGTTAGTTTTCAATATTTATTGTATTATCTACTAATACTTACATATATATTTTATATTCATTTCGTTATTTATTATTCATTACTTCATTATGAGAATTTTATTATACTTTGTTATTTAGTGTTATTTTGATTCGAATTAATTTATATTTATGTTATTTGATATGTAATTTTTTTTGTATCAATTTACGTTTTCATTGTGTAAATGAAGATTGTATTATCCCTTGGTGGTGATAAAACGAAAGCCGTAAGTAGTTAGTTACGTAAATAGTTTCATTTCATTGTTTAGTATTAAATTGAATTACTTACAGGTATTTATTTTTTTATTTTTTTTTTCATTTGTTTTATTGAGATATTTCTGAAAGTTAATTTTTACACGACTTTTTTTTTAAATTTAATTTATTGTGTAGTTGGAATTTGTTTTTATTACGGCCAACTGGTCTCCGATCTCTCAATCATTTTATCTTAAATTACCATCAATGACAAACTTTTTAACATTTTTCACGAAAAATTCAATTTTCTTTTATTTTGTGGGTAATAAAATTAAAAGTACTGAAATTATTCAGAACAAGCTGCCAACTTATGATGAACATAAACATTCAACATTACATAAGTAATTTCGTTTTGACTATTTTGACATCCCAGAAGCACTTGTTTTTTTCATTTTAAATTTATTTACAACTTGCCGAATATGAATTACAATGAGATTTGTAGACATTTTTGTGTAGATTCTTACAAACAATTTCGAGAAAAGAACTGTTGACATATTATACTAGTTGCTTCCATTCATCAGAATGGCTTATAAATTATTTAATGTTTTTAGTCCTTTAAGATTTTTCATTCATACTCCAGATTTGATTATAAGTTATATGATTATGATTAAGGTGGATTTTTTTTATTAATATTATGTAATTCTTTTTACAACAATAATATTATACAAACTTCAGAATAGAAAGCTTAAGAATATCTCTAAGGTATATAACTATTAAGATGTAGGATATTCGTATATTCGTATATTTATTAAAAAATATAAATATTTGAAACCATTAAGCTTCATTAAAAGCTTAACTGAACGTAAAAATGAAATTCATTTTGAAACGTTAGCCTTAGGAAAATAGTATTATAATAATTTATATTAGAATATTATCCATGACAATAATATATATAGTACTTATAGACAATAATATATATAGTACTTAAATCGTAAATCTGAGTGGATTCAAAATAAAATAAATAATAGGAAAAATTATAACTTATTATAACAAATAATTTAAAGTAAATCTATAAATTATTAGGCTATTATAATATAAAAAAATATTTTTGAAATGTGGATGAATTAAAATTTTAGTTTTGAGCACAAGATTTTTTTTTTTAATCATTTATTTTGACTTATTTAAAGCTGTTTAAATAAAATTATCTTGTTGTGAACTCTGTTTATATTATATTATGTTGAATAGATTTTACTTGCAATTATATTTTCGGTTGTTTACTTCAAAATGAATTAAAAATACCCAGGTACTTGATTGAGTTGTCAGAATATCTATGTTAAGCCAAAAACTTTTCATATTCTATTATGTTGAAATTATTTGAGTTTTTTTTTCAATTATTTATACAAGAAGTCCAATTTTTCAATATTTTCAAATCAGTTTTTAGAATATTAATTACTCCTTTTGGGAAAAAGAATATTCTATTAGAGTAAGATCATCTGCATACAATCCTAACTTACAATACAAAAAAGTTTTGGTATCTCAACCATCTCAACTATAAAAATATTGTACAATGTGGTAGGGAATTAATACCTATGCTTGATTTGATAACAATCAATATTTGATTGACTTAAATTTAATGTTATAAACCAGAAGTCAACCTTTACAAATTTCTAAACTAATTTATAAATATTCTTATGTTTCTTATATTTATTTGAAAGTAAAATTATTTTTCTTACAATTTATAATTTCAGGTCTGATACATACAAAGGATATTCAAATTTCAATGCATTATTTACACCATTGACATTTCTTGCTACATATTTTAATTCTGGCGTAAATCCATTGTTGTATGCATTTTTAAGTCGTAATTTCCGTAAAGGTATGAGAGAATTATTATTATGCTCGTTTAAAAAAAGTAAAAATAAATCATCATCTCTGCATCAACGAGTACCATTACAGGTAAGCTGTTTAATTTGTTATGTTAACAGATACAAAAACTTAAAAAAAAAAAACAAATATTTCCTACGACTTTATCATTACAATCTATATATACTTCATAATCATATACTTTAATATCATGATTAAATTAATTTTTATGCACATACTTCTACATGAACTGATTTGAAATAACGAATCAAAATTGATTTTTATTTAATATAAAATATCATTTTTTCAATACTTTTAACATGAAAGATCTGGACATCATTTTTCAGTTAATTATCTAATTTCTTTCTATAAATAATTTTTAGTTTTATTGGTTTTCTATTTTTATATTATTTGGTTTAGTTATTTAATAATATTTTTGAAAAAAAAATCTCTTTCTATATTTATTTTAAATAACACCTTTACTAACTGTGATATAAGAAAGAAAGAAGTAAATAAAATTAAAATTAAAACTTTTCCTTATTATATTGAATTTTTTATGAAATTTTTTTATTCTTTAATAACTTCTAATAAAGTTCATGTTCATGAACTTTATTTACTTTTATATTTTTACTAAATTTAAAAAAAGTTTCTTTCTTTTCTCTATGTAGTTTTTGATTTTCTTTTAATAATTCAGAAATTTACTTGTTAAATAATTTTTTTTAGTTCTTTTAATTTTTTAATGGAAAATTTTTGTAAAATGTATATATATATTTACATACATATATAATTATATACATTTATATGTATATAAAATATTTAAATATATTCTGGAGAATTAATATTCCATAAGTATACTTAAAAATTATCATTTCCATTATACTGCTTTTTTCCATCAATATCATATTTTTAATTTAAAAAATGTTAAGTCAATCGGGAAATGTTCATTATATTCATTTTCAAACAACATTAAAAAAATTGAATTTGAATTGGCCAACTGAAAAAGGGAATAAAAAAAAAACCTTAATCCTAATCCCAAAAACAATGTAATATAAAATTACGTTCTCAAATCATAAATTGGAATCTTTCGTTTAACATATACTGGTATGTCCCTTTTTACATTTTTTTTAAAAGTGAAATACAGAGCATAACTTTCCGTTTTATTTTTATAAAATGTGCAAGATTTACGTAAACTCAAGCCAAATAAAAAAAATTTTATACAAATTTTTATTACATAAATTTAGAGTTTAGTATTGAGTTTTAATGCACTTATCCTTAACGATTTATTAGAAGTATTTTTTTATACGAATATAAAAAAAAATGTTTTTTTTTTTATTTTTTATCAAAAACCATAATTTTTGGATCCTACATTATGTTAAAGTATTTCCTACCAAAATAAAAAGAAAACACACACACAGATAATATATAACATATCCAGATTAATCCTTTACAATATTTGTAATTAAAATCCTGAAAATCATCAATTTCAAAAAGAAAAATCAATTCTTATTCATTATCTCAATAGAATCATTCTTTACCGACCGACTCAACTCATATAGGAAACCAACTGTGATGGTGTTATATAACTATTCTTCTTATTGTTATAATTTCGTTATTTATTTTACTTCTACAATTCATTGGTAATTTTATATCTGATGAATAAAAAACAAAATAAAAAAATCAATCAATATCAAAATTGAATTTTAATATACCTAACAACAACAACAACAATAACAACAAAAACATAACAATTATCATAAACTTAAAATATCATCAAATTAAAAAAAATAACAACAACTAACCTCATCATCATCATCAAATTATTGATGTATAATAAAAACAAATAACAACCAAAAAAAAACGAACAAAAACAACATAATTATTCCGTCAACAGGAAGTGGCATCTGTTGTAATGCAAGCAGTTAATTTACCGCTGGAAAAACTAAATGAAAATTGTGATTCCAGCGGGTCAACAGTAAACGAGAATAAATCATTACATAATGAAGATTCAATGAATAGGGAGCAGCATACCGAAATTATTACTACTGAAGGAATTTAATTAAGATAAATAATGTTAAAAATAATATATAAATTTTATATTAAATAGTTTTAACGTAAGGTGTTAAAAATATGTATAACAAATAGTTAAATTGTTTTAATGATGTAATTAACAAAAATATAATTAAAAAACGAATTTTTATTATTTTTTTCTGTATATTTAAACTTATTAAAAAATAAAACAAAAACTAATAGAGGAAATTAATAAAATTAGTTAAAATTTTCACATGAAGTAATGAATAAGGAAAACAAAAATTAATAAAAAATACAAAAATAAATAAATTATTTTAATTTTTTAATAAAAAAAGGATTTTTTTTTTGTTTTTTTTTTATACAAATTTCTGTGATAAAATCTGAAAAATTAAACTCAACAGTACTTGGTAAAATAAATTTTGTTTTGTAACATAAAATAAATTTTTTTTTTTTTTTTCTTATTGTAATAAATAATCTACATACATAATAATCATATATACAGTCATGTGCAAAAAAAAAACAACAGTAGATATTTTAAAAGAACATTCTCGTTTTGCTCATATTATTCTAAATATTTTTCTTAAAATTAATTTTATCTCATATTAAGAAAATAAATTTTGTTTGCATATTATGTTATAAATTTGAGTTAACTTTTTAAGTAACTTTAGTTTTTTGTAAAAAATAATTCGAATATAACCAAAAATTGGATAAAATAGCAAATTAATAATATACAAGTATACATTATTAATTTGTGATAAGATGTACCGGTGCGAGACAAATGCCGACTTTTCCAAATCCAGATGTACCTAAGATACAGACCTAAGATATGCCCATCAAAATTTAATGCATTCTCGGAATAAAAAATAAAAGAAAAAGTTTTGGTTATTTTATAACAAAATAAATACTACAGTTTGTAGTGTAATAAAGCAATTATTAAAAAAATATTCTTTAATTTTGGACGAGTGTGAAGAAACATTATAAGTCATAAGAACGAATTCATTAGTTTCTCTAAAGAGCATAAATGTAGATATCCCATAATATCATTCTACAACATATTTACTATAATTTTTGAGTTACCAACTCACAATCCCCCAATCCGCTCAATCATAGTAATATTACAACTTTATTATAAAAGGTATTTTTCTAACAATCTTTGGTCATTTTCACATTTTACACAGTCTACTTCTCTTTTAAATGAAACATTAGTTCCATGATGCTTGAAGGGGCAATTTTTAATATACCCTAACATTTTGAAACGGTTCCTCAAACTCATAACTTTTTCCATTTTTTCGACATTCTCAACATTATTTTTGCAACACATGACTTCACATATAATTTATATATTTTATGTTTCGTTTACATATACATGATACATACAGCCAAAATTAATTATTTTTTCTCTTATTTCGCACGAAATTTGTCATTCATTTAAATCACAGGATCTTATTAGGTTTTATACTTTATGACATTAATAAATATTTACATAATGATGAAAACATGCAAAATGTCTATTTATAAATACAAACAAAGATTAAAACAAATTAATCAAAACGAATTGTAGATTAAATATGGCACATAATTATAAAAAAAAAAATATATATATACTATGTATTATAAGAAAAAAATGTGCCAAATTAAGAATTCCAATAGGTAAAAATATTTTTAAAAATAAAAATTAGGTAGTGAAAATTATTAAACAAAATAGAATAATGAAAACAATGTAAGAAACAAAAAAAAATTTAATAACATGAGTTGAACAATTAGAAAAAATATAGAAACATAAATACGAAATAATAAAAATTTTCCTATTGTTGCATGAAAATTAAAAGTTTTTTACTTTATTTTTTTTTTATAAATAATATATGATAAAATTTAAATATTTGAAAAAGCAAAATCAGAAATAGTTGTATATCAAAAAATATTTAGATAAAAATAAATATCAAAATAATATTTATATACCTAGATAACGAAATTATTTAATAGAATTTAACAATAACTATAAAATAAAATAAATATTTTAAAAAATATTTTAGTTAGATAAATTCCAAAAACCAACGAAAAAATTTTATATTTAAATAAAAAAACAATTTAATAAAAAAATTTTTAAATATAAAAAATCATTAAAATAAAAATTAAAAATAAAATTGATTTCAAATATATACATACATATGTCGTAACTATATTATCAATTTAGATGTGTCTAATACCAAAAAAAAATATTTCTTCTCAAATTTCACAAAAATTTGAGTTGAAGGTGGATATGGTAGGTATTTGATTGTTTGAAATTGTAATTTCGTTCAAAAATGTTTGTTTTCAGTCATTTTTATTTACCATATGCACAATGAATAAGAAAAAATTCATATAGCGCAAAATGTGATTGAAGGGAAGGAAACAAATAAAAAACTGTATGGAAAAAATTGTATATTCTTAGTTCTTTAGGAGTTAAGTTTTAGAATGGTTCAAATTTATATACCTATAGAGCAAGTATATCATAATATCTTCAAGGAAATATCAACAATAAACCAAATTTTATAATAATAGTTGAGCCTTTTAAAAACAATTTTTAAGAAGAATTATTGGCCTCATTCGTTACAACAATAAGTTGTATACATCATAATTTAAATGAGTGGAAAATTATATACCCCACACAAAATTTCAAAAGATACCCTAAGAGCAAGAGAAATAACCAGTATAAAAAAGTGGCAGTAGCAAAGCTATGAAAGCACTGTGAGGACCCCATAGACGAAGTGTGCTATTCGTTACCATGGATTTTAAAACTAAATGTCTTTCAAATAAGCAAATTAGAGCTGTGATATATAGGCTCAATATTCTCTTTGTACAGTCGTGTCAATGAAAAAGAAGAAGAAAGCCATTTATATGTTATTAGTGTTAATTTTAATTAAACAAAGAACCTAAAAATATAGTAATAGACCCCTTTTATTAACTCTAAAAAACTTAAAAATTCATGCATTCGTGTTTTCTGTCTCTGTTTTATATATCCGATACACATTTTGTTTGCTTCAATCATTTAATGGGATTATGCATATATTTTATAAGTTATTATGCTTGATGTGTAACCTTCATACTCAATACGACAAAAATAGAATCAAAATTAATATGAACGAAAATTTTTAAAAATTTTTTTGGCCTTTCAATTTTATATTTCTTACTTTCTAAAAATATGTAAAAAACTAAAAAAAATTTTTTTTTTTAAATTTGTTAAAATTATTATTATATTTGTTAGTTAAAATTATTATGCATAGTTAAGTTATATATATATATATATATATATATATATTGTTTTAGTCAATGCTTATTTACGTTACTAACATTATTTAAAAATTTAATATGTTGAGTTAACTTTTTGCCTTTTACAATTTATTAAGACTTTCTCATTACTGATTCATAATAGTAACAATAAAAATAAACAACGATATCAATAACAAAATATGTTGAAATATTTTTTATTTATAAATAACATATTACAGATATATTTTTTATATTTACATATTATATTATTGTCAAATGTTTTTACAGCTTTATTGAATACAGTCGATGTTACAATTATTTACATAACGAAAATGATTAACTCCATACAAGAATCGACTGTTAATAACTTTCTGCCAAATATTATTTTATCGACTGTATCTACTTTGTTATGTGATGTATACTTGATTTGCATTAACCAAATCTTAAAAACATTTTCAAATAAATTTTCTTTTTGTAAATTATATTAGAAACAATAAAAAGTTGTTCAAAACTCAGTTGAGAAGAAATTTGATTAAACGGTTTAAATAATCGATAATTTGATTATTGGTATAGGTAATCTTTAAATAATATTTGGTAAAGTTACTTACAGTTAATTCCTTTAAGAAGTATGTAAATTATTTTCATAGTGTTCATACTTTTAGAACCGACTTTAACTATATATATTTATTTTATTATTTAAATACATACATACATATTGTAAATTAAAATAATATATATATATATATATATATACATTATATTATTATATTATTATAATATTAATATAAGATATAAAACCAAATTTCTTAAAAAAAATTGTAAACATCATTTAGTAAATAAATATACAATTTCGATAAAAATAAAAAATAAAAATGAAGAAGAAATTAAATTAGAACCGAAAAAACCACAAAATTAAAATAATTAAATATACATTCAAAATTTAAGAAATGAATGCCAAATACTAAATAAAAATAAATTAATTTTATTTGCTGTTAAACAAAAATATACATAATAAAAATAAATTTTATTTTATGATAATGTAAATAAAATATTGTAAATAAAAATTTATTTTGAAATAAAAAATGAAAAAGATGAACAAAAATTTTTAATTAATATTTTTTATTTCAATTAAGTATCCTTTAAATTTTAATTTTTTTTTTAGTTTTATAAATTTTAAGAATTGACTTACAATCTTGCGAATAATTTCAAAATTTTGTATAATGAAACGAGTAATTTCAGAATTTTCTGTACTACAGTGCAGGCCAGACATACTATTTGATAAAGATCTAAATTTCAATTTATGTAAAAACAAATCACTCTATTTTATTTATTTTCAATTCAATTTTTGTCATTTCAATAAGACATCTTATTTATACTGTTTACTAATTCAATGCTCATTCAGCCAATATCCAGCAGTTGTATACGATGTGCTAGGTAATTGGTTATCATATTTTATTGGTGTTGAGTTTTAGATCATTTTATTATCATCATCATCACTTGTTGCAACTTTCCTACATTCTGTTCTATTTTGGGCAACTACCCCCCTTCCGTTAATTCGAGTTTCTCATTTGTCCTCAACTTCGTGCAGCCATCTTGATCTTGGTCTAGTGATGTACGATGCTGTGTCTATATTATGGAAGATTTATATTAATGTCACAAGATAGTTGTTATGTAACTAATATAATGTGTTGATATAAATTATGTGTCTTTTAAATTTTTTTAATGTGATTGCTATAGTAATTTTCATTTTAAAATATTTAATATGTCTTTATTATTCGATTATTTTTTTTCATATTTACAATAATTACAAGATAGCCAAAATCATTAGATGTTAACGCTTGGATCAGTATAAGAAAACTGTAAAATAAATAAATTAAAAATTTGTTTTTTCAAAATATTCAAGAAAAGTAATTAAAAACCGTCTATGCATATGTTATCGATAGGTACAAACAAACGAAAAGACTACATTAAAAGATTATGAAGAACATAAATGTTAAATCTATGGAGATATGTTACAATAATCTTGACCGCACAGTAACATTGGATCAACTCTCAGTCAAAAATCCAATCTAATCTTGGTTCATCTTCAATTCTGCCCAAAGAAATTTTAGGGTTTTAAGTAATATACATAATGCTTTCAAGATAATTTTTTGATAATATAATAAGAAATTCTTTAAACTTTTTACAAAAAAAAAAAAATTGTGTGTTTTTTATAGACTTATTTGTCTGTATTAAACGCTTGTTTATTGAGATTTGCTTACTCTTGTATTTGGGTTCAAATCAGGATTAAGAACCAGAGAGCTTCTGTTTTTTATGCTTGAACATTAACATTGAAAAAACTAAAAATTGACAATACAAATTTTAAAATGAATTTAGATGAAAAAATTCATTTTAAAATTTGAAATAGAAAATAAAACAAAAAATAAAATAAAAATAATAAAAATTTATAAAATTCTTACATGTAGAATAATTTTATATTTCCAAACAGAAAATAATATGTATGTATGTCAAGAATTTTACAAAGGATAACTTTTAAAAAACACATATTTTTTTATTTGTTATTTTTTTTTTATTTTTATAATAACTAATATAAATACCTACAGTAGACATTTTGTCTAGGTTGCTGTCAGTCTTTTAAAAATAAATTAGATTTTTTTTGCATTAAATTTTGCAATTTTCATGCAGACTGAGTCAGTGTCTCGACCTAACATTTCAAATTAATTAATTATATCTTAGTGATATGAAATAGATTTCAAACAAGAAATATATTTCAAATTATATTTCATTTTTCGATTTATTTAGTTACTAAAATTTGATCAATTTATATTATTAGGAAAACATTTTTTTTCCTTTATATAATCTCATAACAAATTTTTTTGTTTGTATATTTGTGGTTTGTATTTATATATATACATATACAATGCCACCTTGTCAGGTCTGATTGATTATTTTTTTACACTTAAAATAAGTTCAAGTTATTTAGAAGATGATTTTCGAATTATTTCAGCATGAACATTGCATTTACGCTTGCGATATTCCTACTATATATTTTGATATGAACAAAAAACTTCAAAACTGATAAAAAAAAAACTTCAAAATTGAATATTTATACTTTTTGCTACTTCGTAGGATACTTCGTTGGACACACACGCAAATAGAAATTAAAGCATTGCATCCTCGTTTTAAGCATTTAAAACGCAAAACAACAGGAGCAAAAAACTGGCTTCAAAAAAATTCATTCATTGTCCAACCTTTGCCAATGTTGAATCAAATTCTATTGTTTAATTGTTCTAATAGTTTGAAACTATTCTATTTAAGAAGGCTTACTTCCTAGCCTTCAATAGCAGTAGTTTTCCACATTTAATGAGTAGATAAGCCAGTAATTTGTTAAATAAATACTCGAAATATGGTATATAGATAGTGTAAAATTGCAGTACCGTACTTAGTTAAGCACGAAAAGGTGATTCTACCAAAGTTATTGTCAAGAAAAAAAAAAAAACATTCCTCACGACGTGTATCTGCATTCAAATAATAGCCCAACATATTTAATATCCAGAAATTCAAAATAAACATTAACCGTGCTTCGCTTCAACTCACATTTATTCACTTAGTGTAATTATTTTCTTTTTTCTCATCCTTTACTATCTTAACCAAGTGTTACGTAAGTATTAACGAGTGTATACTAGTCCGCGGGTTTTTATAGATAAAAAAAAATTATATATACCTACATACATACATATACACATGTTTATTTATTGTCATAAATCTTTACTAGGACGTCATAACTTCTGAATTTTAAAAAGTTTTCACTTTAGCAGGATTAAAGAAGCTGAATTTTTAGCAGGCCAAATAGCTTTGGGTTTTCGAAAATCATTTTTAATAATATCTCTTTACTTTCTGATGGTGCATTTTGATTCAGTATAGTGATTATATCTGTGTTTGAATTTTCAGGAAGTTATATATTGCCATTAATTTCGGATCATTACTGGATATGTAAAATTTGAAGGTATATATTTGATAAATCTAAGGTTTCAATTGTAATTTTCAAGTTTCAAATTAAGCTACCCAAATGCTTGACAGAATTTTAATTTGTTTTTGTGACAAAAATAACAAAAATGGTTTTTAATTTTTTTTCAATAACTGTCTACATATCAAAGTATATTTAGGTACGTGGTTAGTGATGAAAATCAGAAAATAAATAAATGGTAAAAGCAAAACAAAACTTTTTTTTGTCCAATTTATAAATTTATTGTTGGTGATTTTGCATCACAAAAATAAACTATTGGAATATTTACCTAAGAGGACAGAAATTTTTATATCATTTGGAATTTTTATTTGTGCCAAGAATTGAAAAGATGTATTTGATCAAAAAAAAAGTAACAAACAAGAGAAGAATTTTAACACAATTTTAGCTTGATGAATATTTTTATGTGAATATTATGTGTGTATTATATATTTATTATAATCGTTCAGTGAAACGTTACGAAAAATCACTTTAAATATAGTGAAAACTTTTATTTTTTTATTTATTTACTTGATTAACACAAGAAACTTGCAATTTATAAGAAAAATTAATAATATTGTCTAAAGAAATGGAGATTTACAGGAATGGAATGCAATACTAAAGATAATCATTTTTTTTGCAGAATTTGTAAATCCTAATGAGTTAGACTTCAATTTTATATATTTTTTTCAAATTATGTAAACAACTTTTTGCCAAAATAGACTTGGTTAATATTCACAGAAGAATGAGAGCAATATATTTAGACCAGTGGTATAATACAATAATAAAATTAATATAGAAATGAAAGGGAGCTTATTATGAGAAACTTAAATTCAAATTCTGTACAGAATTTTTCAGAAAAACCCAATCCTAAAGGATATAAAGTGAATTGTTATTGATTATACAGAATTCAATACAAATATTAGAAAAAAAGATTACCAAAGCATAAAGTTATATGTTGGTTTTCTAAAATGTTCTTATCACAGAAATATTTTCCATACTATCAATAAGGTATAGTTTAAAATAAAATTATTACATAGAATGAAGAGGATATGAATTTTATACACAATTTTCCTAAATGGTTCTAACTATTTTTTATCATTCTAAGCAAAATGTATGAAGAAAATAAATAATATTTATTTTTTCGTAATTAATTTCTTTCTATTTTTCAAACCAGTATTACTATTACATAGGCTACAACATGATATAATATTCTAAATTTAGGCTGAAATGGATTAATTTGTAATATTCAATTTAATTCAATTAATTTATTTCCTTCAACATACCTTTGAGTTTAAAGAAATCACTCTTCACAGCTGATTTACTTTAAATTTTAAATAAATGGGTACCTACATTTCATTAATATTAATTTTTTAATATCAGGATAGTAAAAACCTTATTCAGTATTTGGATTATTGAAAAATTCGCGCATTCTTAGCTCATTCGGAAAAATACCATTATTGAGGAAAAACAGTATATTAGAACTTGTTTGAATCCTCTTTCTGAAAATGTTTTGCAACTATTCCTAACTGTATGATGATCTCTTTTAAAAAAAATAAATAAAGAGTTAAAAATTACCTTTAAGTTTCAAGATCTTGAACATCGTTCAATTGAAAAAATTATCTAGTGATACTTCTATATGACTGAAGTTTCAGTTTTCGCATTAACACTTTGTATATATTTTATATGGTCTTTTTCACCAAATTTACTTTAACTAATGACTTGCCTTTTCTAAGATATTTTCTAATAAATTTGTAATTTTTAAGATTTATAGATGTGAATGTATTTCGTTTTTAGGTAAATCGAATTTCCACTGATTACTTTTATATTTCATGAATCTGAGCATGTTTTAAGTAAATTTTTTATTTTATTTAAACTAAACTATTTTGATTAAATTTTTCGGGATTTGTTCCAGAGTTTATACTTATGGTAATGTATTTTGTATATTTTATGTAACTGGTATTGATCATTAGTATGTTATCATTTACTAGCAGAAGTACTTGTACTTGTACTTCGCAGTATAGAAGAAGTACAAAATCAACCCAATGATGCTTCTTTTTATTCTCAAATCTTCACCATATTTTATCACAAATTTTCTGTTCTCAAGATACACTATTAATAATTAAAAATTTATTACGTGTTACTCTATAAACAAAAATAAAATAGAAGCAACATCTGGGATCAATTTAAATAAATGCAGTTACGTGTTAATTAGCTTTTTAATTCTTCAACATATAATTAATATTGTTAAAAAAATGTTAAAACCAAAAATTTTTATTTATAATTCTTATTTAATATAAATTTTTAATTTAATTACTTAAAAAAATAAATCAAAATAAGATTAAAATAAAAACATAAATAAAATTTATAATGAAACCTAATTTAAATATTTGACGGAGTTATAAGAATAATTATAATTTCATCTTATGATAATTAATTCATAAAGAGGATAAAATTTGTTATACTGGTGAAGATAAAAATTCACTTATCATGTTAGCTATTAAAAAATAACAAAACAACAAGAAAAGCCAAAAACGAAAATGTAATTTAAAAAAAAGTTTGAAAACTCTTTAATCTGCTGCCGCACAATAGAATAAAAAAAATTAAAACTTTGGACTCTGTGCATTAAATATCTTTGTTAAGGTTTTTTATTTTTTGCATGTACCAATCGAAAACATCAGCTCTATAAAAAATTTTAGATAATAAAATATTAAAGTTTTTCGCATTTTCTTTGTTTTCTTGTTGTTGTTTTTGGGGTTTAAAAAAACTTTTTAATGAATTTAATTTTTATTGACAATTCGTCTGACAAATATGAAAACATTTTTGTGTTTTATTTTTTTTGTCGTTGTCGTTGTTATTATTATTTTAAGCCTAAGGATCCCAAGAAGTATTGAAATTGTCTCATTCCATTTCTGTCTCTCTCTACTATTCAATTTGATATAATTTCTATGGTTAAATTTTTGTTATTATAGCACATAATTTAATAAAACAAAAAAAAATTATTCTTCTAGGATTCCAAATAGAATTTTTAATAGCTTTAGGAATCGGTAAAACCCATTAAAAATTATTTTCCAAAAAAAAAAAAAGGTTGATGCCATTAATATCCCTTAAGAATATTAGATACACAGTGCTAATATTGAATACCAAAAATTCAACCGATGTCAAAGTACTGATGATGAGTTCAAAACCAAAAATGAAAAAAAGACAAAAACAAAACAAATAGAAAAATTCAGACTGTAATTCTATCTGATTTTTTTTTCTGTTTTAACTGACATGACGGTGTTTTATATAAATTGTATTCGAATTCAATACTTAACCAACACAAATAAAAAAATAATAAATAAAAAAATAATGCTTCGCTTTATTTCAAATGGTTTTTAAACAAATATGTATATATATATATTATATATACAGAAAAAAGATTGTTCAAATGCCTTCACTTTTCAGCACCAAAAAAATGGAAGGATAATAAATATTAAATAGCTAGGGAGGTAAACACACCTCAATTTCTTTCGAAGTTCTATATATGGTTTGCGTGTCATAAAACTGCGACTTATTTCGACTATATTTTTTTCTCCTCTTGGTTTATTAATCAATACAATTCCTAAAAATAATATAAACCTAAAATATTATTCTTTTAGCTACCAAAAGATTGCATATAATAAATATTAATAGCATTTATAAATATACATAATATTTGCATTGAATATATTAAGGCAGAAATCAATCTAAAATATTTATTTTATTTTTTAAATTTCAGAAATTGTTGTGGTGTTTTTTTTTGTTTTTCAAAGAAATTAGAAGTAGAACAATTTTGTCAACAAAAAAATAAACACCCTAACGCTGCACAAATAAAGCTAAAGTACTTTTATTTTATTTTTTATTATATATATTGTTTATTTTGTTTATTATTCTATACATGGGATTTGAAATTATATTATGTTAAAATAAGGTATCAATAAGATTTGATAGTGTTACTTTGGATTATTCAAAGTTATTTTATATATAATATATAGATTAAGTAATATTTTTAAAGCCTAATCGTAGGATGGCAGAAAAATATAATCTATTAATATGACTATAGCACGGGTGTTTCATCTCTTCTACTAGACAAGGCTCTCCAACTCAAAACTGTTTTTTTTTTTAATTAAAGTTGAACAATATTTCGTTTAAGGGTCTACAAATATTAGAATGGTTGAGAATAAACTCCTTCCCATCAATTTTCTTTGTATGTTACAATTACAACGTTCTTAATAACTCCTGAGCACATTGTATATATTCAAATATACTGAAGTACATATTTGATAGTATTCTTTCTTTGTAATCGAAAAGAAAGATTTATAACATTCTTCATTTTTAACGACTTTTAATGACAGTTTTAGTAATTATTTTTTTTATATGTTACAAGTCTGGCAAAAATGATTATGACTGTTCTGTAAAATATTACATATGTATATCTTATAGAATTGAGAAAAAACTTCTGAATTTTATACATTTATTTATTTAATTTTAACTTTTATATTAATATTATATATTTTTGCTTTTTTCTTGAGAAATTTTTTGTTTTAATTTTTATTTTTAGAAAATAAAATGGAAAGCTAAAAAAAATTTCTGATTTATTTTTGTTTTGTTTTTAGGTAATAAAAATGTAACCTCTTTCTTGACCAATGGTACAATTAATTTATGTTGTTGAAATTGAATTGTTTGTTTATAAATATTAAAGTTAAGTAAGACAAAAAAAAGAACAACAAATAAATAAAGAGAAGGTTAAAGGATTGAAATTATGATTAATATGATATGTGGATTTAAAGATATAATAATTTATTTTTTATTTTTTGTCTGATATTATTATATTTGGAACTTATCATTTAGGATCCTAGGACCCTTTCCATTATAGCAAACAAATGATGAATTTAAGAATATTGATTTATGCACTGAGAAAACATTAAATCATTTTGCTTTAAAATTGCGTTGAGCTTGTTTTAGATGCAGAATCTAAACATTTGTTAGCTAGGAGTTGTCTAGGTAGTGTAACAGTTTAATACCAAATGATGAGTTCTAGCAGTGTTGGATGGATGAAACATATGTATTTATGGTGAAATTTCCCAGCATCTTTTTGAGAATTTGTAGATTTGAATAGGTCTTAAATCTCAAGTTTTTTAAGAATTACGTTTGATTGTTGATATTTAAATCAAATATTAACTATTTTAAAATCAATAATTCGGAATTAAAATAATTTACCGAGACAGAGTACCGGTATAATTTGCGTCGAATTGATCTATATTCACTGTTGCTAATCATGTGGTACTAAATATAAAATTTTTGTATTATTATCTAAAATGTTATCTGAAGCTAACTTTGTAACAATTTTCTATAAATTGTATTATTTTTTTGTTATATGTATTACAAGCGCATTACAGCTACACGTGCGGCTTTAATCAAGTTATACCATTTACGGACTGCTTGACTGATTGCCGATTGACTAACACACTTAGCCCAATGAGATCCATTGTGATTGTTACTAACAAAGATTGTGAAATTGTACTAACAAAGTACAAATTTTTAAATCTGAGATCATAGCTTAGAATAAAATAATAAAAATGCGAACCTGTTTTGAAAAAATACTTTAGGCATTAAATAAATAAAAAGTAGTATATGAGACTTAGTATATATTTTCGAAAGAGTAGTTGAAATGAAAAAAATGTACAATTAAACAAAACTTATATAACCTAGGACTAAGTAGGCTTAAACTTAAACGTATCGATAGTGCTATATTAAAACAATTTAAATTCCCTAACACAATACCTTTTCCAGCAATTTATATCTACTTTTTAAGTATTAAAACTGCGTAAAGATGAGGTGATGAGTATCACTCATTCACCTTAATAAGAGGACGCTCCATACTGTAACTGTACTTTTAATTTGCAGCTTAATTTTTAGTTTTTGACTGATTTTATTGGCAAATATTAGCAAAGTAACTCAAAATAATCATAAATAATACAACAATAAAATTTCACTACAAGTTTATGAAAGATTAAGTGAAATTTATAGCAAACATAAATTTTTTCCCCAAGTAATCATCATACATAAATAAAATTATAATTTTATATAAATATGTTTTAAATGGGTTTGAAAATTACTCTTTTATATAATTATAATATTACCAATTTATAATGTTAAAATAAAATTTTATTTAAAAATAAAGTAAATTTATAGGTTGATATCCTTCTATCTCAATTGATTATCCTGTTTGTGTTTTGTATAATAAAAGATTTAAATGTAATAAAAATATCCCAAAAATTATTTATACATATATTACAAAATATTTAAAATAACTTTCGAAAGAAAAACAATAAAAATTCTTAAAGAATTCTTCGATGATAATAAAATGAAGTGTACATTTTGTTTATTTTTGTTTCATTTGTTAGATATATATTCGATATATATACAAAAAAAATATATTGGAGAATGTTGCAACCTTGAAAATTTTTTTAATTGTTGTCCCCGTAAAATAACTTTAATTTCATGTTTTATAACGTTTTTCATTAAACCTTGTGAAAAAAAAAGTAAAATAGGCAAATGAGTGAGTGTAAAAATAAAATTGTCTCTTTTAGTAGTAATAAAGTTTCGTTTTCTTAATAGTCTTTTAATTGTAAAGTATTTAAGATGGATAGGGTGGGGAATTTTAAAAATTCTTGAAAAATCTCTATAGGATCTAGACACAAGAGAATTAAATTCAAAGGAAAATTATTTTCAATTTTCTATAATAGAAAAGTTTTTGTTTATACAATTTTTATTGAAACCTTCACCTTAGGGTTCTTAATCTTTTTGAAATTCGATAATTAAAATTGAGATTGGTACAGAGAGAATTAAATGAGAAGATAATATAGGTTGAGTATTTTAATAACAGAAATTTAAAATAACAATTTAAAAAAAAAGTAAATTTTTTTGTAATAAATTTATTTACATGTATAATTTATGCTAAAATTATATAGGTTGGGGAATTGAGATAATTATTGATCAGTTTTAAAACTTTTTATATATAAGAGAGACGACACAGATATTTTAGAAAACAAGTTATATAATCTATTATTGGTTTCTCAGTTGTATTAAAAGTTATAATAATATAAAATTGTATTTATTACAATAATATTTAAAGAATATTTCTAAAATTCATTAAAAAATATATATTTTATGGAATATGCTGTAGGCTCTAGGTAAAATATTTTTAAATTTTAAAAATAAAAATTCTAGGTATGTTTCACTAAGTGTAGTTTCTAATCTTATTAGTCATAAAAATTATTACAGACCAGCTTCTTCTTTGAAGTGTGGTACGGTTAAAGCTGCTTCAGTTCTAAAGAGCTATTTCCTATATTTAACATTACTGCTTTTAACAAATAATTTTTAGGATTTTGGTTTTTAATCTATTCTACACACAATTTCAGTGTGATGATTCGTATTGGCACGTTTAATTACAGAGAGCAAAGTTTTCTTGTAATCATAAATGGCTTGATTCAATTCAACAGTATATTGGGTCAATGACGTATATTTTATTACGTTTTAAATGTAAATGGACATGAGATAAGTGTACTTTTAAGTGAAATGTTTGGCAGAAGACTATAATGATCTATATGACACCAATGGGTATATGGTTGAGCAGGTTTTGGAATATATTGATATTTTCCATAGTTTACAATAACATATAGTAAATATATGGAAGGTGTTGAAAGTTATAGTGATAAAATTTTGTTGTCAACTTTTAAGCATTTCAGGTTAAGGCTGTGATTATACTTATAACGTGAATTACAATCGCGTCCGAACGTGTCCATGCGCTCCCACGTGTATTTAATTTTTATGCTCGCATAAAAGCTGTAATACAACTATTTTTTTGCGCGTGTAGAGTATTTTTGTTTTGTTTGAATTATTTCAAATTATTATAAAATTGTTTCATATTACGCACATATTTTCACTTCTAAACACATTCAAAAATTAGGCCTTTCAAAGTGAGGTTGACAAGACGTCTGAACATTTTACATCGACCTTTTATAAACAAAAAAAGATCAAAATAAAATTTTCAATTGTATACGAGTGTATAACACGTTACTTGACGATTTCATTCACATACAAAATTTCTAGTTATAACACCTTGCATAACTAGTTAACCACTGATAACTTTGTTATAGACCCGTAGGTTGAACAGCATATTATTTTGTTCTTTTTTGTTTTAATAAACAAATATTTATTTATTTGTTTATTAAAACTTATATACGATTTATGGCTAAGGAGTCTCCCGAAAAGACTATATAATATTCATATAATATAATTTTTAATTATACATATGTTTAAATAATTAAAGTTAAGTTGTTAAGTAGCAAGTGAAACAAAATGAAAAATTATGAGAAAAAAAACCTGTTGTGTTATACAATTCCAGCATTTTACCATACACTTCAACTCAATTATAATTTTCTAGAAGATTCAAAATAAAAATCTATCTTTAATCTATAAAATATATTGTTTAGTATAATAATTGATTTCTAAAAAAAATTATAAAAATCAATATTGAATTTTATAATATGTAAGTATGTATGTATGTAAAAATTAATTATTAATATGTATTTCTCAAAACAAAAACAAAGTCTTTTTGTTAGAAAAATTATTTTCCTAATTAAAATCAATATTATTAATACCATTTTTAATTTTTAATGAAAATATTCTATTACAAAGGAATAAATTCTGATCACCCAAATTACGATTTGTTACAGAATTAGAAACTCCCAACTTTTACAAAAAAAAAAAAAACAAATTCAAGAACACCACATTCAAAGAAAAAAACCTAAAAGAAAATCTGTAATAGATATTAAATATTTAAGTATTTTATTTATTTTCAACTTTCATCAATTATTTTATATGACTTAGATTTTTATATAAGAATGAAAAAAAAAAAAAATTAAAAAAGTTAGAAGAAAAATATTTTCAAGTAATTGAACGACATGTGAAAATTTTCAAAAGTTTCAATAATCTTTAAATTCTTCAATAATTTTTTTTATTTTCTTGAATTTTTGTATTTTTATATCTAATATTTGTTGTTGATGTACATACATAAAGATTTTAAATATTTTCTGGTTTTGTAATCGAATCGATTTTCTTATTGAAAGTTAATTTCAAAGTCATGTATGTATATGTAGGAGTTTCAACATATTTCTGTTGTTTGTTTTTATTTTTTCATATATATTTTTCATATCCATAACTATTCATGTAAAACAATTTTTTTGTTGAAACACAGTATATTTTTTATCTTTGCAAGTTGATACTACAGTGGGATTCATTATTATTTGGACAATATATTTTACAAAATAACAATTATAAATAAAATAGAAAAAACTTTGCAGTTATTGCTTCGGCAACAATTATTAATAGTTGTTACCATATTAAATTTAGATAAAACATTTTTGTTTAATATTTATTTAGAGAAATAGAGTAGAATTGCAAAACTTCAGAACTTGATATTGTCACTATATTGAAAAACCATACACAAAATTCATAACATCATTAAAATAGAGAATGACGTTTGAAGAATCTTATTGCTAAATTAATTGAATATAGCGATCTATCGTATCATGTTGTTACATTATTTACATGTTATTACATAATTTTGTAATATTATGAATTAAAATGTATATTAAATAATAAAATATTTTAAAAACTTTTCTGTAAAGACTAATGAAAAAATCTGAATACTGTTTAGTAAAAAATGTCTTTGAAAAATGTCAAATATTTAAACTTACATTTAAACCGAAAATCAATAAAATATTGACACGTGAGAAATAAAAGTAAAGCTGAAGTTAGTTTCGGAACTTATGTTAACTGGTACACAGTTTATTATTGAAAATCAATGTGATTGTTTATAAATGAATCATATAAAAACAAAATAAACTTTCGGCACTTAAATATATAATTCGATACTTCCTTTAATAAAAACAGAATGATTTTTTTTTAATTACTTCATTTTATATTTGTACAGTTATTTTCGTTACTAAACGTTCTTATTACAAATTTTTATAACAATATAGAATTTTTTAAAATTTAGAAATTGATTTATTGAAAGATATAAGTACATAGATTAAATAAAAAAATAAAAAAAATATATGAAGTACGGCGATAACATCGAAATTATAGAAGGATTTTAAGTAAAATTACTAAAAGCATTGTAAATATGCTCCTAAAATAAGTACGAAGACAAAAATAGAATATTAAATTTTCGAACATAAAATTGAAGAATATTTTTAATGCGTTCTGAAATAATTTCGGACTAAAATAGTTGAGCCACAGAACGTAACTAACCGTAAAATTTATAATAAATTTACTTATATTTATATAATAATTCAATTTAAGTGCTTGTTACAGTAATTGTTTTTTTTAAATATTTTATATAAAAATCAAAATTATGTAATAATAATATTAAATTGTAAATTCATTGTAATTTTTTTAAGCTGTAAAATTTCAAATAATAAAATGAAAATTCTTGAAAACCAAATTTAATTTTAATATTTAGTGTTTTGTAATTTCTTATGGTTTATGTGGTCTCCAACCGAAAAAGTCCATTATTTTTTGTAATATCATATCAGCATCAACACCAATATCCCTTAAACTTTGCATCAAATTTTTAAAAGCATCAAGTTCTTCAATAGCGTCCCCGATAACACGAAATTCTTCTGAACCTAATTTTTCCATTGCTAATCTAAGATATTTATCTTCTGAATATAAACGTTCCCAAGTTTTTTTTACTTTATCATGAGGTAAAGTATCAAATAAATCCTTAAGCATTCCATTGAAACCTTCACGACGACTTAATGTTTGCAAAGTAAATGCTTTTTTTGATGGTCGTGGTACTTGAGGTAAACCAATAACTTCAGCCAAAGAATTTATATAATAATAGATATCAAAATGTAATTCATAACAAAAATATTTTAATACTTCTGCATATTCTGGCTGATTATTCATTGTATCAATAATTTGACGAAATTCATCACCTGATATATATTCCATAACGCGAATTACTTCAGGATCATTACTAATAGCGACCATGTAAATTTCAAGCCATTCATAAGCTGGTATCAATTCAAATAATTGATGAATAGCATTTCCTAAACCTTTTCCATTTGAACTAACACAATAGTTTCCTGGTGGAGGTGGTACTATGTATAAAAATAATAAAAAAGGAAATACAAAATATGTATATTATTAGACACTGTGTTTTAAAAGTTTAAATCAAATTAATTAAATAAATTACAAATTTACATATTCCTTCTTTAGGACGTGCCAAACAAGAAGATGCAAATATTAATGCCACAAATAGAGTTATTCCAAAAACTAATTTCATTTTTAATTACTTCGTACAACTTTTATATTGTATAATGAATTAATTCAAAATTTGGACTTTCACTGAACATGAATGGAACATTTTATTTATTTTTATATGATTAAGTATCGTCTATTAAATTTGATAGAATTAAAAGTTAAGATAAGAACGATAAGATGGCTTAAATCTAGACAATGTTGAATTAACTATTGAGGTGCACCGATTTAAGTGATACTCGAATACGTTTATAATCACCTATACTAATATATAAATAGAAACTATTACCACTTCAAAATAACCTTGGTATTTGAAATTATTTCATTTTATTTATTTAACCCTTATAATGTTTTTTTTCATTATAACACAAAACGACGAGGATTATTTTTTCAGAATCATGCAGACATTTACAGTAAATCAATTTGTCAACTGTTCAAATAATAATTATATAACCATCCTAACTACTTCAATTTTAGTATAATTATGACTGGTTAGTCTAAAAGTTAATCAAATTTGAAAACTGTCAGTCATGTTTTAAAAATATTTTTTAGTCTTGTTAACTTGAAAACTTCCAAGTTATATATATTATTAACATATAACATGGTAGAGTGTTAAAATATATTTTGGAAAGAAACTTAAAATTGTATGTTATTGCAGTTATTTATTTAATAAATTATTTCTTGCGAATTAAGTTTTTTTAAATCTTCTTTTCCGCAAATTTATTTTTATTTATTTGGAAGACAGAATCTACATTTGTAAAGCTTTTCTTTCTTATTTAAATTTCTTATGAAAATATTGGAATATTTTGTCGGTAACTTCAATTCAAAGTGAAAAGTAGAGGATAATAAATCTTATATTTCTAAGATAAATAAAATAATTTAAAATTTTAAAAGATATATATAACAAAAAATAAGCAAAATAAGAATTCTGAGTGAGAAAAAATTGGTTTTTTATATTTTAAAATTTGTATGAAAAAAAAATATAGTTAATGTAAAAAATTTCAATTTTATGTATTCTTTTTATTTATGCTTTTGCATTAGTCCTATATAAATGTAATACATTGCACAAAATGAGTCCATTCAATTCCTCGTGGGTAGATTGACCTTTAAATTAATACAAAATTTTGTTTCCTAGGGCAGTGAATGTTTGATGCTTTGTTATTTAATTTTAAATTGTCTATATTTCTGAACTCTTTGTATGGATATAAATGAATAATATAAATATTATAAAATAAAATAAAAACAAATTAATTCAATCCAAGTTTATTATATTATTTTACAATTACACAACATAACAACAGTTCTTCTATTTCCAGAAATATTCAAGGTCAAATTGATTGTAAAACTTAATCTTCATCACAATTGAAAAGAATAATCTAACTACTCGTAATTGTCATAAATACATTTGATTTAACATATTCAAACTTTCAAACTATGTACTATGTCTGTGTATATGAATATTCAAAATACATAATAGTATTTATAATTATATACAAAAAGAAAATTATTTAATATAATAAACGTGCATTGGTGTATATGAAATAATCTTATTTGCTGTCCTAATTCTATTCTTGTCACATGAATATTTTGATCCTGCTTAATCAAGTACAAATAACAATAACATAAAATTAATGTCGATTCTCTTATAGCTGCATACATATTATATATTATATGTATATGTTATGAAAAAATATATTATTTTGTTAACTATATATATGGAATATAATTAAGAAATTACCATTTATTAGATATATACAAATGTAACTTTTATGATATTTCCTTTTTAATATTAAATATTTAAGAAAATAACATATTATTTTATATACATACTTATATGCATTAAACGATTCAAATGGAAAATCAACAAGGAAAATTTTGAAAATATTTTCTAACAATCAATTTCAAATATTTCAATTTTCAAACGTGCAGTGAATTTTAAGCGAGATTTAATTAATTCTATCAAATCAAACTATCAGTATTAAAATCATTGAAGATTAATCAAGACTACTGCTACCATGGCTGAACAACTTCCGGAATGCTGTGAAAATTATATTATCTTACCCCAAATCTTCGTTACATTTAAAACAAGTTTTGATTAAGATTGATTAACTCTTAGTTTTTCTGTAACCTTATTTTATGGCAAAACTTTCGGTAAGATATCATTACATTTTGAAACCTAATACTTTTTGAAAAAATGATTTTGCAAGCTGGATTAAATTCCTCCTTAATAAGATTTCATTATTAAATGTGTTTTATATATATTTACTAGTATATATACACCTTGAACTCTTTGGGCACATTCAATGCTGGTCTTTTGCATAGAAGCTGGCACAGTATTGGATATTCGTACGAATACATCGGGTGTTGAAAAGAGTTTCCTGAATATCTCAGTTACATATGGAATCCAAGTGAACCCTTCATATAGTAAATAATGAAACCCTTTTTTTTCTTTTTCAATTCCTTCCGCTTTGTGTGCAATATTAAATTTTGCAGTAAGACATTTATGACATGTTTATGACATTGTATTTAGCATTGAAATATTTAAAAAAAAACTTTAATTCTTTTTTTTTACCTTAATATTTTTAAATTAATAAAAGAAAAACAAATGAATTATATTATATTTTTATTTATATTTTTAAATTAATAAAAGAAAAACAAATGAAAAAAAACCAAATTTAAATATAGCTAGTTATAATAATTATTACGATGTACTTATTTTATAAAGGTCGACCCGGTTTGATCCATCATCATTACCCAAGTGCAGAGCAAAATTTCTATGTATAGTTGTTGTTTACAATTATATAACAAAAAACAACAAAACAAAAGCACAGAAGAAATGTAATATATTATCTCGGTCTCGAATATCTATATAAGAGTATTTATGTGTATGGGAATGATGTCCTTTTACATGTTTTGTATTGTATTACAAACATTTTAAGGAATTAGTATTGGGAATTCATTCCATATTGGAAAAACAACTTCTGGAATTTTTGATCTTATTATAATATTTTTATATGAAATGTGGTTTTATTTTTTTTTTGTGTTTCTGATCCAATTAAAATTTAATTTATGAATCATTGCATAACGTTAAGTTTCATAGAAATGACTTTATGAATAAATTTTAGTTTATAACTTAAATAAAAAATTTAAGGTAAAATAAATATTTGAGTATAAAAACTTATTCAATAAATAAAACAGAACAAATATACAGGGTGTAATACCTTATGTTTGGATTAACGTTTAATTAACCTTTTAAATAAATAATGAAACAAACAAAAAATGTATTCAATAAAATATACGTTTATTAATTTTGGGAAGGATGGTTTCAATGACCCAAATTTCTCATAATACTCTTAAGTCTTTTTTATTTTATTGCATTGTTTTTTTTTTTTACTGTTTATTACACCAAGTTGAAATTAAATAATCTTTGAATAAAACTAATTCATGAATTTTAGAATTTCGGTTGTTAGTTGAAATTAATAACTCTTAGCAAAGTAGTAAAATACAAAGCACAAGCGATTGGATTTGGAAGCTGTTAAATTTTTTTTCTTATATAGTTGAGATAACTATTTTCCTCACTAGTTAGTTTTGATTTTAAATAGCAAATTTGAATGTAATTTTTATATGAATATTTTAAGGCTACCTTATTTCATTTGGCAGTATTTTTAGTATTATTAGTTATTTAATAACCCAGTTTTCTACCACATGTTCATATGAACATGAATAAAATTATTTTATATTGTACTATAAGACTTTGTTTCCAAGCAAGTTTATAATGTGCGGCAGCTGTAATTAACCATGTATTTTTTATCAGGTCTGTAACTATATAATTTTGTGTTTTGCTTAGATATATTCCTGAACTATTTTGAAAGTTCTTAGATATTTGCTCACAAAAATAATCTCAGAAAAAACAGTGTTGAAAGGTAATTTTTGAATATTATTTACACGATAAAATTTTGTTTCGCCAACCATAAAAACATAATTATAAATATGAGTGAGAAAAAAAATTCTAAATTTAACCAAAACTGTGTATTCTAATAAATTCTAATTTATAAATTAAGAAAATCAAAGATTAATTAAAAGGTATCATAGAACTGTTCTAGTGAGTTCTTAAATTTGTTAAACATATGATTAAACCATATGTGGCCAATAATACTCTATGTCTGTATACTTCTTTCCAAACCATATTTTTAATATTTACTAATTTGCTTTGAAAACCAAGTTAAAGGTTAGGGTATGCAATAATAGAAGCAAATAAAGTCATAATTAAAAGATAGCATTAATTAATCAAGAAATTTGAAATAATCAAAGCTACAAAATTTAGTTGTGTTCATTGAGAGTTTAGTTTATGTATGGAAAACTATTGAAGTAATTGAGAGTCTGTTTTTAAATCTGGTGAATTTTAATTATTATAGTTTATAATTTCCTGTGTTGTGAAATTATAAAATAATATGTATTTTACCAAAACTTAACCTCACTATAGTTTGTATACTCAATGCGATTTAATAAAAAAATGTATATTATTTATATTTTTGTGTATGTAGTTAATATATGAATAGATATTCTAAGCTTTTTTACTATTTTGTACCAAATTTTTATGGTATATATACGTGCTCATTTATTAATAATGGAATTATATTAACTACCAAAGTTCGGATCAATATTACTCTCGTCGTAAGAAACAGAGATTTCTATTTATATATATATATATATATTTACAAACGAGCCTACGAACTGAAAAATTTTAATTTGATGTATACAGCTATACAAATATTTATTTCGATAAATATTTTTAACAATACATAAGTACTTACAAATATATTTTCAATACATATAAGTATATAATATATACTTTTTTTCCTTGATATGAGAGTATCATAAAAAAAAGAGCAAATTATAATCATGGTACCTATAATTCGGTTTCACAATGTTTCATTATTTTACTCCATCACTGAAAACAACCAATATTGGTTGGTTTATTTTTTAAATCGACTGAACCATATATAATGGGAAAAAGATCCTTATGGAGGATTTAAATTTTTAACATGAAATCTAGTTTTACCATTATTAAATTTCTTTTATACATAATTTCCCTATCAAAGTCGATAAAAGGTTATATCACGTTTTAGTGACGTCCAAATAATCCTATTAAAATGCGTCCAAGCCTTTTTTGTTTTTTTTTTTGATTTTTACTTTTATCGTTTTTTTTTGCCAAAAAAAAGAATAGGAAAACCAAAGCATCGCAAAATTTTAAATTCTATTTTTTACACAACAAATATTGTATAAAAAATAGTTATTCAATAAAATATAAAAAATTATAGAATAACTACGCACAATGATGTGAAAAAATGAAAATTTAATTGAAAGTCGATATTTTTCATCACGTTCAAAATCATGAGAAACTTACGAATGATATATATTTATGTAATTTATGATCTACCTAGAGGAGTTAAAATCGATTTTAAGATAGGTATTGAAAATAATTTAATCTTCTTAGAAAATTAAAATGTTGGGTTATCAAAATAATAAAATAAGTAGTTTCTAGTTATTTTATGGTCTAAGAAATTTTATGAAATAAAACAGATAGTATTTTAACATTCAACGAAAGGTTAAATTCTGATTTATTTCTTAAGAATTTAATTTTATAACTCAAAACTTTTGATTAGATTTACATTTAACTTTTTTGTACGTACTCCTTGTATCACTGAGCCTATTCTGATAAAAATTGGTTTTAATTTATGATATGATCTTATGATATGAATAATAAAGGTGATATTGAATCCCTTTTTGACTAATTTCATTATTTTCTTCATTAAAACATTGAAAAAATATTATTAAAGAATCAAATTTAAAAAATTTGTCTTAAAATACAAATGATTGAGTATAAAGAATTTACCTAGCTTATACGAGTATATACATATTAATAAATATAAGCCATCAGGAAATGTTAAATAAACGAGTAATTTTTGTATTTTAATATTTAGCCCACAAAAGAAAACATTTATTTTTCTTCTTTATATTTGAAAATTTTTTTAACTGGATTTGATGTTTTTCATTTCCTTTTTATTTCCTTCTTCTTTTTTAGATATGAATCATCAGATCCTCTATGGTCGGTAAATCGTCGGTAATAATGCATAAGTAAAGATATTGTATTAAATATTATGTGAATATATGTATTGTGAATATAGAAGACTTTTTGTATTTATGTATATAGGAATACATGTCTATAAGTATATTTGCAATAGTTTTGTGAAATAATGAGATATTATTGAAAATGGCTGTAATAAAAATAAAGGTGCTTGCATATTAGATATAATACACAAAAAAAAAAGTGTGGAAAAATTGAGTTTTTTTTATACGAAATTGACAATTTTAATATTTAAATTTGACATGTAATTTAAAGATTCACATTAAATATTTAAAATGAAATTTTTATATTATATGTACATATACTTAATACATATAAATATTATCATATGGAAATGAAAATTTGTAAAAATTATTATATTGGATTCAAATATATGAATTGTATATGAAATAATAAAGAATTTTTAGTCACATTTAATGAGCATGTAGAATTCAAATTGAAATCAGGATCTCATCGGTTTTTAGGTATATATATATATATATACTCATGTATAATAAATAAAAATCTGTATAAAAATATGTATGTGCAATCAATATTATACGAACATGATATATACGAATATTATATAGTATATATTAAAATCAATTTTGTCACCTCCAATGTTATAACATTAGAAAAAATTATGGGATCCTTAACTTAAAATAATTTAAAATCTATTGATAGTTTACAATAAATTTACAGATTTTTTTTTGTTTTGGCAAATGTATATATATAGTCAACTATATAATATACATTATGTATGTGTTATTAAATAATATAGATATTTAACAAGAACAAAAAAACAAAAATTGAAAAATTGATTTTTGTTTTTAAATAAAAAGGGTCAAAATTACATACTAAGGTACCTTTGACCATCAGAAAATGTAATAACTTATTACAAATATACATATGTATAATGTATGTATGTTGAAATATTGAAAGTTAGACTTTTTTATTTTAGTAAAGGTTATTTTGCTAGTATTTTTTATATGTATATGGTATTGTTTTAATTTTTTTATGGTATTTATTTAGATATATTAATTTATATCTTTAACTTTCATTTTCATCTCATCCCAAAACATATAGATACAGAGATAGCTTTACTTAAGGTCAACATTTATTATTTACACACCATTAAATATTTCCATCAAGTTTAATACATATTATTATAATATGGTGTCGTGAATGATGTTTGATTTTTACCCTTCAAAAAAAATTATTGTAGTATGTATTTGATGTACAATACAGAAAGGAGTAAAATCTCATATAGGTTTTATTTTATCATGCGGTTATGTTTATAATGCTCTTTATGTAATAGAATACCGTTAAGGATCTTAATACAAAATACATTCTTTCAAATATATATATTTTTTCTAAGAGCATTATACACCATTTTCATATCTGTTCTACTTTTATTAAAAGAATATAAACTTATGTATATGATAAGAATAACATATTATATATAACACACATAAATGACAACTTTTTCTTTTAGAAGACTGTACAGGTTGATTCGAGAACAACTTGTAATAGTTTGCAGTGGTCAATACATCTCGAACACATAATAATGACTAATGTCATTATCTCTATTTTTTAAACTTTTCATCTATATATATATATATCTAAATAAAAAGAGAGGCAAATTTAAAATACAATTTGATATTATTATAATATAGAGAATATTAGAATATTGATACGGATATGGATATCATAATATCGATATTACATGTCTGTCAGTAGTACCACATATTCATTTCGAACAATTCATTCCAAAAACAGACAAATGATATAAAGCATATTGAGGTTGGAGGAAGCTCCATTAAATATAGATGAGTATAGTTTTTTATAAAGTTTATATGTTTATATGTAAGAACGACAAAGAAAGTAGTCTTAATTTTATAGGTTAGGAAAAGTTAAGCTTTATCTAGTTTTAAATAGAATAATGTTTATTTTTTTAAATTAAATTTGTTGTATTTTTTTAATCTTACCAAAAAATATCAAACGACTAGTCTATTTAAGTTCATTTTTCTTATTTGGTTATAGCCAGTGTATAAAGAAATTATTAAAAACATTGAAATGAATTTAAATTAACATCAAAATGTATGTAAAAATATGCTAGGTATAGTTAAATAAAGAATTATCAACAGTTTTTTATGTGTCAAATTTGATGAAATAAAATCAAAATATAAATTATTAATAAGCTGCACATTAATCTAGGTACATATTATATGTATACATACTTGAATGTATAATTTTACCACTAATAAAAAAATAAAGTTAAAAATACCGTTAATTATATTAAGGTATTATTATAGATAAAATAATGTTTGTAAATTGTACTTACTTTTAAATTGTCTTCAAATGTTCCAATCAATAGTACATACATATATACTACATATGATAATAGACATAAATATGAAAATAAATACTGCATAATTCAATATTGAACAAATTTATAAAACCGCAATTATTGTTAAAATTGTTTTGGGTTAATTTGAATATACTTTACCTATTTAATAGTTTTTATTCAAAAATTGATTATTGGAAACAATTTAAATTTACATTATTTGAATTAAAAAGAAAATTTGTTTTCTCATTTGTCAAAAATCTATACACAAACTTTAAAGTTCTAGAAACATTTAATTTTAAAAAATAACGGGAACAAAAATGAAAAAAAAATTCAACCAATCTACTCATTTAAAAAAAATTCACTTTAAACATTTAATTATAATATTATCTTTAAAACATTTAAAAATATAAACTTGAAATTAATAATCAAATTATAAAATATTATAATTTTAAAAATTAAAAATAAAACCTTTGTAAATGGATACCACTACACACAATTAAAAGTAAAAGACAACTGCTCTACTGCAGCATGTTGACCTCAAATACGATACGATTATGATGAACTAAAACTACAACTACTAACTAAAGTAATCAATCAATATAATCGATAACTAAAAATCGATTCAATTTTATTGCAGTGTAACTTTTAATTGTGTGTAGTGGTAAACATTTACAAAGACTTTATTTTTAAATTTTAAAATTATAATAATTATGATTTTATTATTAATTTAAAGTTTATTTAAAATTAACTACATATACCTAGCCTATTTTTACATAAATTTTGATGTTAATTTAAATTTATTTCAATGTTTTTAATGTTTTACACTGACTATAACCAAATACGAAAAATGAACTTAAGTATTCTAATCGTTTGATATTTTTTGGTAAGATTAAAATAAAAAAATACAACAAATTTAATTTTACAAAACATTGATTTTTTCAAGGGCGTCTACGATGTTTAAATCGGAGTTATAAGTATGCTTTTTATGTTAAAATTATTGCGACATTAAAATCATTAATGAATAAATAATAACAATTACTCTTCTGCATTATTTTAATATATGTATTGATATTTATTATCGAAGCACACTGTATAGAAAATTTCCAAAATATATTTCCAAAAACTCTTTACAATTTTTTTTATGATTTCTATAAAAAGAACATAAAGTTGAAACACACATATTACGTTAAAACCTACTTATAACTATAATACTGATGGTAAAAAAAAAATCTATTGAATGAATTGATAAGAGATAGAAAATTTTTGTCCTTTCTTTTACGGAAATGAACAGATAATTTCATAAAAGTATTAAAAATTAATATTTTGATTTAAAAAAAAAAGTTATCAAGCAAAGTATAAAAAAAATCAATTTTAAGACTTCATCTTACCAACACAACACACACACCGCAACAGCATTTATAATAATCAGATTTAAAGAGAATTCGCTCCTAAATGTATGCACAAAATTACTAAAAATTTAAATAATATGATTTGAAAAATCAGTGGCTCCCAGAGTTTTGTTTATCGTGAATAAATTTCTGATAAGTTTTTGGCTAATTTGTTAAAGTTTGCATATGTTTAAGCGAAAGAAATTAATTTTATTTATTTTTTTAAATTCGTAGTAATGAATTCAGAAATATCATTATGAGAAATCAATTTGAATTGCACCATCTAATAAATATATTGTGGTAATTTCAACATAGTGTTTAGTTTTGGTAGCATTGGGGTGTAGGTCGCAACTTGCAAGTAAATCCTTCAACTTTCTCGTATTCATGTCGATATTTTACATATATATTTACATAGAATATGTTTCAATTTAAGCACTGCATTCATTATTATTGTTAGAACTTTTACAACTTTCCCCATAGTCGTTTTACTTTATCTGGATTTCTATTCTTTCCACCAAAGAAACATTCACCAAAGAAACATTCTTGAAAATTATTCATCTAAAAATATAAAATAAATTAGTACCTACAACAATTTTTTTTTCAAATTCGTTCTCTACAGGGTATAGAACATACATAGTTGGTAAAGACGGATGTTACTTTTTTTTGTGAAGTTACAACAAAATTGATTAAAAGCAACAATGGACATAGCTTCTTTAAAAACTATGGAAGAATTGGCTCATTTTGTCTTTACCTAGCAAAAGGAAATATTTATTTTTACATTGACTTTCCAAAGTTTCTATACACATATAATATTATTGTTAACAAAAAATGCAAATTCAAAGTTTTGGCCTATATAAATAATTATAAAAAAACCAAATTTTATATTAAATTTCAGACATCATTACAGAAGCATATAACTCTGATTTGAAAATAAGGAAACAACCTATAGTAAGTTCAAAACAGAACTAAATGAGGCAGTTTTTTTAAATAGATTTTATTAAGTAGTACCGATTGCAAAAATTCTGTATTCGTTTGGTTGGTAAATTTTTTCTAAAGTATAAATAATTATCAATATTTTGGTTTAAAGAGATTATAAAGGATAATTTCAACAAACTTTGAAAATATAATATACATGATTTAAAATTAAATGTTAGTTCAACGTCTAGTTTAGCAGTCAGTTAGCCAGCAGTCAATTCAACAATATAATGTAGAAACATGATCTCGGTTTTCTGTCGACCGTTACGGTGTAGTGTTTTTTTCGCGCAGGGAATTGACATTTAATTGATTTTCAGAAAATTGATAAATAAATGGTTGAAAAACTGCATGCGTAAAATACTTCATGTACGATAACTACTGGCAAAAACATAAGTAACAAACAAAAAAATTTTTATCGAGTATTTAGAATTTTCTTCATTTTTTTTTATTATGTTATTTATTTTCTCTGTTTTATGAAATGGAACAGTTTGCATTTTTTATTATTTAGCATTTATTTTTAATAAACATTTTTGAAGTATTTTTCGTTGAAATGTATGGAGTAGGGAAAATATTTTTATCTTGGTGGTTTTGTGATAATGCGGCTAAAATATAATTAAATTACTTAAAAATATAATATACTACAAAATAAACTACAAAATAAACAAACTACAATAAAATGAAATTATAAAAAGTAAAATTTTTTCTAGCTTGTATAAGATATTTCAATAAGTCATCAACAATGAAAGATCCCTGCAGTCCTTTAGACAAATTATCTAAACGCTATCTTTCAGTTGTGTGATAAATTATAAAATGAAAAAAACAGTAGGTACATTAAAAACACACAAAATTTACCACAAAATTTTTGGTTTTTCTTATACCATATAATACAAAAAGCAAAAACAAAAATTGAAAAAATAAAGAAGCTTTAAGCGAAAAACAAAAATTTGAATTTGTCCTTCTATATTGTACCATACAATTAATAATCAATAAAAAGAAAAACAAAAAATTGAATTTGTCCTTCTATATTGTACCATACAATTAATAATCTTTTATTGGTACATACATATGTGTGTTCAAAAAGTTTGTGGTAAGAAGTAAATACCAAACTATAAGCAATACTGAATCAAAATCAAATTTTAAATTATTTTGTTTGTAATTATTTATTTATTAAAATTGTTATTATTATAATTGTTTACATAGGTATCATATAAATTGATTTATTACATATTTATAAATATGATTGACTGTGTTATACAAATCAATTTAATTATTCATTACAATTCAATTAATTTATGTGTACATTATATTAAAATATTGAATAATATATAATTAAGTAAATATATATTAAATTAGATTATATATAAATATATATTTATATATATATATATATATATATATATATATAATATACATATCATATTAAAATAGAATAACATAAGGAAATTTAATTAAATCACCATAATTGATATACTTGCAATAAATGTTGTAGTTTTTTATTGAATAATTTCATTTTATTTTAATACATTACAATTTACAATATAGATACATAGAATTATAGCTGAATTAAACGAAAAAAAAAAATTTGTTACATAAAATTCAAAAAATTCAATATGTAATTCAATTTTAAAGATAAGAAAACATTACTTTAATTCTCGTTTCATCTTTTCTTTAATTTTTAAAATAAAAAAAATATTGTTTTTAAAAATGTCGTGATCCTTTTTTTGTTTGGTAAAACTAAGATGGACGGAGAAAGTCCGGAAGAAAATATCGGAACTTTTGTGTAGTTTCAACATAACAAAATTTTGATATACATATATAATGAAATAATAATAAGTTAAATTTTATACATATATGATTACCAAATATAGATATTGCGTATATATCATAGTCAATTTAGATGGTATGTTCGCGATGGTTTTTTATTCGCCGAAATTTTTGAAATCTAACATTCATAACAGATAAAATGAAGAAGACATAAGACTGAAGTTCAACATGTATCTTACTATATTCATGATTAGTGCCTCCATTAGCTACAATTTTTTTTGTGGAATTAAACTAAAGAAATTCTTTTTTTTTACTTAAAATCAAACAGAAACCGATAAAAAAGTTGCCTAAGAAACACATGAACAAACTAAAAATAATTAGCATCACGAATTAGAGAAAATACATAATAGAGGTAACTGGATTGAAATAGTTCACCAAAAGTAAACTCACTTTGTTGATGTTGTTTGATAAATTGAATATACTTCAAAAAGAATTTCTAGTTCGTTAGGATAGAAACACTGAATAAGTTCTATACATAGTCGATTTTTTGGGGCTGAAAAAAAAATTGTTTAAAACAATTGATAATGATGAAAACAGCTTTGAAATAATTAGTAATACCCTATATTTACTTTCAAAACATTTACAGTTAAAATTGTTTTTGTTTTTTCTCTGTTTTCCTTTTTTCTCTGAAGAAGAAAATTAATATATTAAATTTTAAGAAAAAAGTTTATTTTTCAAACAAAAATTAAAAATTTCAGATTATCTATAGATCTTAATTTAAGGTTTCTTTTGTTTTCAAATTAATAAAATTAATTTTAACTTTAACCCTTTAAAGCTTATTAAGGTTTTTCCCATGTTTTTCATTTTTTTATTTTGTTATACTAATACATTTTTGTAGTTTTTCATTCTTTCTGTTAGGAATACCCTTATTTAAATAAATAAAAACATTAAAAAAAGAGATACAAGAAAAAAACAAAAACATAGAAATATATCGGTCCTGGTTTTTAATAATATATTACTTCTTAATACTTAAAATGTATTATCTCAAATATAATGAAAATAATAAAAAATTGATTTTAAAAGAAGGAAAATTAAACTATGGATGTAACTTTCAAAAATGTTATGGATGAAATGATATGGATTAAGTTTAAATAATAAAAGTAAATATCATGATTATTTCTTCTGTTTAATGCTTTCGAATTAAAGTTTATATTACCACTTTACTCTATACATTTTTACAATCAAGTTTTATTTGTTTATTTTTTCTTACAGACATTTTTTTCAAATATTTAAAAAAAAATAAAAAAAGGATAAAATAAAAAACAACAGGATAACAATCAACGTCAACAATTTTATTAAATGTATATCTACAATCTACACCAACATGTACATACATACTTATTTCTACAATATACACTAAAATTTAAAATAATAGAAATAACCAAACAAAAAAAAAAAATTTTCTTCAATTATTGTATTGTGTTCCATATACTTCATAAGATTCAATTTTATTTACGTAAATTAGTATATTATATTATATTTTAAGTATTATTTTAATAACTGAAGCTCTTCGTCAGCCAACTTATTACTATTTATGTTTATTGTATATCTTTTCGAAACATAAAAACCCGAGTTTTCGACAACAAACTGATTGGATGAGCTTATATTAATTGAGTTCAGGCCTGATAAATCTAAATCTTTAATTTACGTCAAATTCTGGAAAAGATTTAAGACTCACTATCTCTTTTTTCACTATAAAACAACTGGATTTGATAGACGATAATTATATATTAGACGATAGAATTTTCTGTAATATACGATTTCGGTGTACTGTCAAAGGTTGTTTAAGTGTACGGGTTAACTCTCATAGAAATTATGCAAAGTTGTTTTAGAATATTATCTTAGTCATTTTAATTTTTCTTCTAAGCCAACATTAAATCCGACTTCTTTGTCTAAAGAAAGTTATATACTGAAATAGGTGATGTATTTTTAAAGTAATAGAAAGAAATGGCATAAATTTATTTCGGTACAAGCAGAAAATTAAATACTATTTAACGCAATACAAAAATATTTTCGGAAATTTTCATTCCAAAAAAATTTGTGCTATTATTTTTAGCGGCACTGTATATTTTTATAAGTTTTTTTTTTAGAACAAATATGACTTTATTGTTGTGGTTAGTAAACATTTCTATATAATATGTACCATTATTTCATAATATATATGTTTTTTTTTTCCTTCAGGGAAACTTTTATTTCAATGTGAATTAATAGGTATCGTTTTCGTACGCTGTAACAAGAATAAACTTAATTCCAAGTTTGTTTTTTGGTTTTTTTTTTACAAAATGAAAAAAAATTAAGGCGAAAATTGAATTAGACAGATTTTTTAATAGAGAACCATAGATCAATCTGAAGAAAATATAATATATTGTGTGTTCTGTATATGTGTAGTCTACATGTATACATATACATCCTATAGATTTTGATTTTTAGAGTTGAGTTGAATAAATACAATCCAAATACAGGTTGTTCAAAGACCAATGATCAATTTTATAGAAATTGTTTGAAGAAAGTATAACAAAACGAAGAGAAACGCGACAATTCAGTTCTTGTACTTATCAAAGTATGAAACATTTAAAAATCTTTGTTTTGTATAAAATTAAAATTCCCATATTGTCCTTAAAATCTAAGTAGTGCCACCAAAGAGCTGGATGGCGTTGAGTAGGGTAGAGTGCCTCCAGGTTCAATCCCCAATGACGTTTCATGGTTTTTACGATTTGGTTCAAAACCAATACTCAAGGATATTAAATTTCATGCACTATATAAGGCAGCGTTTTTGCATAAAATTAAATCATTAATTTTGTCTCAAAAAAAAAACTGTCTTAAACAGAATGCCTGAAATTTAGATTATGGTTCGACGGATAGTGTTACCATATTACTTGAAAATGCTTAATATTTAGCTATCATCGTATAAATAGCACTTAATTAAATTTATTATATTGGTGGTGAGTTTTTCAGAAACATAAGGATCTTTTTAAAAATAACTGACAATGAACTTCAACAAACTCCTCATTGAAATAAGGTCTGTTTTTGACTTTTGTAGCAAGTTTTTTTTCTTATTTTTTCTTACCGTGCTTTTGGACGATTAGTACAGTCCAAAAGCACGGTGTATATAACAATGTAATATTTTATTTATGCTTTATTTTAAGGTACGTAATTGGATTTGAAAATCAACTATTTCGAAATTAATTATGATTGACTTAGATTGTTTAAATTTGAGAAATGAAAAAAATATTTTCAATTTAATAGTATTTTCACACCATACATATAACATATACATAATATATATGCATGATCCTTGAAATTAATGAAAAGTAAGTATATTGAAAAGTGTTTAGTGAATTGAAAAGTTGTAATTATAAAAATAATAAAAAAAAAGTTATACGTTTAATATAATAATATATAATATAGAAAGAAAATGTAGAGAAAATAATTTTTATATATAGTCTATGTAATATATAATATAGTGTTGAATAAGTGAATGTGAATCATAATCGTAATTTTTTAAAAAATAAATAATAATTCTTTTCCTAGAATGTATAGAAAAAGTTAAATATATTTTTTTTCTTCTCATTTTATCTATATCAAAATAAACTTTAACAAAAGTCATTCAGTATTTAATAAATTGCCCCTAAATTTCTCTGACGTCAAAAAAAAATGTTTAATTCTTTCGACAAAATTTTTTGAATAAATCTCCTTTATCATACAAACAATGAATTAGGATTAGATAATTAAAAATTTAAAAGTAATCAAGAGAAAATTGTTGATTAAATATTTATTTAGATTGATATCAAAATCAAGTTTAATTCTATAATTATAAATTTTTTAAAACCTTATCCTTCAGTTGGGTGTAATAAAATATTATTTATATTGTTGTGTATTTTTTTTTTTGCGGTTTTTTGTATGGCAATAAAAAACATTATATTTTAAGACGAAACCATGAATTTAATAAATTTTAATCATATTAATTTATTGGAATAAAAAAAAAAAAAAAAAATTGGCAAAAAATTGTATTGATTTAGTTTATGTATATTATAACTATAAAATTTTGTTAATAAAATGATTTCTAAAAATAATTTAAACTTTAGTCGATGAGTTTTATAAAAATTTATTGGTATAAACAAAAAAACTATTGATAGTATTTTAAAAGAAAAAAAAAACAAATTAACTTTTGAAACTTTGATATCAGACTGTTTGCTGTACGGAGAATGTACTAAAACTTTTAAATTTATACTTTAAATGTAATAAGATAAGTTTTATTTGGTTGGTAATAACAGCACATCAAAAATAGGAAATAATAAAATAGAAATCACTCCTAATTTCGCAGTTTATAAGTTATAGGGTAAACTCCTTTTATTATGAAATAATAGTAACTTATTTAAAAGGACTAAAGAAACATTTTGAATAATTAGATAGTAACTTTCAGTTAGTCAATATTATGAACTCAATATTCAGGTATTCAAATAAGTCAAATGAAGTATAAAAAAAAATAAACAATTCAAGGATGATTAATCCATCTCTCTTCAGAAGCAGATTTCAAGCAAAAATTTAAAAAAGGTTAATTAAATGAGGAATACCATTTTAGACACTAAATCTCCCCTAATAAAATACAGCAAAATTAAAATTTAAAATTCAGTTGTCAGCGGATAATTATATAATAATTTAATAATACCTATTCCCTATGCAATACTCGCTTGTCTAGCATTGAAGAAATTTAGATATTTTATATTTCAGATTTGCCATTAAATACATATGAACTTTATGTATGTTATAACGTAATATGTATATACAATAAAGTACTATTAAAATTATAAATTTTAAATTACTATAACTTTATTTAAACATACTACATGAATAAACGTACATATATACATAGAAGATATCTTGTTCATAATCTTTATTTTTTGATCCTTTAAAAGGCTTATTTTTAATCCTTTAATTTTAAAGCACTTAAAGTTTATGTACTCAGTACACAATCTATATAATAATACCTATATATAAATAAAATTCTACCTCATCTCGGCTACAATCAGTAAATGTGTAAAATAATATTTCTTCAAAAAAATTATGAATAAATAATAAAAAATTTATATTTAATATTTCTAGAACATGATGTTGTATATCTATTAGAATTGAGCTGTGATCAATTAGAAACATTTCGAGTTGGTTAAAACTTAAATTAGTATCTATATATAAACCCTTATCTAGCAAGGTCCCTTGGTTGGTAGCAAATAAAAATGCATGGTAAAAATTAGTTATTTTTAAAATATCTACACATAAAGATCACAATATTCCACTGACTTATTATGACATACATAATAATAATAAATAAAAATAGGAAGAAAATTTCTTAGAAATGGAAAACTGAATCTGTTTCTTACAATTGCAAAAATGCTTGGTATAATTTGTCGTTAAATAAAGATTTTTACTAAATTGAATGTTTGTTATAGAGAGATACTACTGTATTTATTTGCTATTATTATTATAATCATTATTTTTATTATTAATATCCTTCTCAACTTAGCGTAAAAGTACTCATATTAGTTTAAAATTAAAATTTAAAAAAAAATTGTAACTCAGATTAAAGATATATCAGCAGGTATCAGTTGGCATTAATTAAACGAAGCTTTTTACATTTTGTTTAATATATTACGTATAATTAATTTTTATATACATTACAATAATAAGTGTTTAATTTATTGTTGGTTATATACTTATATATTGGGCCTAATTTTTTTTATAAATTTTGTTGATTGGATTTCATGATAATTTTGAATCTTTTAAGTACATAATTTAATTAATTAAGTTTATAAATTGCTAATAAGCAATAATATTAAGTGTATACATGTATATAATTGATATTTATTGTAATATATTACAACATACACGTATAAAATTTGAGAACATATTGAATGAATGGTATTTATTTTTAATCAATGTTTGAATAAGCTTTATGTTTAGGCCTAATAATAGTAACTTATAGGATTAAATTTAATCTTATCAAAGAATATAATATTGAAAGTAATTTACAGTATTTGTTACAATATTTTTACTATAAAAGTGTAAATTTATTTGAAAATTTTAGCATTATTAAATTTGAGCAGTTCAAATCAACTAAGATCTTTAAGAAACAAATAATTAAATTCTCGATAAAATGAAACTCATCTTTGTTACATTCGCTGTTCTTCTCTGTGGAGCTGCTGCATATCGTAAGTTTTATAAATATATTTTATATATGTATTCTTCATTTACCATCTATTATTATTGTGAAATATTTATTTTTAATATTTAAATATTTTAGCATCAATTTTTGATGGTCCACAATGTATACCCCCAAATGGTGGAGGTCTTACAACTACCATAAGAGAAATTCTCAATATGGTACCGTTAGATAAAATTATTGAAATTTATATGGTAGCTGTTAGCAACGATCAAGAAGTACAAGAAGTTATGGAATTCATTCAATCTGATGAATTTATTAAAATTGTAACTGCTGTAAATCAACATTCAAATTTCCATAATTTAATGAAATATGCTTGTGATGAACTCCATTTGGATACCTATTACTATTTGAATATTGTTCATGAATTTTTAGGATGGCCAGCAATTGGAAAATCAACAATGATTAATAAATTTGCACGTTCAGGCTTACTTGGTTTATTACAAGATATTTTGGATGTTGTTCCAAGTGATGACATTATTGCTTTAATGAAAGAAAAAATTGAAAGTGATGAATATGTTAAAAAAGCTGTTGAATTAATGAGATCAGACAAATTTAAAGAAATTGTTGATACAGTTCATAATTTACCAGAATATAAATTTATGGAAAGTGAATTAAAGAAAATGGGTGTTCCTGTTGAAAAAATTATTGAATTCTTAGAGAAATTCTTTGGTTGGACCAAATATTAAAAGCAATATCAAATTATAATGATTTTTATTTGTCTAATTTCTTATTTTAATAACTAAATATACATTATATATTTTGTATATACATTTTATATATTTGAAATTAAAACAAAAAAGTTAGTCAAATTAAAAAAATTATATAAAAAAAAAAAATGTAATTGTAAATTATTCGCAAAAAAAAACTACTGAATTAGTCGTAGATACACTTTGTAAATTTTTCTGAACTTTCTGACCAATTACAAAAATTTGTATTGTGTATATGAGATGAACAAATATATCTCATATCTTCCAAAAAACTAAATATATTTATAAATTAACATAATATATTTATTTATTTAGAGAATACACTAATATTATCAGTATGTTTTAATAAGGGTTGATTTAAGCAACACTTAAAAGACATTAACAAATAAAACAGCGAGAAAGTAAATTGGTATAAGCGATAAAATCGTAATTTCAAAATTTATTTCAGATCATATGAAAAATCTTCATTATTTGTTAAGTATTAGACGACTATTATCCGCCAAATAAATTTGATTTTTCAGAAGATAGGGCACCGTCAATCATACTTATTTATTTCATATACACAACCCTAATTTTTGTGATAGGTCAGAAAATTAATAAACTTACAAAAGAATATTTTTTTGAAAATCAAAAAAACAAAAAAAAAATCAAACAAAAATAATCACAAAAGTTTTTTTAAGAAGCAGATGAAAAGTTGTTTAGATATATGCAACAAACAAAAAACAAATAATTGCACATGGTAGGTACTACATTTTATATTCGAGTATATTTTACAGGAAGTATACAAAAAACCCTCTTAAATAAAGTTGACCGCAATCCATTTAAAAAAAAAAGAACAAAAAAATATTTAACGGTTGATTCGATGATATAAATAAGTCATTGTCGTTTTTATGCTGTAATAAAATAACATTGAAAAGGACCGTATTTTTTTTTGTTTTAGCGATTCTTATGATATAATCAAAGATCTTATATAGTAACAACAGATGGCTAAATTTATGCAAAATGTTTGTGAACATAAAAATTCAGAATACAAGACTAACAGCTGAATGGCACACGCAATGTGCTACCATTTTTTTCACTTTTCATATCAACATGTTTTTTTGAAGCCATACTCAAGTTTATCAAATGGTTGATGGCAACACTGACATTAAAGCAATAATGAAAAAAAATCGCATAACTTATTATAAGGTGATCAGACACCTGATTTTTACTCATTTTATGTAGAAAAAGATCTTATTAATTATGAGATAAAAAAGTGAAGTGATCTGTGCAAGATGTTACTAAAATTCTCTTGAAACTGAAGAAATTTAAAGAAAAATGAAAAAAACAAAATACAGGGGATGATTAAAAAAAATTAAAATAAATGTAAAGTAAAGTAAGTCTGTATAAGTCATTTCTTCAGATATCATCAGTCAAAGATAAATAATAATAGTGTAGACTATATAGTTTTGGATCTACAGTCTGAAGTATGGTGCAGGTAAACAATACGTAAGAATTTAAGCATATGTTTAGTGAAAGAAGAAAATTGCAACAAAAAGTAACACCAATAAAACCAGAAGGCTGAAACGTTTTCAATAGTTAAATCTAACTGAAAATCTAGATATTATTTACCTAACAAAATGTTTGTAAGATTAATATAGTTTAATTATTATAGATTATATACATATATGTAGAACATAAAAAAAAAAAAAAAAAAAAAAACGGTGAACCAAATAATTCAAAATTCTTCCAGACATTGTCTTTTAGTTTAATGAGTATCCATTATTATGTAAATAAGATAGATTGAAAATAAATAAAAGAATAAAAAAAGAAACTTTAAACAAATATCAAGAATTGGGATATCATGGGTAGATCGAGTAAGCAATAGTGAGGCTCTAAGTCGAATAGGGGTAGAGACCGTGTGAGTTGTTATTACAATAAAACGTAGAAAAACAACTTATTTGGGTCATATGATGCGAAATGACAAATATCATATTCTACAACTGATTTTGCAAGGCAAAATGTAAGGCAAAAGACGTGTTGGCAGAAAGCAAATGTCATGGCTAAGTAACATCAGGCAATGGTCGGCCTCGGTAAGAGAACCAATGCACGAATTGCAGGATAGAGAGAATTTCAGAAATGTGATCACAGACATCCAGTAGTGAATATGCAGCTGAAAAAGAAGAAAACAAAAAAATTATTAGATTTAAACATTTTAAAATTTAATTCTAGTTTGTTGTCTAACTTTTATATTTAAATGCTGCTTTGCTATTTATTTTCTTTATTTTATATTTCTATATTATCTTTTACACATTTTAATATATGTTTCGTAGAATATCGTCACCAGCTGTTACTATAGCTAATCGTTATTTGATACAAATATGTAATTCAATCTTATATAAAATATATTAATTTATTAAAAGGGACATGCTGGATTATTAAGACAAAAAAAACTTTTACAAAAAAGTACAAAAAAAACAAATTTAATAATTTAAAAATAAAAATAAATCTTCCTAAATTGTGTAGAAAATGGTTAATGATTGTTGATAACTTATTTTTGCGGATAAATTATTGTGAAATGTAATTAATCTAAAATAAATAATAAAAAAAAAAGAAAAATTTGTGGCAATAGGATATTCAACTAAATAAGATCAAGCAAAAAACAAACTGTCAACCAAACGTTGAAAAACTATTCGGTTAATTTTAGTGTATGAATGGATGTTTAATTACAAGATTGGTGATATGACATTCAAGGCGACTGACAGATAAATAGGTACTTATTTTATGAACCGATCCCAAATTAACATACATATATTACAGCCAAATGTCAATATTTGGTACCTATTTGTTTTAATGGGACTATGTGGCATTTAATTTTGGGTTAAGTTTAGTACTTTTTTTTAATGGTTTGTACCCTAATTAGATATGATAGACTGATAGACTCATGCTCGTTAATTGATTGCGAGATTCTCATGAATCGAATAGAATCTTTAATATTAGTATCCAAAAACGGGGCAGGTTTAGAAAATATGAAAATCAGTTTCATTCTTTTCTACACCTCTATAGGTTCTGTGTTATTTGAGAGAAATTTGCGCCTTCTGGTAGTTTTGACTATAATAAAATAAAACGGCTCTTTTACCCTAATAAACTATATCATATTCATAGTCTTCTTCAAATGTATTACATATTAAACTCTTCAGTTTTCGACAAGAAAAGTTTAACCTCTGTAAAATTGAATTAAATCTAAGTAATAAAAAATTTAAATATTAAGTTTTAAAAAAAACCAAAAAAACTCTTCTCTTTTTTAAAGACATATTATTTTTAAATTGAAAAATATATTTTTCTGATTTTTATGATCATATTTTTACATTGTATTTTTAACGAGACCATCCAAAGAATTTCTCTAAGAATTCAATAATTTTTTCTACTGGAATACCCATTTTTCTTAATTCACCTTCCAAGAATTGATATTCGGGCATATCAGTAACAGTTTTGACAATATTTTTGAAGTCATCAGATTTCATCATTTCAACACCTTTTTTCACATATTCATCGGTTTCAATTTTTTCTTTCATTAAAGCAGTGATTTTATCAGTTGGTACAACATCTAAGATATCTTGTAACAATCCATGTAAACCAGCACGTGCAAATTTATTGATCATTTTTGGTTTTTCAATTGCTGGCCATCCTAAAAATTCATGAACAATATTCAAATAGTAGTAAGTATCTAAGTAGAGATCATCACAAGAGAATTTCATTAATTTATGGAAATTTGGATGATTGTGAACAGCCATTACAATTTTAATAAATTCTTCAGATTGAATGAATTCCATAACTTCTTGAACTTCTTGATCGTTACTGACAGCTACCATATAAATTTCAACGATTTTATCCAATGGCATCATTGTAATAATTTCTTTAATGGTAGTTGTAAGACCACCACCATTTGGGGCTTGACATTGTGGTCCATCGAATACTGATGCTAAAATCAAAAATTATCGAAATTAACAATATTTAATTAATAATTATAAGTTATATATAAAACTTACGGTAAGCAGAAGCTCCACAGAGGAGTACAGCTAAACTAACAAAAATCAATTTCATGTTTAAGTTCGTTTTGAAATTTTTAATTTTTTTTTATTTTAGCAGCTTAACTACTTTATTCACTACTTTAATTCGTAGAAAATATTTGAATGATTTTAACTGCAGATTCAAATTGCTTATATACCTTAATGATGATAATGCGAGTTAAATGGTAAGAATGTTCTTATCATTTTGATATACTTTTTTTTGGTGAAAACTTACTCACACGTCATTTTTTTTTAGATATCAAAGTATCAAAGTATTAGAAAGTAATTTGGTTAAAAAAGCTTATGCGGTAATAAAAAAAATGTATAGATTAAATTTAATTTAATTTAATAACTATGAAATTTTTTTCATCCATATTATTAGTCATATTTTTTAATGGACTTTAAATCCTTGGGTAATACTTGAGTGTTGAAAAGATAAAAAATTTTCAAAGAATTGATCGATATTTACCTAAGCCTGGCCAAGACAATCATCGGTACACGTACTAAAATGTTTTATAACATTTTGAAAAAACTCTAAGGGATAACGAAAATTCTAGGTTGTAAAGCATAACCATAAAATTTTCAATGACACTTATATTCAATAATTGAGAACAGAAAAATCAGAAGACTATTTCAGTTAAACTTTAAAATTTATTCTACAAAATAAATTTTACTATAGCTAGCTATCTTCATTTCAATTTTATTAAAATCGAATATCCGTTTTTCATATTGGATAATTAAATTATTATTATTAAATCAACCTATTTATATAAATATTTTTAAGTATATTTATGTGGGTGTAGTACCCAAACGTTTTTTTTTAAATATAAACCTACATTTAAGATATTGTCATCGATTGTGTTAAAGAAAATTTTTTAATAAAAAAAAAACTACTTTTTATGAAATTAATTACGAAAATCATATTACTAAAATAGAACGTTAAATTTCAACATAAAAAATATAACTATACTATAGATAAAATTTAATTATTCATATTTTTTAAAGAATACAAAAAAATAGTATTCCTCAACAAAACAATGTTCTCAAGTTTTTGAAATTAAACCATGTTAAACGTTTTGAAAACATTTTTTCAATTTTCTTTTCGATTAACTTTTCAGATTATAATTTTTATTACATATAAAGTGTTCGTTCGTCATAATTGAGTTGGCGTTCTTAAAGAAGAAATCTACTTTTTTGTCTGTAATATAGTGTGATATAGCTAATAAATAAATTAAAAAAAAAATATTAAAAAGAGTTGATTTTATAACTTTTTAGTAACTTTCATATAATGAATGTGTAACGTCTTTTAAAAATAATTAAACGTCTGAGGGAAAATATTATGCTATCGGATGCAACATACGCGTTGGTTGGCTGTTTTCAATTCAACCTACATTCGTTTTTTATTTTTTTACAAGTTAATATTTGAAATTTATAGATATTGATTTTCGGTTTCTTCAATAATATTTTAAAGCATAAAAAATTATTTTAAATGTCAATGCCTTGTAAGAAATTATTGTATGTATTTATGCAAGATAATTTTTCTTTTTAACATAGATGTAATCAAGTTTTATTGAAATCAGGTTAATATTTGGATTAGTAGGGGCGATACCACACTTTTTTTTTTATAAATATATACGTACTTTGTACAAAGAAGTAGAGTACTTATTTGAGAATAGGTTTATTTAAAATTATATAATTATATTTTGTATATATAGAGGTTTATTTAATAATATGTATATAATAATATTAAAATTATATGATACACCATATACGTATTAGTACAACTAATTTTAGCACACAATTTACGATCATTTAAAAGCCTTTTATTTTTCATTACTTCATATCTAACTTTGAATCCTGTGCATATATAATTTTCCATACTCTCAAGTCAAAAATACAATCGTATTTAAAGAATAGAAGTAATTGAAAATTTTTGAGGCTTTCGAATTTAAATTATTTTTAAGTCCTTAAAACAACAAGATAAATTACTGATATAAGTTTATTGCTTACATTTTTCTCCAAATATCTGCCATATTTAAATTTTAAAAAAAAATAAAAAACATGTGAAATATAAAAAATATTAGTAAAAACAAAAATTATAATACCGTCCGTAGTAGTTGTGAAAATTTACATTGACCTCCTTAAATGAAAATTTAGTAGATGAAAGACATTGAGAGAGATATTTAGAATTTTTTGTTAATAACTCATATTTTATACATTGTTTTTGAGTTTCTAGTTATTAAGTCTAACGATTTAGCATATGTAATATATTTTTGCATTTGGTTAGTAACTAGAATTTTGCACTCCATGAACTAAGTTATTGAAAGAAAACGAGACTGTCAGTCTATACACTTAAACAAAGAGGAAATATTACATAACAAATTTTAAATATAAAAACAGAAAGTTTTTTTAAATCGTAGAGTAATTTAGTTACTAGTGTATAGGATCACATGTAAAATAAATTGACAACGTTGGTATACATATACATAATTATCAATTATAAGATTTTCAAATAATTAAATTATTCCCATTAATTCTAAAAAATTAAAAAGATTTTTGTTGTTATGTTTCAAAATAAATTAAAAAATATTTATAATTATTAACTAGTTAAAAGCAATTTCAATTTAATTCTCTTAAAAGTAATAAATTAGAAAAAATTTATAGCTAATATTACCAATAATTCTTTTTGGAAAGATTAGATTATATTTAAAGCAGTATAATAAATTTACATTTCTTTTAACTTACTTTCTCAAAAAAACGTTAATAAATAAAATGCCAAAAAATTAAAAAAAATTAATGATTGATAACTAAATATCATTTTGATAAGAAAAATATTCGACCACCTGCATTTTTATTGCATAATTATTAGGTATATAAGCGATTTGAATTTGCAATTAAAATCATTCAAATATTTTCTACGAATTAAAGTAGTGAATAAAGTAGTTAAGCTGCTAAAATAAAAAAAAATTAAAAATTTCAAAACGAACTTAAACATGAAATTGATTTTTGTTAGTTTAGCTGTACTCCTCTGTGGAGCTTCTGCTTACCGTAAGTTTTATATATAACTTATAATTATTAATTAAATATTGTTAATTTCGATAATTTTTGATTTTAGCATCAGTATTCGATGGACCACAATGTCAAGCCCCAAATGGTGGTGGTCTTACAACTACCATTAAAGAAATTATTACAATGATGCCATTGGATAAAATCGTTGAAATTTATATGGTAGCTGTCAGTAACGATCAAGAAGTTCAAGAAGTTATGGAATTCATTCAATCTGAAGAATTTATTAAAATTGTAATGGCTGTTCACAATCATCCAAATTTCCATAAATTAATGAAATTCTCTTGTGATGATCTCTACTTAGATACTTACTACTATTTGAATATTGTTCATGAATTTTTAGGATGGCCAGCAATTGAAAAACCAAAAATGATCAATAAATTTGCACGTGCTGGTTTACATGGATTGTTACAAGATATCTTAGATGTTGTACCAACTGATAAAATCACTGCTTTAATGAAAGAAAAAATTGAAACCGATGAATATGTGAAAAAAGGTGTTGAAATGATGAAATCTGATGACTTCAAAAATATTGTCAAAACTGTTACTGATATGCCCGAATATCAATTCTTGGAAGGGGAATTAAGAAAAATGGGTATTCCAGTAGAAAAAATTATTGAATTCTTAGAGAAATTCTTTGGATGGTCTCATTAAAAATATTTACCATGTATAAAAATATGACCGATTGGATTAAATAAAACTTTTTATTTAAACATATTCTAAAAATAGAAGTTTTGTTTTTATTTGTTTTTTTTTTTTATATTAAATTATAGAAGTTTTGTAAATAACTTTAGAAAGTATAACTGTAGACTGGAAAATTTCTAAATTTAATTGATTTTTTTGTTGTCCTTTTAAATTTCACAATTTAACATGTATAATAAAAATATTTGATAGAGCTAAAGACAAAGGCTATTATTGGAAACGTAAAAACTTCTAGCATTCTATATAATACAATATAGTTCATTGTTTGTTGTATATTATATTATAGTATACAATACAATATAGTATGATGGAATATACAATAAAACAAATTACGAACAAAAATTTTTACCCATAAAAATTTTTTTTTATATTATGAGTTGTTTCTTTTTTTTTTGTACGGTTGATGACATATTGTATTTTTACTTAACATTAAATTATTGTAGATGGAAGAACTTTAAATTGTGTTAAGTTTAACGTTAATATTCATAATACTGGAGAGAAGTAAATCACAAAATATCTAACCGTATCCAAATCAGTAGACCATAACATACAAATATATGTATACACGATTGTAATTTTGCTTTCATGGTATAAAATTTTTATTCAAAATCAAGAAAAATTATTTTTATTTAGTAAAGTTTTAATTAAAGCCATTCTGAAATTCTTCAAAAGAGCATTTTTTTTTTATTATTTTATTTTCTAAACGGATTCCCCCATTCATTATTTTAGGTCTTTTTAATTGAAAGTTTTGCTAAACTAAAATAAATTCATCAACAAAATATAGTTTCGACAAAATTATAGTGCTTATAACCGTTTGATTTAATTTGTTTTGGCAGATTTAGTTGTACATTTAGCTTTCCAACTCTATATTATATTGCAAGAGATTCTTTATAGAGTCTCTTTTGGTTTGCTAAGGATCCATACACTATTCAATGCGTTAACTTACACTTTCAGATAATACATATAATCTCAACTAAAACCCATTTAAATCCTCGGTAGCAAATTAAAAATAATATCAAGTAAAATTTCTTTCATAAAAAAAAGCATTTAAATCAACCATGAGAAAACATACGAAATTTTAAAATTGATTAAAAAAACAACGAAGTTTTTCTACAATATGTATCCATTAGCAGAATCCTTGTAATTTCTATAATTTCCAGATAATATGTATAACATAGATTTTAGTTGCATTACCGTGATTTATTCCATAAAGAAACTAAAAAAATATAGAATATACCTACATTACATACGTATGCACATACAAAATGTTAAAATAAATAAATTATAATATGTTGTAATTATTCACATAAACTAAGTATTTGCACTTTTATAAATAAACTAAATAACCCGACCTTGATGAATTGCACTATACAACATAATATTGTTGTTTGTGTTTGTTTGTTGTTGTTTTTATATTATGCTATCCAACCTTTGAAATAAACAAATGAGCACATCAGTCTCTTATTTTCATTTACATATTAATATAATTTTTTTTATTTGTTATTTATTGTTACTTTTAATTCAAACAACAGAACTATTCTGTACTCATTACGTGGTTAATAATGGGAAATGTGGATTTTATTTTGGCCCCCTTTGTGAGAAAATCTGACGAGAAATTTTTATTTTTTATATTACTTTATATACATATATATTTTCCGTTTTAAATTTTTTTCCTTTTTTTGTTATATTTTATTCTTCAGATTTATTTACTAATCTGGATTTTTTTGTGTCTGCTATTTTTCACTAATTCCTAAATACACACATTTACTGTATACTGTTGTGCCAATAACAATTATTTTGTGAAGTGCATATGTTCATTCATTTAACATGTATTTTTTGTTTTTATTTGGTTCTTGTTGTATAATAATTATTAAAAGAATAATTCTTACCAGATTTCGATAACCATTTGAAAATTTATAATTTAGTTTAACTAAAAATTGCATTCTGTTTACTTAAAACATTAATTTAAAACAATTTCCTCGTATCTGATTAGCAGGAGTTGGGGAAATTTGAAGAATATGGGAAGATAAAAAGCTTAACAAGTTTTATAATACATATTTGTATTAATCTTTTTATACTAATCTTTTGAAAGATATAATAACTACCATACTTATGATAAATTCATATAGTACATACAAGATTATAGAGAATTACTTGTGTTTAAGAACATTGCAAACAAAAAAAAACTAACATAAAAAAAGAAAATTAGTTAATAAAAACTATTTATATAACATTACAATTCACCTTATTGCGTTACCATCCAATAAGTAATTTGAGTTTTTGTAGTTTTTAGTATTTGATCTTATATGGGAGTTCCATAGCTGAATGTTTACAGATAACTTTGAAACTACTATTTACTATAAAATTTCTTTTCAACAATGGTGGTTGGTTTGTTTGAAACTTTAAATTAAAGCGTTAACATTGAAACTAACTAAAAATTAAAAAAAAATATGTATTCATAATTTTCTTACAGTATAATAAATGAAAACTAAATTACTTCATATATTTTCTTATAGGTACAATCTCAATATTCATTTTTATATATTTTTACAAAAATGTGCAAAACATAGTATTTTAGCAAAAAATAAACGATATGTGAAGAAAAACGCACAACTGTTATAGAAATGTACATCTATAATTCTATAATTTAAAGTTCTCACATTTGGATCTACATGTAAATAGAAAATAAGAAAAAAAATATCCTTAAACATCTTTTTAAGATTAAAAAAATATTACATAATTTTATTATTATTCGAAAAATTTAAATTTAAGTTTTGCTGATTGACTATAAATTGTTCATAAGATTTTATTTATTTATTTTTTTATTTTTATTTATCTCAGAAGACCTAAGCTCATTTATAGTGTTTATTCTATACAGTTATGTAAATCAAAATAATTCAAGCCAATTTTATTATATATACTGCATATATGTGCATATTTTTTTTATATATCTTTATTGCATTTTAATAAATATGTATCACAATCAAAAGTTATTTCAATGTATAATATCATATACAAAATTTAATAAATTGAATAGTGAAATCAAATTCAATGAATATTCAACAGAAGCATGGGCATTAAAGCAGGTGTACCATAAAACGTACTCGGGATGCATTTATCTACCTTTCATTTCTATTTTCATTATTGATAGTAGCAAATATTAAAATTAACATTTGCAGACAACGGCTATTTTGAGTTCAATCATAACCCTTCATGTCACTTTCAAACATAATCAGGAACATATTATTCATTCAACTTGATGAAAATTAGCTTAAAATATAGAAAAAAATAAAATAAATGAAAGTAAAAACTTGCATCTTCACCCATAATTGGTATAGGAGGGCAGCTAAAATGTAATGCAACGATAGGTAAAGTTAATGTTGAAGTCCCATAGGAGAAACTTCGTGGATTGGTAAAGCAACCGGCAATAACTAATCAAATATGTTGGGAAAATTTGATGGTTTTGATAAACTGAAACAAAACCTCCGAAATATAAAAAGCAGACCAAAGTCGAATTTATTTAATTAAATTAAAGTATGCAATTCAGAATTTCTAATATAGTAATATCTAATTATTTATATTAAATAAAAAACAAGAACAGAAAATCCAATATAATTAAAAGCATCCTGTCATGCATACGAATCTCACCCAAATCGATTTCAATATCCTGTTTTCATTTACATTCATTCTAAGGCAAACATAATAAATGTCAGAAAAATTTTTATTTTATTTTTTATTCCAGCGAAGCATTCTTTTATAAATAGAATACATATACATTTATAAAATACCAATTCTTCAAGAAAAGAAAAATATTTTTTAATGCTGAAAGCATATGTTTCCTGTTTTGATTTAAACACACTTTACAATCCTGTCTTGTTTAACTATCAGTTTGTATTATGTGGAATTGTCTGTACATATTTACACATATTTATTTACATAATCTAGTTTATAAAACATTTATAAAAGCATTGTTTTCATTATTAACAAAATGGTAAAATCATTTGTATTAAAAATAATATAAACTATCTAATTAAACTATTAAGTGCTATTAGTTTATATTATTTTTGTTTGTACATATAAGTACATAAAATTATGTTATCAACATTAATTTTTACAAACGTAAGTATATAAGTACATATACATTTTCCAAAAATATGTTACTTTTTGTTTTTATTTTTTTTTTTTTGATATTGCTTTTAATTCTACTCAAATTTCCAGTGTAAACTGTAAGTTAGTAAGTAATAAAATATAATACATACATACATATATTTATTCTATTACATAACCAAACCAAATCATTAAACAAGAAAATACTAATTCTAATTGGTTAATAAATGGTTTGAAACCAATTTGCTTTTATTATTAATTTAATAAATTTTGTTTATAACATTGAATAACAAATCAAAATCTATTAAGTTTTCTTTACAAACAATTATTCGAATTTTAAATTATTTTTAATTTTAAGTAAATAAAAAATTAAATTAATAAGATATATCTAATCTTAAAAGAAATATGTCTACCTAATTCGATATTGAAAATTTAAAACTTTTTACATATTATTAAGTATTATAAAATTATAAAACAATAATAAAGTAACAATTAAGTTTCATATATTTTATCGACGGTATATAAACAGTTAAAAATCATGACGCACCCAATCCAAATACAACAATCACACTCATTTACAGAAAAATGTATAGGAACATTGTACAAACAGTATGTTATTTAAGCATCTTTTTATTAACAAAAAGTATTCCTGTTGTTTATAACAGACAAGTAAACTGTAAAACCAATCGTTATTCGTTATTCGTTATACTTTTATTCAATCCACATTTGAATAACATGTTAACCTTAACATTAACGCTTAATATGTGAAGTGAACACAATTAATTGGGAAGAGAATGACTTTATTGCTGTATTGGTTATTATGTTAAGCTATTTTATGCTTTAAAATTTAAATCAATTTCATTTTATTTTATTGCAACTATATTTTACATTTTACCAAAACTAATACACAAGTATACTATGGATTAGAAGTATATATTTATGACTATTATAATGTATTATGACTTCTTGAGTTTCTATAAATAGCAGAAACACAAAACTACACTGCTAACTACAAAACATACTACTACAAAGTTTGGTTATAATATATTATGGATATTCTTTGATAATATTATGAAATGGACTAGTACTATACGTTAATACTACTGCATAAGTGCGTATATATATTATGATGTCGTTCAATCGTTTCGTTTTCGTATCGTAGGATCGCAGACTCGTAGCATCACACTGTAATTGTAGTAGTCGTGTTGTCAGTCGTGTTGTGTCGTGGTGGCTTAAAAAGAATATAAAAAAGAGAATAAGCCACTCTAGTAAATTTCAATGTGGAATGTAAATGTAGATGTAAAAGGCGACATTTTAAATGCAATGGTTTGTTAGCCTATTTTAAAGTAAAGAGAGATAAACTAAAAAGAGAATTAAGTTTTAGAGAGTGATTTAGAGAAGTAAGTTAAGACTTTTCACGGAAATTGTTGAGCTAAAAAAATTATATTTGGTTTTTATTTTTAAATTTTACCACTACAATCTTACATCATTTTACTAATGGTCATGGATGTGATGTTCGTTAATTTTACGTTTACTACACAGTACACTGTTCTGTTGGTTAATGGTTGGTGCTTTGTGGCTTAGTAAGTATAGAATATACGTGCTTAAATTTAATGCAATTTTTTTAACCAATTTTATAAAATTTTTAGCAAAAATATGTTGCTTCTTAGTACCTAACCTGAGTACTTTACAAAAAAAGTTACCATTGGATTGAAATTTTCTAAAGTCATATACATACTTATGTATATAATGTATGATGACTCGATTAATATGTGATATAAAAATCTACAAATTTTATTTGTATAAATTATATCTGATATATTATTACTCATCCTAAATTCTGATCTATGACTGTACACAGCAATTATTTAAGCTATTTCAAATGAATAAACTACATTCAATTTTTCACAATTAAAACCAACTAACCAAATGAAATGTAATTTTATTGTTTTTCTAATAATTATTTTACACCAGATGTAGATACATACATAGGTACATACATCATGTACATGAATTCATATAATACGAATCGAATACAGTAATCTTTATTTTTATTGACCTAACAACAAAATGTTATTTGAAGTCGTACATAATGCAACAGCATTAATCACCGCCAACAACAATAATGTACAATAAAATAGATGTATTCTAGATAATAAATTAATTTAACTCGTTGTATCTATGTCGTAGGTTATAATTTATTAATTAATTACTGTACTTCAACCATAAACGTTACTACTTATTTCCTAGCTAGCAGCTTCTTTTTACAACAGAAATAAATATTTTGTATTATAATTCACATACAAATTTATTTGGTATTTTTTTTTTGTTTTTACAACGGTGTATGACAGAAAAATAGAACGACCGAAAAATTGATATGATAAAAAATTCGATGACAGAAAAATGATGTCATAACCGAAATATATGAGGTAGAAAAATGCGATGAGAAAAAGTCAATTGATACATAGTAACACAATTGATCACAATTGATTTTATTGAAAATGTGAATGGTTCTGTCTGATTAACTAAATAAATTATATAGAATGGGGAATAATATTATGCATATGGTTATATTATCTGATCTAACTACTAAGACGAAGGTTGTGTGCTTAAAAAAATGATTTTCATTATTGGTTGAAATTATTATAAAAATATAATATTTCATATATACATAGGTACATATATATTCTTTTTCACAAACGCATAATGCAATACATTAATCTCGTCATGTGTTCATAAATGATTTGACATTTGTTTACAGTTCATAAGCTACATTTGCAACAATCATATGACACAAAATTAATTAGCCAAAAAAAGTCAGCTACGTATTGTGAAATTTCATATGTACAAAAATGTGTCTCTTGTCAGTTTTGTTTTTTAGAGATAGATTTGTTTAAATTTTTAAAATGACTGAGGGTGAAGGACAAGGTATTACCAAAATAAATTGTTCTATTTTTATTGTAGGTATATTATTTATTTATTTTAAATTTGCAACAAAATTAATTTGAAATTGTAAACAAAACTAAAACCAATGAAAACTAAATTTGAAAATGCGTGTTGATAAACGTCAATAAATTATTGTAGTGTGACCGTCATAAACTAAAATCTTATGATTATAAGTTACAAATGTATAACGGCAATTGTCACATCATACTGCGTTTATGAAAAATTCTATGTAATTTGATCGCTATAATCGCTAAAACAAAATAAAAATTAAATACGTTAATATGAAGATGAAATTACTCTAAACTGAATTACTGGAACTGTACAACACTCTGTACAAGCATCTAAGGGTATTTATTCTATTATCTTCGCAATACAAAAATATATAACTAAAAATAAAGAATTTAATAAATAAAGAAAATTTTAAATTAATTTATTTATTTTTAAATTATTATATCTAAAAATTAAAAAAAAATCATTAATATAACTTCACAAACAACTATTTTGTAACAATATAAACGAATACAATGTAATATTATAATATTTATTTTTACGTTTTTAGTAAAATGAATCCTATTTTTTAAAAAAATTATAAAATTGAAGTGATTCCAAATCAATCAACAAAAAACATATTAATTTATTAAGTGAAGAAGAAATACATATATAAATCCCAAAATAATAGAATAAATGAAATGTTGAGAGCTATACAAAATGAAATACTTTCCAAAATTGTATCGAAAATTTTTTGCATAACTTATTTCAGTCATTTTATTAGGGTTTATTTGATTCGTAGTTATTTTAATTGTCTGTAATTTTGCGCTCACGTTACGTTTCGCATTAAATGAATATTACTTCAATAATTCTATCTAATAGTGCCTGGATAAGTTTTTTTTTGTTCATTAATCTTCAATCAGAAAAATGAATCAGTTATTTAGAGATAGAAAAATAAAAGAATATAAAAAGAAGATAATATACGAAAATTCGTAATACAACATTTTTCTGCACAGAAAAGTCGCACACGTAAGGATATTACGGTGTAAAATTAATATCTTTACTATGGGAATTTTTTTAATTTCACATTAAAAAAATATTTATCTACTAATAGTTGTATTTGAAGAATTATAGCTTTATAAAGTAATAAAAATTAATATTTTAATTTTAAAAGAAGAATATTAATAGAATGGCATGACAATTACAACTATTTTTACAAAACAAAACAAAAAATACAAACTTGAAATTTTCATAAATACTGCATTGTTTTCAAAAACTATTGTTTAAAGTTAATATAAAAGTATTCTATTTTATACCAGAATATTCAGCTTTTAATAATCGGATGCAGATAACTCTTAATACCTATACTAGTATAAATAAGAATTTGTAAAACGGATTGCAAGAATAAACTCAATTCAGATAGACAGAATTGTGTTTAACTTCAAAATGGAAAGATTATATCAATATATGATATAAGAAATTCATTTCAATAACGAAACAAAAACAAATAATTTTCCCATGGTTCTAAACTGAAAATCAAGAAAAAAAAGATTTTTTTTAAATACAAAAAAATTATCTTCAGAAATTATCATTGGTAATCATTTCAAAAATGATAAAAATAAAAAAAAAATTTCAGGTATGCGTCCACCAGGCTCATTCTTATACAAATTTTCTTATATTTTTTCACTGCACCTGATTACCATACCATTGCACATTTAGAATCCGTAAAATATTCAGTAATGGCTTAATAAAATCCAAGTGTAACCACTTGGATAAGCCCGTAATAAAGAACTTATAAATAAATAAATATTAAAATATAAAAAAATCTTCGTTTGTTTCATTTCAATTATCACAATTTCTTTGTTTCTTGATCTTGATTTCGGTTGTTAAACCATCACCAGTCTTCTGGTGTTTAACAAATCTAGTGGAACAGAATGATAATGAGAGCTTTATTACATTTGAAATTAAATTAAATAATTTGATTTGTTTTATTAAATAAAATTTTTTATTTTAAAAAAAGAATACTTACAAATTACAATATTTAGTTCGATTTAGAGGAAAACTTGTATTAAATACAGAAAATTTTAAGAAAATTGCATATCATCGTTATTGTGTAGCAGTTATATGATCAGACTAACATCGTCAGACAAATTGACACAGACAAGTCAAATCTCGTTTTAAAGGCAAAAATTTTAAATTAAATTTTTCTAAAACTTATTTATAATAACAAAATGATTTAATTGTGTTTTCCGTTAAATAAATAAATAATTACTTCAATAAAGTAAATACCAATTTAATTAAATCTTAACATATCAATAAATATGCAATTTAAAAGCAATTGTTGTGGGAGTTACAAGCCTATCTACCTTGATATACTTTAAATTGTAACAATTTATTCATTTTTTATTTTAAAAATAAACGAAACATATTTATGCCCAACCTTTTATTTCAAAGTTATTTATTTTGAAAATTTCTGAATGATTAATAATATTCCGCACATTTAAATGCATCACAATTAATTGATTGTCCTAAACTTATGATGCTATATGAACTTAATTTGTTTTGTTTTACTGTACAATTAGGAAAACGGTTGCTAACCTTTAAATAAAACTGTATAACTTGAATTAGAAAAAGAGTGGTGATATATTTCCAGTTTTATGAAACTTATATGAACTTTAAATATATAATACATATATACGCATGTACGTTGATAATTATTTAATATAGTTCTCAACTTAACCAATCCTATCGTAACATTTTTTGAGTCAAACATAAAAACTTAAGTACAATATGTGTTATATCATACACTAAATTAATAATTGCCCAGCCAACATTTTAACATATAGTGTTTTAAAAGTGTTTCCTTTATGTACCAAAATGTTAGAACAGAACTGTAATAACAATTCGCTATAGCATAACTACTTCTACTTCTGCTATTGAATCGTATATTTATTTACCATTCATTATCTCATTGTTTTTACAAATCAATAACAAATCATAAATATATGATTGTATAAGCATCTTGTATCATGTATTGCAATTGTTGACATTTCAATGCAACGCTTCGGTAATACATAAGTATCAATGTATCATCAGTATGGTACTGCAATTTGAAAATTAATACGTACTTCTATCTGATAATAGCAATTTAGTTTTTAGAGAATTGACAAAGATTGCTTAAATTTTTGTTATCAGTTAAAATTGTTAGAGATAAAGAAGTAAAAATATTTTTTAAACAGTAATAGCAGTAGTAAACGAATAAACTAGTTTTTAAAAAATTGAACGGAATCACAACAGATGACGACATCCAATATTTAGGTATGCTCCGAAAAGAAAAAAAAAATAATTTGACAACCTTTAAAAAAATTATTATCTTTCATTTGTTGTTTCAATTGTTATTGATCTCATACATACAGATACAACGACCTCACACTATACTTAAAATTTCTTATGTGAATCTATTTTTAAATGAGGCAGCTACTCTCCTAAAAATGTTTATTGCACAAGCCAATAGCCAAATAGAAATAATTATCATATAATATCTATGCTGAGCCTTAGGCACTTTATCTCTAGATATCAAAGATAAAATTTGTGGAAGTAACAATTTTTGGATCAGTTTCGAAACTAAATGTTAAATGGGTGTTGTGTAAAATAATTTACATATTCTGTTAATCTAATCTGTTCCTAGTTATACATATGTTACCTTCTAAAAATAAACAGAAATTTTTTTCAAAATAAATAAATTATTCTCATGACATTTAGCCATCACTACCAACATTTCTGAAAATCATCATTCCCTATAAAGAAACTATCTTTCTTATTTAAGAAATTATCTTCTCGCAGTACAACCATTTTGATGTTTATTATAATATGTCATAATGTATTTATCTGGTTACACTTTTTTTTTGTTTCGATCTAATTTTTTTTTCCTTACTTTATTATTTTGTTTCATTTCTATGATATACAAAATAATAATATATAGTTTAGTTTAGTTGGTGGATAGAATTATATCTGAAAATTTGTCTACCATCACAACATCATTATTATAATGTACACATACTGTGTAAATGTAATTTATTTGTTTTTTTTTTTTGTTTTCTTGGTAAATTCTTAAAACAATAATAAATGAACTTCTGTACATACTTGTATTCGAATAAGTTTTTATGACCTGGATTTCCTGCCAATTAAAGATAAGAAAAACTAATTTTCATTAATAGACATTAACGTAAATAATATGTGGTAGTTGTTTGTATTAAATAAATGGACAGACATTGAAACATGGTACAACAATAGATTAATACCTGTCATTAAGATCATATATAGTATATAATAAAAGCGAATCATCACCGGCACATACATAAGTAGGTGCTACTTATTATCTTAAACACATTGAACTCAAAATTTATTATTCCTTTTATTCAATACAAAATAGGGTTAGGATGAACTGAATTTGATATTTTTTTGTAAACGCAAAAAAAAACAAACTGAAAATAATAATCAAATTAAGATCAGAACAATCAATTTGTAATTCATCATGCATCATTAAAAAATATTTTTGACAAGACCTATACAACAATAGAGACCTTTTTACAAATTCCTGTTTCAATTTAGAATCATTTTTAAAAAAATATAATAAAAAAAAATCAACTCATCAAAAAGCAAAATTATATTTTTTTTTTGTTGCTGTTGTTGAGAACATATTTGAACTTGGACAATAACTTTTGTTTATCTCTCGTAGCAATAAACTGAAAATATTTTTTTTATAGTTGTTTTGATTTTATATTTTTTTGTTGTCGGTCGGTTTGTTTTATTAAAAACTACTGGCATTCCAATTATTTTAAAGATGATGATGATGATGATTGTGATGACGAGTGAAGTACAATAATTTTAGCTTTCAATGAGGTTTTCATCTTTTCATTTCGATGATTGATTCATTTTTTATATATTTAACATTTTGGAAATTTTGACTATATGTACTTTGAAAAAATTTTAAACACCCTTGGGAAGTGTTGGTCAAAAGTGTTTACAAAAAAATTAAAATACATAAAACGAAAAGCAAGACATCTTTAGTGTTTTCAAAATAGATGCGGAAATTTATTTTGATTTTTTAATAAAAAGTATTGATCATAATAAAATTTAATTTAACAACAATTTGTTCAAATTTTTCCACACAATTAAATTGATGTTTTCAAGTTTCAGATTTTATTCATTTAATTTTATTTAAGAACAAAAAAAATAAAAAAAAAAAATAGAAAAACCGGGGAAAATCAAACCAAAAATTGTTTTCACCGGTTATTTAAAAATTAAAATGTTACACAATTTTATTTGTGATAAGTTAGTTGGATTTTTATACTGTCAGATTTATTCTTAGAGCAAGCACATCAGACGTCTATTACTAGACGAAGGCTTGCTTTATTTAATTGTGCAATAACTCATCATCCAGTAGGGTTAGTAAATAACCGCCACCTTTGATTAAAAAATTTAAAAATAAACTAAACCAGGTACATGCTGTTAGTAGAAGGGTAAAAAATCATAAATTAATACCTATGTTAATAGCTATACATTTAATAAAAACACTTCAAATAGTTAGGCCGAAAGTATCAAAGCTAAAAAGAACAACAGTTGTTAGTTAGTCTCAGTTGAACGTACATTAAGACGTAATCGTTTTTTAATAGTTAAAACACTAAGTTGACGATCAAAAGGACTAGAGTTAGAATTTACTTCACGGAGCATTCTAGTGATTGGCTCGAATCTACCATTATTCGTTACACCCGAAAGAATCTGGTGAATAAAAGAGATATCTGCAATTATTCGACGATCAGACAACGACTGTAAGTCAATGAGTTTAAGACGGTGGTAATAAGGTGGATCATTCCACGAAAAGTTACTCAAAGCGAAACGTAAAAACTTTCGATGCGGAAATTTATTTTGATTTTTTAATAAAAAGTATTGATCATAATAAAATTTAATTTAACAACAATTTGTTCAAATTTTTCCACACAATTAAATTGATGTTTTCAAGTTTCAGATTTTATTCATTTAATTTTATTTAAGAACAAAAAAAATAAAAAAAAAAAATAGAAAAACCGGGGAAAATCAAACCAAAAATTGTTTTCACCGGTTATTTAAAAATTAAAATGTTACACAATTTTATTTGTGATAAGTTAGTTGGATTTTTATACTGTCAGATTTATTCTTAGAGCAAGCACATCAGACGTCTATTACTAGACGAAGGCTTGCTTTATTTAATTGTGCAATAACTCATCATCCAGTAGGGTTAGTAAATAACCGCCACCTTTGATTAAAAAATTTAAAAATAAACTAAACCAGGTACATGCTGTTAGTAGAAGGGTAAAAAATCATAAATTAATACCTATGTTAATAGCTATACATTTAATAAAAACACTTCAAATAGTTAGGCCGAAAGTATCAAAGCTAAAAAGAACAACAGTTGTTAGTTAGTCTCAGTTGAACGTACATTAAGACGTAATCGTTTTTTAATAGTTAAAACACTAAGTTGACGATCAAAAGGACTAGAGTTAGAATTTACTTCACGGAGCATTCTAGTGATTGGCTCGAATCTACCATTATTCGTTACACCCGAAAGAATCTGGTGAATAAAAGAGATATCTGCAATTATTCGACGATCAGACAACGACTGTAAGTCAATGAGTTTAAGACGGTGGTAATAAGGTGGATCATTCCACGAAAAGTTACTCAAAGCGAAACGTAAAAACTTTCGTTGAACCGATTCAATTCGGTTAATGTCAGTCAAGTAATGTGGAGACCACACTTGACTGGCATATTCAAGGGTGGCCATACATATGTAACATAAAGATGTTTCGTGAGGTAGGAATAATGGGAATAATGAAAGACTTTTTCCATAAACAGGGGAAAATGCCCTATTGAAGGGATAAATTAAACAGAAAAGAAATGGGATGCAATAAGTTAATCATGCATTCCTTAAGAAGGATCGGAGGAATACCGTCTGGGCCGAAAGAAAAATCGTCTTTTAATAATGAAATATGTTTCAACAATAGTTCTGCAGTTATAAGAATGTTTTTGATTTCAAAGGTAATAACTTGATTACTCTGAGAGAAGTCATTCAGATTGCTAAAATAGGTTTCATCAGGAGTGAAGTCATATCTTGAAAAAGTAGAGGAAAAAAAGGATGCAAAAAGATTCGCAATAGTAGTCGGATCATTAGAAGATCTTCCCAAATAATTTAAAGTTGCAGGATATCCATTAGTTTTACGTTTAGTATTGATAAATTCATGAAACTTTTTCGGGTCAGAGAAAATACATGACTTCATTCTGATAAGATAAGACTTATAATTTCTGTCAAGTAGGGCTTTAAACTTTTCAAACAATTGGGAATAAATGAGATAGTCAGAACGGAGTTTGGATTTGAGAAATTTACTCCATGCAGCATTCCTTCGATTTCGTAAAGAACGAATATTGTTGTCGTACCAAGGAGGTGATAAATTTGTGTTTTTTATAGGTTCATAGGGAACTGACATAGAGATACATTCAAGCGTTACATTCAAGCGTTACATCTCTACTGTCATAGAGATACATTTTATTCCTTATTCTTTTGATCTATAAATTCATTTATCCTAAATCTATATATTCATCAGTCTACTCACTAACCTAGTAAAATTTTTTAAAAAAATGTTGATCAAGAAGCTCAGCTTAGTTGTTTAGTTTCTCTAAGTGAAAGCACTAATAATAATGAACAATTTTGTTTTAGAATATATAGCACAATATTGTAATTTTTCACAATATATCCACTAAAAAAGATAGAAAACTTCACGTTTCAACGTATGGCTGGACAGTACGGTCGGCATTAAGCGTAGGGATTGATTTTTAATTTTATCGAGGTAATCTACAGATATTTAGGTTGCGCCAGCCATATGTGAGAATTAGTGACTCTTAGTTTGGATACATGATTTATCGATATTAAACAGATCGTGAAGTAAAGCTCAAACACATTTTAGCTATCACCAATAGTTGCATGCCCAATTTTATTTTTAATAAGCTTTAATTTTCCAGTAATCTAATGATCTTTAAGTAGTTTCAAATGGTTTTGTAGACAAAATTTTATTTCAATTTTAAGTTAGTTGTAATTTATACTTTATGTTAGTTTTCCAATTTTTGCGGCTATAAATTATGTATATGGTTAATTACCTTTCTAATAAGACTTTGTGAAAGGAAAAAAGTATAAAAGTAAACAAAAAAATTAAATTTAACAAAAATGTATCCTGTCGTGATAATATTTTTAAAATGAACAAAACGCATTTCCTTTATAAAGGTAATTTTATTGAAATCCTATTTTTAATTTTAATTTTTCTTTTTATTATTCTATTCTATTCTTCATATATAATATGTATCAGAGAATAATAATTGTTAACAAAATACTATATACTTAAGGTAAATAAAGCCGGATTTCTTTAACATAATATTTTTATTTTTGTATTTTAGTTTTAATAAAAGGTAAGATCTAAGTGTATTTTTCCGTTTCATTTTTGAAAAAAAGATATTTTGCTCAAACTGAAAAAGTTGTAAAGATGAATTTATACAATAAACTAAGATTAGAGACTTCCGGTCTCTAAAAATATTTTTTGTTGTTGTTGTTGTTGTGTTTTTTTAAAAATAAAAAACACTAAATTTACTTGACTTGTATTGAAAATTATTTCCTCTTTAAATTATTGTTATTTGTTATATATAAACAACAAATCTTGTAATTACCTAATTATTTAATTTTTTTTATTTGAAAGTATTAAACTTTTAAAGGCTTGACATTGTTTTAAAATGATTTTACTTTTCATTTTCATAATTATCTCTCTTCTATCTCCTCGTTCCTAGACATCAGTAAACTGTATCTCCACAGAATTCAATTTTGTCATAATTCTTTGAAATCTGCTCAAATTTCCACATGCGCTTACTTAGTACTGTCAGTCATCATTGTACTGAATCTTTCAATTCTCTCGGTTCGAACTGTTCCGTGTTAGAAACTCTTCTTGGCCATTAATTAATCTCCTAAATGTAATAAAGCAATGTTATGAACAAAAAAATGTTACAAATTCATTTAGCAAGTATTTTTATCAGTGCTTTTAAAAAATCAGTGCACTTTGAAGAAAGTATATACTTATATTTAATATAATTTTTTTGTGTTTGAATCTAAAGATTTAAGATTCTGAATATTATTCTAAAAAAAACTATTAAATTTAAATGTTTTTGTGATATAGTAAAGTAAGTCACATAGGTAATTCATATTCGTAAGCAATACTCACGGATTATATTAACCACCCACACTCTCAATTCAAGTTGTGTGAAGTGTCAGTTTGAATCTAATGAGATTGTCATCATGAAAACAAAAACATCTTAAATGACAGAGTCATCAAATTAAAAATATGTTAAACATTAATTTATTAAAATTGAAACATATATTTTTCTTAACATATCTTAAATATATTTTATATAAAATATCTTTGTTAAATATTCCATCTAAAAAAAATAAATGAAACTTTTACAATACCTTAATTTACATAAAATTTTCTATAAAAATTTGATTTTCCCTTTAAAGGCAACTTAAACAATCAAATCAACCCTTATAATTCAATTATTAATATACTAAATCAAAAACAAATATAACAAATCACACCATTAAGGGTTAATTAATTTAATTCAGGGATATATATATATATATATATATATATATATATATATATATATATATATACATATGTATACATATTTAATTATAAATTTCAAATCAAGAGGGCTTTGTTGTCACGAATTTATTGTTTTTATATTATTTAGGCAATTAAGATACTTTATATTATGTAACAATTAGAAAAATAGGCTTAGGTTTAAATTATAATAAGAAAAGTTGGTAAAATATAATATATATGTATATGTAAATACTAGTTGAAAGAATGGGATATAATATCTCAAAATTTAATTATCTAGAAGGAACAGACCCATTAAATTCATTTCATCAGTTCAATTCTTTTAATGTGTATGTATATTAGATTCGATTTCTTTTGCAAGTGAATAGGAAGTATAGGTGTAGGTATAATACCTCAAAATCAATAAATAAATTCATATAAAAGTTAAAAAGTAAAATATTAAAAATATTTAAGGTCTATTAAGCAATTCAAATATAAAACCAGTATATGTACGTAACTTATGTGTAAAAATTTATATTTTTCAAAAAAAAAAAAAATTTCTCTTATTTAACTGTAACAACATTAACTGTCTACAGGTGAAATATTAAGGATATAAATAATATAACAACCAATTGTATTTTATAAGTAAAGGATCTATTTCCGTTCTCTCTAATTTCTTTTCAATTTACTGGTTTACAAAGAGGTTAGGTACCAAATAAAAATTAAAATTTATAACTCTCGATCAAATTTGTTTTCAATAAATTTGAGAAAATTAACATCTGCTTAAAATTTTTGATTTTAACAAAATAAGGAGGAAAACTTTAATGCTAATAGCTACAGGATATTTTATTAAGTAAAAATATCATGAAAATGAAATCATTAAAAAATATTGTTCAGCTTAATTTAATTATTTCATTTTTAAATTAAATCAAAAATAGATTTATGTATGCAACGTGCCACAGACTTAGTTGTACTTTTTATAATGGACCGGGTTTAGTTTATTAAATGTGAAAAACTATTTTTAGGAAAAAGGTTTTCTTTTTTATTCAATTTATATAAAAAAGATACACCAATAGGTATATTAAATGTGAAAAACTATTTTTAGGAAAAAGGTTTTCTTTTTTATTCAATTTATATAAAAAAGATACACCAATAGGTATATCAGAAAGAAAAATAAAAAATAAATATTCAAAACTCAATTAACAAAATTCAAAATTAACAAAATCTTAAATTACTACATTTGACAAATAAGAATATAAATTAATTTTCTCTTCTCAAAAGTCATTTTTCCTCTTTGTGCTAAAATAAAAAACAAAATAAGAAATTTAAAATTAAATAAATTAAATAAATAAATTAATCAAAAATTAATATATAATTGAATAAGCACATATATATTTCTTATTAATATATTAATTTTTTATACGAAATTTTTTTTTTCGATTTTACAACAGCTGTGGACACAAAATTTTAGCAAAATGTTATAAGAATGCAAAAAGGAATGGAATGGAAAAAAGTTTAAAGAATGTTTTAACAAATAAATTCTGTTCAAAATTTTAACATTTTGAGTTAAAACTTTAAAAAAAAAACGTATTTTATCATTTTACTTATGCAAATTTTTTATTCGCATATTATACAATGATTTCACTATATAATAACAATTTTACACCATATAACAACTCCAAAATAATTGTATATGATGAATTGCATGTAAAATAACTTTTAAAAAATCAATTTCTAAAATCTGATATTCGAATTTTAATATTTTGTCGCTAATTAGAATACATGTCAAAAAGACAAATTTCAATTAATTGCCAAAATATCTTGTTAGAAATGACACTTATTCTATTGAAATAAAATCAATAATACCTCTTGTCAAACAGTTCCAGCACAAAACTACAGAGGTTTGAAGTGCCCATTTCTACACAGTGGAAATACCCAGATGGTTCAAACCTGGTTTCGGAAAATCATTTATTATAAGAACTGTTAAAATGTGGAACATGTTTCCACCTCACGTGTTCCCGAAAGTAACGCTCCATTATATAATTTGTATTGTATTGATTTACTATCTTAATATCTTTAAAATCTAATTTATTACAAAATATGACAAAAATCAAAAATTTTAACTAAATAGGTTACATATTCGCAAAATTTATTTTAAACATTTTTAATCATCACAAAAAAAAAAATAATAAAAATTTGTCATTTTCAATTCATACAATTTATTTTATTCTTATTTTTACCCAATTTAATTTTTTTAATTGCAAAAAAAATTCAACTTAAAAATTTCCATTAGGCATTGAACTTCAGTAACATACTTGCTATATTCATTTATCCTTGACAGGCATTTTGCTTCTGGCATTTTAAAAATTGTTTATAATTTTTGTTTTAGTTTTACCATTTTTTTTCTTGCATTCAAATTTCATATATAAAATAAGTGAAACCATGAGAAATATACTTGAAAGAAATCCAGAAGAACTAACCACAAAATAAAAAGTTTTCCATAAAATTACTTTTCCATAGCATTCCAAAATAAAACCATCGCCATACATTTTAACTTGATTTCAACTTATCTTATATCAGATTACTTTTGTCTTTTTTCTTTGTTTTTTTCTTTCAATACTCAATACTGAAAACACATAAATTTGTCTTATTATATACATACATTCATATATACATGCTGTTTTTAGAATTGAAATGATTCAGAAATATTGTCGCATCCTATATATTAAGTGAAAATGAAATCCATTCCGTTGTGGAACACCAGTATAGACCTATCAAATGTTAACAAGATTTTTCCGTTTAGGATTCAATTGCAGAAGAACTAAATGCAAAACAGATGTAGTGGTATGTTGTGAGAACCATGACCAAGTTCACAAATCAAAACAAAAACATGGAATAATAATTATTCAATGAAACCACTATATATAATAATATACATATTACATATACCAGAATCAGATTCTGATAAATGTGAGAAGAATTTTTATTATAAATCAATTGGAATTACAACAATCTCATTTGTTTGTTTGTTCTTTTTCTTTGTTTCTACTTTAATATTTATTTCATATTTAAAGAATCTCTTCAAATTTATTTGAAGTTGCTTGGGATTTATTAAGCTTACTTTTAAATTCTGTTTTAAGTCTAAATTAAATTTTTTTTTTTTAAATTATTATGATTTTTATGAACATATAGTATTTTATTTATAGGTGAGAAAACGTAAATTATTTAATATGGTATATTAAGATCGGCGAATAACACAGAAAAAGGTTTTGGACATGGAGCAGTAAGGAAATAAAACACAATTGAAGGGGATAGAAAATTTTAAAGGGAATTAGTAAAGAAAAACCAAACCGAACTGATAACAACGACGTATGAGTTTATATAGAAAAGATAAGATGTATACATGCAAGTAAGCTTATATTTTAAGAGTTTTCGAATTTTCTATTTAAATTAAAAAAAGAATCTTACAAAATTCACAGCATATAAAAAGTTAATCTGAAAGTTAGAGAACTTAGAGTTATTCACTTCCAATAATCGAACTGTTTGTCGTAAATTATTCAAAATCAATGATAACAATAAAAGGACATACAAATCCAAATAGATATTTTTATGTTTTTATTAGATTTCAATGGAATTTTTCAATAAACATTTTTAATATAGAAATCTATAACTTGTTTTTCCATAAAAATAAAAACTCAAGCATATCGGTTTTAATATAACCAATATTAAGCAGATAAAAGAGATTTTCTATGCCACTTGTTTTGAAAAATCAAAACAAAATAAAATAAAATTAAAAACTTACTGCTATTTACTCCCACTTTTTTATATATATATATATATATATATATATATAAAATTCTAACATTAAAAATGTATAATAAATGTATACATTACATACATATTTATATTTCAAATACTTTGTCCTTGAAGAAACTTTTAATAGAAGAGAAAAACTTTCTTTACTCTTATATTATTTTTTTGGTAATGGTTATTGAATTAAAACAGGAATGGAGACCTCAAAGACAATAATAATTGCCAAAATATTACCAAGTTAGGTCAAAACGCCCCAAACTATTCCACTTGAATAAAAAAAAATTTTATTATTTAGCTATTTTATTTTTTGTTTGTCTTACTGAAAAAAATTTCTTGTAATCCATTATTTTTGGGCTGGTTTTCATAATTAAATACATGAACAGAATTTAAGTTGCAGAAATACATACATACCTAATAATAATATGACAACTCAAAACATTTTTATTATTTCCTTTGAGAAAGTATGTTTAATTTTTTTTTATCCTTTCAAATCGTAAAAATTCAAAATAAAAAAAACTAAGAGATGTATACTTATTACTTATGTACATTTACATACATTTTCACAATTCGTAAAAAGCGTAAATCTTGTACATTAGTCGCGAAGCTTGCGGCTAAATTAATTTTGTTGTGATATTTTCTTTTGTTATAAATAATTGTAAATTTATTAAGTTTGGTTTGTTATTTTGAAGATAAAATGAAAATATCTTTGTAAATTTAAATTTTCGAAACATTTTTAAATTAAAGCTTAATCATCAAAAAAATATTAAATCTTTCAATAAATATTTTCCAGTTTTCGGTTTATTTTCATCCTATATTTATTTATATTATCGAAATATCAAGAAATATATATTTTATCTAATACTGCCATTTATTCTAATCATAAATTCATAAGTATTATCTACTATACAGAGTTTAAAATAATTCATCTGATACTTTGATTAAAGGTCAAAAACACGAAACTATCATAGTAAAAATATTAATAACTTTTTATACTAAATTTATATTAAAAACACATAAGAATGCAATTGTATCTACTTTATATATAAAATATAAAAGTAAGTTAAAGATACTTATTTAGTAAATGATAAATTTAGTTTTTTTGTTATTATAATTATTTAACGAGGATAAAAAAGGAGAAAAAAATTCACTGCTCATAATTTTTCTTAATTTTATTTAACCAGCACGACAAGGGTAATAAATAAGCTAAAAAGTTTTTTCAACCCTTTTAATCAAATATGCCCCAACATATAGGTATATAACACAAATATAATATAACCATAAAAATACTATGTATAACTATTTATAAAATAATATAAATATAAAAACCTTATTAAAAGTCATGCTGATAATGATAAAAAGCCGAAGAAAACATTTTTTTTTTTTGTAGTTCATTTTTGCTTCTTTTCTCATAAATGCCAAAATAGAAAACCAAAAATTATCCCTTAAATCTTCAAAAACAACAAAAAATAATAAACAAACCATAGACACATCTAAGACAAAGAAAAAAAGAAAATATGAAATCATAAAATTAATTATATTTCTAAGACTTGAGCGCAACAAACTTTTTAACATTGAAGATTTTATCCGTTAAAAATCTACTTTAATTTAACGAAAGGATGTTAAATGAATTCTAAATCAGCGGAAATTATAATTATATTTTTTATTTATATTATTACTTGAAAGAAATATATAAATCTATTTTTCTAATTAAGGCAACCGTATATAATTAAACATATTATGTGGTTTTGTTCTCTCTGTGAGGTGAAAATCTTTGAAAATACTTTAAAAGGCTCAGTCTGATGGGGTGTAGTATATTCACTCATAATAAACATAAAAAATTATGATAATGCAAAAAATTTAATTTTTTTTTTTTTTCTATTTTGTTTTTTTATTATTTTAGTGTATATTTTAATCACAAACGTGTGCTTAAAGATTTTTTAAGATAAATAAAAAAACTAACTTCTCCTTAAAATTTATATTAATTTTATTAATTCTGATACTACGTAAGACAAAAATGGTTGAAATTTTCAATTTTACAAACTTACAATTTCATCAGACAGTAATGTATCCAAATATTAACCAAATATTTCAATAAAAGCATTCATTGCAACAAAAACGTTGTTAACTTTAAATGATTTTTTTTTTCATTTCTAGTGGAAATTTTTTTTAAACCAGCTTAGATATTCTTAAATTTTTATTATTATTGTTGTTTTTAGATAGGTACCGAAATTTTTTTCAAATCTGTAAATATAAGTATTCAAAAAACCTATAATAAATATCTGTCATTCTTGTTGAATAGCATGTCCCTAACAATAATAATCTACCTCATTTTCGAAATTTACATATTTATAATATTTAAGATTTTCTAACCCACATTTGAGTGGAAAAAAAATTTATTTATATTTTCTTTTATTTAACTGTTTTTTTATATTTATAATTATGCAAACAAATATCTCTTTGATCGCATTGGGTGAAAATACACTATTCATATGCTTGAAAAAAGATTTACATTTCCTCAATAATGAATCTACCATTTCCGAAATAAACATAAATATACCCTAAAACAAAATTTCCAAACACAACCGAATTTTTTTAAAAATAACATAATGGAAAAAGTCTATATCTTTGTATTATCTGGAAATTAAAAACATAAGTATAAAAATTATTCTACTCAATTTGTTAATAAAGAACTAATTAAAAAATTCTATTAAATCTAATTCAATGAATAACAAATTAACTTTAATTAATTAAGAAATTTTTCTGAAAAACATAATTGTAACCGTATTGCATAAACATACGAAAAATTAATTATACATGCTAAATATAACCTATGTCAATAACATTTTTGAAAATAAAAGTTTTACCTGATACTTGCTATTAACATTAAAAAAGAAAACAATCATAGCAAAAATATTTACTTGCAGTAAAATACTAACAAAACAAAAGTTTAACTCATCATTAAATGTATATGGATATTATTTGTTTTTTATAGTAAAATGACGATTTCAAATTTAATTATTGTCAAATAAAGAATTTTTCTTTTAGAGGTCACAGTTTGAATTGTAATGTAATAGTAATTTTTCTAAATGAAAATTTAAATGATAGACAGTATTAAAATTACAAAAGAATATCGCTGCTAATTATCGCATATAAGATCCTTTCCAACATTCTGTGCGAATATCTAAAGCCATATTGTGAAGCTGTTAATGTCAGTTATCAATGGAGTTTCCACCCTAAGAAATCAACAAGCTATCAGATGCTCGTACTTATCCACACCACGTATTTATTTATTTTAAGCATGCATACGATAGCATATACCGCATTAGACTGTACGCTACCATGTCGGAAATCCGTGTACCATCCAAACTCATCCGATTGTCAAAAATATCATTTGAAAACACAAGATTTGCGTGTGATAATTGGAAATAACCCTTCTGATTTTTTTTTTTAGACGTGTACCGGATTTTGACAAGGAGATGCACTATCATGTGACCTCTTCAAGCTAGAACTGGAACGTATAGTGCGACGAGTGGGAGTAAACATTACGGCACTATATTTTTTAGATATGTTCAACTACTAGGGTATACCGACGACAATAACATCATAGCCAGATCACAACGAGCGGTCATCGTTGTTTGTTAAAAAATTTGTGGTTAAATATCCTATACCGAAGAGCACCAAAGTTCAAATCTACAATACTGCTCTATGGATTAAAATCATGGACACTGCTCAAGGAGAGTAAGCATGCACTTCTTGTCTGCGGGAACAAAATTCTTCGCCGTCTATATGGTTCTGAAAATAACGATGGTGTCTGAAGGAAAAAATATAATGCCGATATCTATGAGCTGTATAATGAAGTGGACGTAGTCATAAAAATCAAAGTCAAAAGACTACAGTGGGACCTAGAGCGGATGGATGAAGATCCGGCCAAAATGATTTTCGAATCCAGACTCGAAGGTACAAGACGTCGGGACAGAACAAACTTTCGTCAGAAAGACGAAATATCGGTAGTCATGAAACAATTTCATATCTTCAGTTGGAGAAAAGCCTTCTTTGGCAGCCAAAATGAAGGACGTTGATGAGTCAGGGCCAGGACATTTATGGCCTATTGGCCACCTAAGTAGGTAAGTATACATTCTCACTTACATATTATTATTTTTTCGTATATATGAAAAAAACTTAACAAAAAATAAAATAAGAAATAGCAAAATTAATTTACTGACGTAGATATTTATTTTTTATTTACTGGATTGGATATTGCAATTTCAGTTACAATAAGCGTTTTCATTTCTCATATCTCAATCTCGTAATTTCCGATATAGCTTGAACTTATATTTTTATATATTATATGTATATTAAATTCATTTTTTTGTAAATGTATGTATATGTATTAAAGATTAATTTGGCGCCTTAATTAATTTATCTCAATTGAAATAAACTTATAAATAGAACTGTAATATTTATTGTTCAAGAGTATGACGTTTTTATATATATATAATATATGTGATGTGGTTACATTAATAAATGTAGGGTTTCTTTCAATCACACTTTGTCCTTTACTTTTGCACAATTCATATATTATAAAATACAAATAATAATAATAATAATATATTATATTATATATAAAATACAACATGTACATAGGGGCAATGATTAGAATGGAATGATTACAAAGTGAATGAATAAAATATAAAATTTATTTTAATACTAATAAAGGTTATCTCAAGTTAGACCTTTTTTCTTTAGCTGTTTTATGGCTATAATTTTTGTAATTGTAATCAATACAGTTTTTGTTTTGTTTTGCAATTTTATTTTATTTTTACTGTCATTTCAATATAATTTATTTGCCATTATTATAAAAGAATCGCTATAATCAAATAAGTTTTTGTTCTAAATTCCAATCAGAATATTTTCAAATCAAATAAATATAGAATTTATAACTAAAAAAATGTTTACAAAAATTTTTGTCATAATTATATTGATTTATTCAATTCGATTAATTTTTCTCGTTTGAAATATATAAGCCAAAAAATAAAAATAAAATGAGGACCCATATTATTATTATTTCAAATATTATAGCTTAATATCATTATTATTATTTATTTTTGTTAAGCTCCGTACCTTATGTTTCATTAAAAGATTTCCATTACTCCTAACGAGTTTAGAATAGGCCAGTACATTTTTGTTACGATCTTACCAACCACAATTGAATTTATTACTCTGACTTCGCGTATGCTTATTTGTCTCCACCCGCTTACATAATCCTAATTTAAATATATCAATATTATTTTTATTTATTTAATTTTATTTTATAATATTATTATAATTTATTGGTTTACTTATGTTTCTATAACGCTATTTATTAAAGAACTGTACAAATACAAAACTTGTGTGGTTAAACAAAAAGTTTACCGTATTTTTCTTCTAAGGCTCTGTTTAATTTATGTATTATTCCCTGATCTTCATCTTTGGAAATAATGTTAAGCTATAATCAATACTAAATATAATTTAAAAATAACGGATGTATTATTCGATAGAAGCCGTTTTTAGTTTATAACCTAGTTGTACCTAACGAACTTTGGCAGAAAAAAAAATCTGTTGTTATATATTTTATCATTTAAATTTATCATTCAAATTATCTTAAAAAGTTAGCCTAATAAATTGATAGCATAAATATTTATGTAAAAATTTGATTCAAATAATTGTTACTGAAAATTTATTTTTATTATATGTTATAAAATACACATAAACGGTTAATATTATATATAAAATATAGGTTTTTTTTTATTGTGGTGTAAATTTTCAGTAAAACCTCGTAATATAATCTTAATTATCGTCCTAAATTTTTTCTATTTATATTTCTTATAATTAATTTATTGTTTTTATTTTTGTTTTTGCTTTTGCATGAAGCTAACATTCACCAATCTACAAGAATACCCCAAAACTTTATCCTTATACATATTATATTGTAATAAATTACGGTTAGAAATTTTTAATGCGGATGTGTATAATAATATGTTTGTATATTTATACAATGTATATAATATTAATATACTATAATTGACTATCGAGTTGGTTAATAATATCTGACTTAATTATAATTAACACTAAAGCACGATAGATATCTTTTATTACTTTTTTGCTTGTTTTTGTTTTTGTTTCAACTTTATTCAAAAAATGTATATGTAGCTATTTTTAGAAAATTTTAACATGAAATTCATACATTGATGACACAAATTTGTTAATTTTACTTTACTATCAAATAATGCACGCTAGCATATACTGTACTGAGAAATATGTTAATTTTTTGAAATGCAATTATACATTTTATATTATATCGTATCCAATTTATTCACCCACCAATTTATTTAACATTGTTTCCACGTTCTTAAAACCTATAAAAATTGCCAAGTTATTTAATTTAAATACAAAGGGAAAGTCTTCTGGGTATCATATTTTTGTAAATAAAAGTTAGTAATTTTTTTTTTGATTTTGTTTTATTCTCAAATATTGCTTTAATCAAAGAACCCTATATAAATTTCGTTCTAGGGCAGCTAAATCATTTTTCACTATTCTTTAGGAGTTTTTTTTTTTTAATTTTATCCAATTTCAGTACCATACCTGAACCATTTGAATTTGCATATTTATTACCATCTTTATTTATTTTTGTTATTTATTGTTTAAATAATTTTATTTTTTTTATTATTATTTTTTCATAACTTGTATATGAGGTTAACGACTTAAATCCTTCAGTATGCGTACGTGTTCAGATGTGCGATTTATATAAACTTTTCTTAGTTGATAATACAATTTTCAATTTATACGAAAATAATTCCAACAGACTTTATTAAATTATGATGTCATGAAAATAGACACTTATGTAATGAAAAACAAATTCCAAAATTATCATTTCTAACATACATAATTATATTTTTAGCTTAATACATGGTGTTTTTTTTTAAATATTATTATTCGAGAACGTAAAGATATTGGAACTTTTTTCGACCCTGATTCAAAAAATGTTGGCTTACTCGTTCAGTTCAAACGCTGGTTGAATATATTGTAATGAATGATTTTTTAACTCCTATTTGAACTCACAAATCTAATTTATGCATATAAAAGAGTTAAAGAATTAAATATTTCCTTTAAAACTCATAATTTCTTGGACATCGTTCCACATCGAATGAAGCTATAATTGCCTGCTAATGAAGCTCCATATAACGGCTCTGCATAGATTTTGAAGCTATAAGAATTAAGCTTTCAACAAATTTTATATAAAAAAAAACAATATAAAAAAGAAAAAAACGAAAAAAAATTGACAAAGTTGACAAAGAAACAAATATTAATATTTTTTTCAGAATATTTTTAAATTCAATATGATCATACAAATAAAAACTAAATTAAATATAATAACCAATATTAAAATTATTTATTACAAAAAAAAAATTAAAATAAAATTGTTGAAACTTAAAAACACAGCAAAAAAACTGTATCGTTTCTTTAAATCTGCAGTGTTGTTTATTTTTACCATTACTTATGCTGTATATTATTGATTAACTTGCACAATTTTCATTTTCTATTTTTGTTTTTATCAGAAAATTTTCTTTTTGTCAGCATTGTACTATAAAACAAATGATTTATTATTGCAAAATAATATTTTTAACAATAAAATTTATGAGTTTACCATGTATGATTGTATAAAATGGATTGATGATTTTCATACCATGTATTATTCAAATTCTATAATTGAAAATTTTTTATGATTTATAAAATTAAAATTAATAACAGAAACAAATAAAATTGATAAGCAGAGATAATATTGGTTAGTGGTATTGTTCTAAATTAAATTAAATTTATTTTAATATATTATTATTTGGAATCTTAAAACAAAATAAAATTAATATTCTTGTCTGAAAAGATTTAATATGATATTGGGAACTTTATTTATATTTAAAAAGTGAAAAAAATATTTAATATTATAATATGTATGATAATATGAATTTTTTTTTAATTTTTCCAAATTATAAAGTACATATTCATTTCTCAATGATATTAAAGTTATATTATATTTTTTTCAATTTCAAACCAAATTTTAATGGAATTACTTTATTTCCCATTTTACCATATACACTAATTATTTTATTTCACCCAATAACCAGCAGAAACACTCAATCATTACTTTCATACTAGTAATAGTTGCAAGAATAACAATTGTAAAACCTTTTGTAATTATTACAAATTTTCTGCAATTTTTAAACCAAAAATTTTTCCGTTTTAGTTTTGATTAAGAAATTTTTCATGTAATTTGAAAGAAAAATACATTTCATTTGGCAAAATGTGTATGCATACATACATATGAGTATAAAAATCATTTGGTTTTTTTTGTTTGCTATTTTCTAAATGTCAATCCAATTGAAATTAATATGTAACTAATAAACCAAATTCAGTAATAAAAATTTAAATGATAAATGAACTCAACAAACAAAAACTATATACATAGGTATTAATATTATTAACCAAATTCTTAACTTCCTGTTTACATTTAAATACTTCAAACATTTTAAAATAAATATAATTTATTTTTTTATTTTCTTATAATTTATCATATAAGTTTTATTACTAAATATTATTCAAACTTTCATATGATTGACCAAAATTCTTGTTCACTTGTATCTATTGCTTTATTCTCTGCAATTTTTTTTCATTTGGTAAAAATATTATTATAATCTTGGTTCATTCTTTTCATACAAACCAAATTATTTAAACTTTGATAAGATATATCGTATGCTTACCTATGCACACAAAATTTTTTATATGTAATCAAAGAACATTTTTATAAAATAAAAAAATTAAAGGAAACAAAAAGTAAATAGTGATTTGCGGCCGTAACGTAACACAATACGTTTATTACCATTTAATTTCAGGACTGTTCTGAATTGATAAGAATATTATATTTTTTCATTCTTTTTAAATTAAACAATATAAAAAATGTGTACAACAGCATAATTGTAAAATTATATCAAAAGAATAAAGAAAAAAATATTGAAATATAAATTTAATTTTTAACAACACAAACATTTCTTTAAATTATTTATGTAGGTCTAGGTATTATGTTATTAAATTGAAATAAATTTTATTTGTTTTGTAGATATAAATTGTGAATTTTATTAGTATAGCTCTAATTTAAAATAAAAGCTTTAATTAAAGGAGTGTTTCAATCACTGGCACTGCTGGAATTTATTAGTTGGTATTGTGTAATTGGACTACCTATCAAGCTCCAAGTTCGCTGCAACTGTAAAAAAATCAACTGTCATCATGCAACAATGTTTATATAATTTTTTTTTTTTTCTATTTTAGTGCTTTCAATGTTAGATTTTATTCATTTTACATTTTTTTATTTCATCATATAATATTTATTGATTGGTTTTACGGAAGCAGATCTTCAATCAAAAACGTATATCGATGTCTTTGGATTGCATTTTTATCTTGAGTTGTTGTATTTACTGATAGTAATACAGATATTGGATTTTTTATAACATTTAGCTTTTTATGTGTGCTTTTGGAAAACCCGTTTTTGTTTCCTTTTTTCATATACAATGACAATATCAACATATTTGACATTGGAGACGTTTTCTATCACCTTACCATTGACTATTTTTGTTATTGTTCATATTTTCTGTGGTCTAATTTGTTTTGCTTTCATTGAGTTGGAACTTAACTATAAATGAATGAGTCCATAAAATGATATCATAAAATAATATGCCGAAAATCGTTCATTAACATTATTTTACATTCTTCCTAACTTCTTTATACTGGAGAAGTAGAAACATATATACCAACAGGGGCTATAATCAGTAAACCGTAATACTATATAGCTTAAATGTATTATTATAATTATTAATAATTAAAATAATCCAATTAAGTTGTTAATAAAAATGAAACTCATTTAAAAATAAATAAAAACCCAAAAATATAAATAAAAAAAACTAATATACGTGGTATTCATATACATCTTAACAATATTAAAAACATTTTAAAACTTTTATAATGAAACTTTATGCATCATCTTTCTATTTTATCATACGATTCTTCGAAAAACTTTAATCAATATCTTTATTTTTTCTTAATTTGTCATATTTATAATAATTATTACATACAAAAATTCCAAAGAAAAAAATCAATAATTTTTGCATAAATTAATGATTTATTCATTTTTACGAATAGTATATTAATTATTTGCACATTTAATGTGGTAAATTTTATATGAAAAGCTCCTATTAAATTTCATTTTAACTTGCTTTTAAAATATTTAATAAAAATTCTTGTGTTATTTGAATTGTTATATTTTGATGTTAAAATTCATTATCATTATAATTTTTTTTTTTTTAATTTCATTAATCCAAATGTGGAATTACCCACATGTATATTAATACATAGTATATATTTTTAATGATATTCTAAGAATGTTCAATGCATATCCGGAGTTTAAAATCAAGAAGAAGATCCAGAAACGTATTTTACAAAAATATGATAAAAACCAAGACAAAATAAAAATCAATAGACTTGAAATATTTACACTAAAAACACAAAAATTGATCCCAAAAATAAAAGTCAATGTGACAAATGCACAACGATATAATTAAATACAATTTTTATTTGTTTTTTGTTTTATTTTCTTTTCTCGTATTTTTCATATTCCATATAAAAATGTTTGTGTTAACAATAGAAATAATAATTGATCTATAGTGATATCGTGCATGCATCTACGAGTTTCTAATAATCAGGATCGCCTGAAGACTATTTTTGTTTGATTTAAACAAATAAAACCCTACCAGAATGGACTGACAATAACATATCACCAATTAATGAAATTATTTTGCCTAAATTCAGCTCTGTTTTTTCACAATGATTTTAAATAATTATCCTCAAAACTAAAAACAAAAAGTTGATTATGTTCCCGGTGTAGAATTTCGGTCTCTTTTTTTATATTTACTATATTATATACTCTTATATACCTTAATAAAATCCCTTTCAGACGATTAAAATCAAGTTTATAGGTTGATTAGAATAGAAGTAAAAGAATGGAGAATCAAAGTATGTTGATTGTTGATATATATTTATGGATTATTATCTTTATAAATGTTGAACTATACAAAAACAGGTGAAGATATTCCAAACATTTTAGGAATGTCAACCGGTTTTATTTTCAATTCCGGATAAACAACATAAATAGTAGAATTGTATAGTGTACGAGTATACCTTAGAGTTTTTGAAAGCAAAATCTTAATATTTCAATGTTAACCATTTTTATTCCAATTTTATCTTACTAAAGTTCTTCTTCAAAGATAAAAATAAAAAGTTAAAAGAAAAACATCACTTAAACTTTACTTTCAATTCTAATTGAAAATCAGAAAAAAGAAAAGTATGAAAACATAAAATTTTACCAAATATTTCTAATTTGAAATGTTTTTTATATAATTCATAATAAAAAAAATAATTTCATTCTGAAATGCATACGTATATGTTATGAACACTGTTAATCTTAAATTTTCAGAGTATTAGTTGTAATATGTAGAATCAGCTGTAGATTACCCATACGAAAAAATAATTATAAGGATAAAATTTATACTTAGTAAAATCTAATGAGTTTATATTCTAGACTACAACCAATTATTAATATGGACATTACTACGAAAATTTCAAATTCAATTTCAACTGTATTATTGTATTCTTATAATAAATTTTCACACAAGGTATGAGTTCCCTTTTCTTCTAAATAATAATAATTTAAATTTAAAATTTGTTAAAATTATCGAAGTTTTAAAAGTATCTCATAGTTTAATGTATGGAGGCAAAAAATAGGAGAAAAAAGTTAAACTTAGAATTTCACTACTATTTATTTATACATATATGTATCTCTCTCTACTATGAACCGAATTCAGATGTCCGCAACCAATTTATTTATTGCATTGTTATGTGATCTGAGAAATTTTGTGGATTCAGCTGTGTAGCCACATTTCGATTGCTTAAAATGTATTCTTATTAACTGTTTTCAAAGTTCAAATTTCAACACCCTACAACAAGATTAGGTAACGAACGATTAACACTAAAAAAAACTAAATTTAACGAAATTATGTTATTTTTGTTCCGACCGCACTTTTAATATTTGCTTCATAGAAACAAGGTACCAGAATAAAAACTTGCCTAACAGCCTTGTGTATTCTAATTTCTGTTGTTGCTTTATTTTCAAAACGAATTTCCGTTGATTGTTGGAGCGGATGTTAAATTCTATTAAAGGCTTTCCCATAGTCTACAAAACAGAAAAAAACATACACTCTGCAATTATGAATCAAAATATATTTACAAAATTTATCAAAATGATCAATTTAGGACATTTCAATAACAAAGCTTTAAAAATGAGACATTCGAAACGTAAAGTGGATACTGTATTACGACTTCGAATATGTTTTTTTAATGTATCTAAGACCTTCGTTGTTGTATACGCCATTGTCGTTATTACTGTAGTTGCAAATTCCTCATTCAGGATTTTTATAGCAATCCACAAACAGCATATTAATTTCATACTTAAATATTTATTTAACCTTTGAAACAAAATAACAATACATACTCGATAAGTGCAACTCTCTATTATAGGCAACTCTCATACATAGATTCTTTCGATTATTACAACTAATAAACATTATTTACTACTACTATTACAACTAACAAAGCTTATTTATAATATAAATTTTGATTGCATTTCAGCAATATAATTGGATCAATTTATTCTGTTTGAATAACTTTATTTATTTATTTATTTACAATATAAAAGTATTTTGTATTATAATTGAACATTGAAAATAATGATCTACGTGAAGATATAAATATTACAATTATTGTCATTCAAGAAGTGAAATTTATGACAGTAAAGACTGATGAATAATCTGCCATGTTAAGACACTTTTACGCCAATTCCTCAGTGAAGGCATCATAGTTCTTTATTTTTTTAATTCGAAATTAACTTTTTTTTCGTTTCTTTTTAATAGTATTTAATATTGGTCTTCTGGGTGTATTAATAAAGAATTAAAAAAATTATAATTAAAAATTACTTTTGAAAATTTATAGATATAACTCTTTAAAAAAAATAAAATAATTAAAAAAACAAGTGTACGAAAACATAATAGCGGTGCTCGGAAATGAAGTTTATATTACACAATGTACTTATACATTGTACATATACATAATTTTACCTTACCTACAGTTCTTTATAAAAAAAATTATATAACCATTAATTTAATTTTTATTAAAAATATCGAATCCTGTCTGTAAATTAGTTTCAATCACAAATAGCTAATTAAATTTGAATATGTGTTTATGAAATTATATCCTAAAAATTCATTTCATAAATTATTTAATTAAATAGTAAAATAAGAAAAAAGATATAATCAGCAGTTGTCGCCATTTCACAATTCTAGCATTTTAATCTAAATATTTCATGATAATTCCTTATATATACAGATATATCAATATAGATTTGCATTATATAAACAAATATACTGTTTATATATGCAAATGTATATTGATGTCTGTAAGTAATTAAATTACAAATTTAAATAAAAATTTTTTTTATTCATATTCTTTATTTTGTTTTTAAATCTATATCTGTTATTTGAAATTTAATATTCCTTTAACCAAATATTTCAAATATATACATATAATATATATGTAATATGTTTTCAAATTTGTTGTCGAATTAAATTTCAATATGATGATAGTAAATCAAATCAATACAGTAATATTGTCAAATATAAAATCAGCTTAATAGACGCATAATTATTGTGCAAATATGTGCACATTTACATAAATTATTACTGCCACTGCCGCTTCTGCTATTGCTATTGCTGCTTTTAAATAATTATACGAATAATTTGATTTTACATATTTAATTAAAAATTATAATCCAAATTAATGACGCTGACTTATAATTAGAAATGATAAAACTAGACAAAAAAATAAATAAATTTAAATTTCAGAAATTTAATCTTTTTTATTTATTAGATATGAATAGTGATGTTTATATGAGATACGCTTGTAAATGTCACTAGTTCACTTATATTTGTTTATTGCCTTATTTATAGTGTACAGATATAGTCATACATAGTATTGTTGTTGTTGTTATTATCTTCTTTTCATTTTTAGTATTTTTCAAAATGAACACTAAGTCACAAAACAAAAAAAAAATCAAAGAAAGCATGAGCACTAATATTTTCATGGTCACCCATTATTATATTTTTTACTGATAAGAATCTAATCAAAATGTTTTTAGGAATTTAAAATTTTTTTATAATCATATTTAATAATCAATATTGTCAATCGTATTACAAACAAATCATTAAATTATGATTATTTCATTTATTATAATTTATTTAATTTAAATTTTTTTCTGGGCCGTGAGAACTTTCTTTTTTTTCTTTAAAAAATTATTGGTTTTTAATTCATTAGTTATTTACTAGTATTAAAATTGATGATCCAAACATATTTAAATAATTCTGTGGTTTTACAACGAAAGATGATAACTGCAATTTTGTCGAATTTTAGTTATGAATGCCATTTTATGTAAAATTTTAAGCACTTTCAAATAAAAAAAAAAAATTTTAATAATATTAAGTAATTTATGAATTCAAAACTGAATATCTAACAACTGCCGTTGAAAATATTTCTAACATAAGCATATAACTTCACTTATGCAGTTATGGAGGCAACACTTACCGAAAAGTACAAAACAAAAAAAAATGATATATTAAGATATTTCCATGTATCTTGAAAAATTTTACTGCAAATTATACATGTTTTTTTTTTTGTATAAACTGAATAACTGAAGTTATCATGTTCTTCAGCAATAACTTTTATGTAACAAAAATGAATAAGTTATTTAAAAATTAAAAAAAAAAGAGAAAAATTTTACGAAAATTAAAAAATTATTGAATTGATTTTAAAGATCATATATTTTTAAAGATTTTCAAAAGATTTTCATTCAAAATATTGCAAATCTTGCAAAAATAACTAGAAAAGTATAGCAAATTCTATACTAAATTTTATTCAATTGCGATTTACAAGAAATGCCAAAAATGTAGTTATCATCTTTCGTTGTAAAACCACAGAATTATAATTTATAAAAGTTTTGATAAAAGAAATGCATATTAAATTAATTATATAGCTACATAACATATATATATAATATTTTTCGTAATATTTTTTTTTTGAGTGAATTAAGATTTCTTTGAAATTTCTCACTTTATTTTCAGTTTATTAGTTATAGTACATAAGATGTTACTTCAGGAGTTCTACTAAATTCTAATCTAGTAGAATTACTCAATTACCTTTAAAAAATACTTATCATCAACAAACACATACTCAAAAAGTCCAACAATAACCAAATTTACTCTATTAAAAATATCAAATATAAAAATTTCTGGGGTTCAGAAAATTCTAGAGCCATTCATCTGCACCAACCTGCAAAAACACCGGTGTACGGTGTACGGTGTGGTGTAGCATTACATCTGAAAATATGATTGGGCTTTACTTCTTCGAAAATTAAGATGCAAATGCAAACCAAAAAAAAAACAAATATGTGGTTTTAGCAGGATGGAACCACTGCTTACACTGTTTATGACACAGTAGCACTTTTAAGGTAATTTTTTTAGATTGCCCTATCGTTCTTTTTCTTCTTATCTGCTTAAATCAAACATGCTTATTTATTTATTTATAAGCTCCTTATTGTTTGCTTATCAACCACCTGGGTTTTATCAACCCCTCATTCTTTAAAACATAATATCAAACATAATACAAAATCTAAATTTAGATATTTAAATAAAATAAAATTACATATTAAAACAAACCCAAAATCTATTAGAATTAATTACAACAAAAATAAGAATAAAAATTACATAACAATTACAAAAATTAACAATTTCAGAAACAAGTGAATCTGAAAAAAACTTAAATAATTGTAAAAATTAATCAAGAGCATTTACATTATTCATTATTAACTCGATTCCCACTTGAGGATAAATCTATATGTAATTCTTATACTTATTAGTTACCAAAAAATTATATTGATAAGTTTAAATTATCGTTAACCAATTTAATAGAAATTTATAAACTATAAATATGTTTTCTTAGCCAAACCATTTGCTAGTGCACAAATAACATCGATGCTCAAATAAAGCAAAGAATTACCTTTGCAAACCGTTACTACATCAACAAAATCCTCATTATTCTGATGTTTCTAAATAGTTCTGATACGCATACACTCTAAAGAGTTTAGCTATAGGTCGATAATTTGAAATTTTGGAGTTTTTTTATGAAGAAGTTTTAAATAAGATTTCTTCCAGCAATCAAGGAATATTTCTAAAAATAATTTTTTAAATAAGAGAGCATTATTTTAAATATTATTTGATGAGTCTATTTTTAATAAATTCAAAAGAAATATATTAATTTCAAAAGTTAATCGAGGTAACAAGATAATTAAGTTATGGAAATTCATTTCATCTACTTCAAAAGAGTTATCCAAGAGAGAGGCCCTAGTTTGCTAAAATCGTTGAGTTATTTGTTAACTAATTATTGTAAGAAATGAAATATGAAAACTAATCAATTTTACTCTTTAGATTTATAATACTCGAAATGACTTTACGTATTTTTTTTAAAAATACAATGTTATTTAGATATTCTTTGTAACTTATATACATATACAAATAATACATATGTATTAAATAGATTGGTAAAATTGTAACCACATAGCTAGTTTCAATTGTTTCCAATGAAAATAGAAGTCACATAAAAATTATAAAAACACTAAAATAAGAGAAATAATAAAAACCTACATCCTCCCACAATTTGTTAACCAAATCCTAATAAAATGGTATAATTTCTATTTACATTGAACATTAAGTTTTCTCGGTGAATGATTTGTTTGATTTTTAAATTTTTACAGCCCAATTACGGAAATGAAATTTTTTTTGTTTGTTTTTGGTTTTTTTTTTTATTAAAACAATCCAAGTGAACCCATCACCATTCTATGTAAATATAATACTTTTGGTTACGGTCATTTGATATGTTATGTAAAATGTAATCATAAAATCGATTTTCTTTCTATTTTCATTTCAATAAGTTGAATTTATAGCCATTTTTTTATATTTAACAAATTTTTTATATTTGTATCTGCTTTAAAAGCTTTAATTTTTTACGATAACTTCGGTAGGGAAACATTTTTTTTATTAAATTTAGCTAGCTTTGAATTTCATATATTTTTTTCTTAATTTTAATTGTTTTACCTAAATTACCATACCTTTATTATCATACCTCTACAATTCAAGTAGAAATGATAATAAGTTGAATTATTGAATTCTCCTAACAGAATTTACAAAGTATCGTAATAACAAAATAATTGAAATTATTTAAAACCGAAATATGTTTTCTGAATAAATTAATCAAGTCTTCCGTTTTATAATAAGAAAAATTGGAATATATTATTATCAAGCAACAAAAACATCAAAACTGTTGTACATAAATTATACCATCAATCCCATGAAATCCTACTTTACATACCAATTTTTTATACTATATTTGCAATTACACCTATTTAAATTTATAGATTTTTATTTTTTAATTTTATTTTTTTTCTTTTGGGCGGTTTATATTTGTTTTTTGATGCCTTTTTTCTATTATTTGATTTTGTTTTAGTAACTGAATATGTTCTCTCTGATGCTATTAAAATGAAAATTTTATGATAACTTGAATGTGATGTCATGTCAAACGGAAATAATTTGCTTTACCAATATTAGATTTGAATACATTTATTTAATATGAATAAATAAAATTTATTTTTTTCTTTGTTTTATACAAGAGCCAAAAATGACTGTTTTCTGGATTTTATGATTTCTTTAACGTGTATGGTATTTCTCAAATTATCAAGGAAAATGAGTTTAGAATAAGAACTGTTTATGTGTGTTCAGAACTTACAATATTAAGCTCTTAACCGGCATTGAATACAATTTAGACAGTAATACATAGATACATACATACATACAAAACATACATACAGTAATACAAATATAATATATCTTTAACAATTAATGTATCTGCGTGATTTTAACAAACATGTTAACAAAATTCGACGAAATCGTATCGAGTCAACCAGAATCAAATAAACTCATTACTATTACATCAATTCGTTCAGGTAACATTTTGAAATTTCAAACTTGTTTAGTTTTTTTTAATATATTTATTTATTAATTTATTGATTTCAAAAACAATGTCTAAAGAGAGTTATCCCGTTATAAACCCTATATAAGTTTACATTTTGGCTTTTAAATATAACAAATGTACCTAATTTTAAGAACATAATGAAAATGAAAAATAATTAGCACAAGAAATGCCTATTATTCAAATATTTTTATTTTAAATATCTTTAGAATGAACAGATGTTCAGTTTCGGATAGGGAAGAGTGCAACGATTAAGGGAATGATTTTGGGTTCACATTTGATCTAGTATTATGACGACGGTGAATATAATTAGTAAATATGCAAATGTTTCTCCATCGAACATTAACTTACAAAGCTTCAACGACTTTATTACATTTCTACTTAAGTTAATTGTTGAACGAATCTGTGTATAAAAATTTATATTCTATTATAAACAAAAAACATTGTATTATTCGTCCTACTTCTTATTATCTATGTAAATATCTTTTCGATAAATTACATAAAAATCAATTAGCATATTTGAGTATTATTCAATTACTCAAAATATGGGACGAAGCATAGCAACTATTCTGATTTGTAATTTTTTATGTTTTGCTTTTGCAAAAATTCATTTTGAGATTATGAGCCAATTCCCATTAATAAATGATTTCAATCTTTAAACAAAAAACAGAGCGCAAAATATAAATAAAAATTAAAACTTAATGTAGCAAATTAAAAAATGAATTAAAAAAAAAAAAAAAATACAGTAACTACAAAATTTCCATTTAATTACAATAATTTTCAGAGTTAATTTTATCTCCATTTTTTTATCCTCTTTTCAATTCATTTTTAATAAACCCTAAATAAACTTTTTTTTCGAATTAGATGTTTTATTTTACAATTTTTTTTTTTTTGTTATTTAATTTCATTTCCGTTGTCGCCACACATGGAAACCTTTAAAATCATTCAAACAAAAAATATCGAATGAATAAAACTTGCTTTTATTGCCTTCCCATATAGGTTGTTTCTGTTTGGTTCAGCAAATCAAAAAATTAGTTTTATTTTGAGTGTTTGATTTTTTAAATAGTACGCACACAAAGAAATCCGAAATTTTCTTTTCAATTAGAACAGTTTAAAAATCTAGAAGTTTTCTGGAATAAATAAAGATATCCTACATAAAATTTTAAGCTTAATTTATCATGTCTTTTTTTATATATATATATAAGTACATACTAAGCTCTATCGTATGGCTTAGTGAATCTAGAATGGTTTTTATCACTATTATAACGATATCGATTATTTACCTATTTTAGTTATATTTTTATTATGTTTTTCTTTCACCTTTCATTCCCTTTTCTAACATTGTTTTAATTTTTAACTAACTAATTTTTAAATAACTATATAACTAATTAACTTCAACCGAATTTTAAATTTAAAGTAAAGATTCTAGATTTTACGGAGATATAAAAAGAGAGAAGGAGTTTTAGATATTTAAGTTTTTACTGAATTGAAATGCTCAGTTGGATAATAGGCTTTATCAATAATTTTCCAATTGGGTTGATTTTTTAATGTTTATTTAAAACCTCATTGTATATAATATATTTTCGCTAAGCGTTTAACTTTTTAATTGGTTGCGATTTCAAGTGAACTATATTCAGATATTTCCACTTGCCAACAAAGATGTCGCCTTTAAGGGGATATTTTCAATGGTTTGAATTTTTTTTTCAAGCTCTCTAGAACATTTAACTACCCAAATTTTTGATATTGTCATTTTCTGTTTTTCGTCTTAAAACACATGTCAACAATTTTTTGTCTTACACATCAGTGCAACAAAATGTCCTACATAATAAATATAGTACAAACATGGAATTATATTCGTCAACTAAATGTGTTGAACGATTTTAAGTCACATCGAAATTAAAAAAAGAAACCTAATTTCTCTAGTTTCGTTATTTTGGAGCGAGTAAATAATAAAGCATCATGAAAATTGCGCCATACATTTTTCATGTCAATTTTTAGCTAAAAAAAACAGAAAAATATCGCGATAATGATAAAAATGAGGGTGAGAAAATCAAGTTGTTTTGTTTTCTAATGAATTTCCTTAGTAATTTTTCATTTCATTAACTTTTCTTTTTGGTTTGGTTTTATTTCTGAAATATATAAAAATATACATAAAAAAAAAAGAATTTATGTACGTATGTACGTGTAAATAATTGATTTTTTTTTGTTTTATTATTCTCTATTGTTAAGCTTTTTCAAATTTTTGTAATGCTCATTCCATTGTCATTGGTTTGTTGTCGCCGTTAATTCAGTTTTTTTTTAGCTGATGTTCATTATCTTGAGAAAATTTAATTTTCTTATTTTTATTGTGATTAGTTTTAAAACATTTATGATGGAAAGTTTACGATTCTGATGTCATAACAAAAACAAAAAACTTAAAAAAAAAACAAAATAAAAATAAAATAACCGGGAAGATAAAATTTTTCATTTGTTTTCGGTTTTTGGCTGATTTTCTTGATTTTGCAGAGTATGGAACCAAAAATCTTTTTCTTCATTGTTGTATTTTCAGCTGCAACTTTGAATTACAAGTATTATAACGGTTATATAGTAAATATGCTTACATATTGTTATTATTTTTTTTTTTCGTGTGCTTATATTTTTATTTTAGTATGTATTCTTATCATAATAAACATAACATAATTATGATATACAAAATAAATATTCATTTTATAAAGGAATACCAAAAAAAATAATTTTTATATTTGCACCTATATAGTAGTTATTCATGGCATTGTGAAATTCTTTAGCGGAGTTGCATTATGGCAATGGTATTGTTATTGTTATAACAGAATATCCACAAAAAGAATTTGCAAATGTTCAACTCTTTCAATTGCTTTATTTGCAGAAAAAAAAACATTTTGAATTGGTTTCGTTTAGTAACAACAAAAAAAAAATAATAATTTGATTTGGTTTCGTTTAGTTTTCTTTTTTATTTCGCTTTCAAAATTAAAACAAAAACAAATATTCATTTCATATTAAAAAATAAAATACTCTCCTATACCTCAAATCTTAACAAATATTTTTTGAATCAAAACACATAAAATGGTTGTTATTATATTAAATGCTTGTACATATATACATGTATATGTATGTATATGTAATCGATAAAAGGCACTTTTAGGCTTAGATAAGCTAATTTTAAACAAAACAAGCTCTGCGTTGTACTTCTTTTTAAGGTACTTGTCAACCTACTAAATGTCTGTGACGACATTTCTCAGGCTCTCTTCATATGATACATTAGATTTTCGACTTTTTGTAGGCTTATTCATGGCGCATTCAATGAAACATATATATTTTTTTGGCCCTTGATAGTTAATTACTCGCGTTTTCTTTTTATTCTACTTTTTCAATATGTTTGACATAACTGATCAGTTATTCTTGTTGTGGTTTTTGATGTACAAAAAAGATGTTATTTAATTTTCATTATTTATTTTTCAGAAATTTCATTAACGTCAATTTTGAATATTTAGCTCACAAAATAATGTAATCAGTGGAGCAACATTTGTTTATAGAATACCAGTTTAAATCATAGCTTCATAACAACAACTACATAAATATAAAATACGCGACAAGCTTACACGTGACATTTAAATAAATTAAGATTAAACAAACTTTAAAAATTAAACTCTAACACGAATATTACTGTATTCAACTCATATAAAAAGATTTTTTACTTAGAAAGACATTTTACTTAGTAGCTCAATCTAAATGGTTCTGCTAGATACATATACCTACTTATGTAATTTATTTTAATTCATTTATTCTCTGAACAATATTTCCACTTCCAAACATTATTTCAACATAGATATTGGAAAATAGTAAAAGCGACGAAATGCAAATTTAATTACCATATCAGAGTGATCAAATATTACATAGATACATATCAACAATTATTCTTTTATTTTGAAGTAATTAAATGTTAATGAATTTATTTTGCATTGCTTATATTTTTTGTGCAATCCAAGGTCAAGGCTCACCCTGAACTGTAATACCAACAGATGGTGATGATGAAATATATGATGAAAAAATGACACAAATAGTTCTGCCTGATTTTTCTTTTTAGAGATTAGTTAAGAAGCAGAACTAAATTATCCTAAAAACGTCTTCTACCGGTAACCTGCGGTACATCAAATAAATTAATGTTAATGTATATACATAATACGAATGAAGAAAATTGGTAAACAAAGTAAAATACTTCTTGGTACAAGGACGTTCATTTAATTAAAATATAAATTTTCTTTTATTAATTCCACTTTCGTCATCTGTATTGTGTACAATCAACAGATGGTATAATTTATTTATAATTTCAAACTTAGTTTTCTTTTTTTTGCTAACGATAATTTGACAAAATATTCTTGTTAATTCCATTTAATACAAAACTTTAAATAACCAAACTAAAATCAATAATTTATAAAAAAAAAAAGAGATCTGTGCCAAAAATTGTTATGTATTTTAAAACGCAAGAAAAAATAAAAGAAATTTCTCGCCGATATACGATTACAATATCAATCAAATCATATTGCATGAAAGAAAATCCCATGTTGTTCTTAGTTTTTTATCTCATTTTCCTTTATCTAAAAAAATTTATTTTTCAATTTTTTCTAATACTTTTCTCTTTTTTTATATTATTTCCCTCTTTTCACTCACGGCCTAATTTACAGTATTCTCTATCCTTAACTCATCAATATGTCTATCATCAGATAAATCACAGTAAGTAAGTCAGCCAATATAAACACAATAATTGGAGGATGAGTTGCGATCTGACGACTAACATTATAAATTTATAAATTCTTTTCTTTTCGACGGATTCAATGAATTGTTGTTGCTTACTTTTTCTAACCAAACCTTCAAGCAATATTCTGATATCAATAAATAATTCTGGAAATATTAATTTTAAAAATTGTTTATAAAATAAAATTATGATGGTAACAGAGCTTTTCTTATATATACAAAATTATAAGCAAAATACAAATTTTTTTTTTGCTTATCAAATTGATTCACAAAGTATGTATGAAGGATTATAAAAAAATAATTTTAATTTATATAGCCTTGAAAGCTTTTCTACACAAAATGAAAAAAAAAATGTTTTTATATCGTTATTGAAGTAATGAAGAGCTCGTATAGCACAATTTTGTCGAAACCCTTTTTTCCTCCAACCTCCAACAACTCAGTTTAAAATTTCATTGCTACACAATCTAACAAAAAAAACATAATACACATCAGTAGCACAAAATAATAAATAATAACAAAAAAAGAATAACTACGGTGATATCTTGTAAAATTCGATTCGGATTTCGATATCTTGGTGTTATGTTAGACGTCACAACATGAAATATGCCGCAGATCAGATGTGTGTCTACTATAGTTTGCAAACCTACAAGAAGATTAGGATATAGAAAGATATATAGGAAAACGCTATAGAAAGATATAAATTTAATATGTGAAAGTGACTCAATTTCGAGAATGAATACTGCTGTCCCTACACATAAAACTCCATGTTCCTTTCTATTTTCTATTTTCTGTCTTTACTTTTTCTAACTTTAATTTCTCTTTCTATAGGAAGATATAATATTTTATATAAAAATAGATGATACATTAACAAGTAGTAATATTTGACATCACACAAAGAAAGATTAACTAAAGAAAAACACGAAAATAAAAATTATATTGGACCAACATATTCAGAATTATTATTATAAAACTGACAGAAAGCTAGTTAACTTGAATACATCTTGGTTCGTCAGTAGTTAACAGTGAAGACATCTCGGTTGAAATTAGAGAAGACTTAAAATATAATTAATTAAAAAAACAATAAAAAGTTAAAATATTCTTCCCGGTTAAAAATACATCCAAGCTCTTGCATTTATACCAATAAGAAAGAAGATTAAAGAAAAGAGTACAAGATTTGTTGATTAGCTTGCAGACCTATACCTATAAAATTTTTTACCTGATTTCCCCTTTAGTAAATTCAAATGAAAAGCTTACTTACTCTCAAAATTATATAAACTATATAGTTACAGTTTATAGTTGATGATATTTTTGATATCATCTATCTAATGTTTTCTAAAATTAGATTTATCAAATAGATTAAAAAGTATACATATGTATGTTATTAACTCCTCAACAACTTCAACAATCATATGTTTTATGTTGAATAGAATTTTTTTTAAAATTAATTTTGAAAAGGATTTATCGATGGTACTCGTCTAATAAAATTAATACTGAAAATATACAAAACACTTTAAAACTTTTAATACACAAAAAGAAAAAACTTGATTTCAATCCCAACAGAGAAATAAAAAATAAAAAAATAAAAAAAAAAATAAAGAAAGAAACAATCTTTAGGCACTCCTACTCTTATAAAAAAAAAAAGGAAATGAGTATCTACAACCTACATGTGGCGTCTATAATAAATTCTGTTTTTTTTACACATTAACGTAAATATTACAAACAGGTTTTAAGGATACCATGTATGTATATACTTACAATTTATAGTTCATCCATCTTAAAATAATCTAATCTATGTAGCGAACATATATGATTTTGGATTCCAATACCGTTGCACTTTGCTTTTTTCAAACTATAGATATATATTGTTTATATTATGAGTTTTCATAATTTTTACAAATATGTAATAGAAAATAATAAAAAAAATTCAGAATCCTTTAGACCTTTTTTTATTTTTATTTTTTTTTTATTATTTCAATACAGACAATAAACAACTTGTACAAATTCACGTTTTAAATCAAGTAAAGTAAGTGAATGCATCCCAGGTATTATGATAATTTTTGCTGTTTCTGTTCTTTTTTTTTCAATTTCAAGGAGCACAAAAATATAAGATTTTTTAGATAAAAAAAACAACGTTCTTTTGTCGGTAAATTTGAAGTTATAGTTGTTGTTTCTATTATTTGTTGTTGATTTTTTTTCTATCATTGTGACTGCGCATACATTCTAATAATAATACTTTAGAAGCACATTTTTACAATTTTTACACCATATTATATAAAACTGTGTTTGTGATTGTATTTCAAATATTAGAATTATCCTTGAGGTATGTTTAATTTTTTATACGGTTTTTTGAACTCCTACTGAATTCTTGTCTTTTTTTTACTTTATAAATTTTTAATAATTTTTTTTATTTTTGTTTTTAGTAAAATAGTATTAGTGAGATGTAAAACACCAAATAAATACAAAATTGATATACATATATGCATATATATATTGTAAAATGTTTAGATGAATTTTCAGAAGCTATCCTACATTTGACAGAAGATAAAAATATTTTGTGGTGCTGACCTAGATTTTGAATGAAAATTGTGGGAATTTTATTTTTTTCGAAATTATTCTTTTCTTTTGTTATTTTTTTTTTTCAGAAAACGAAACCTGTGAATTTAGTTTGTTTTACAGCGTGTGAACTGCAAGGATTTTTCTTTTATATATTTCGCAGCCGATTTTCGAGAAAATTAAATTTTGTAATTTAATAGTTTTACAAAAAATTGTTGAAAATGTTTATCAGGTGCTTCTATCTCCTGAGACATGGTAAATTTTTAATATTTAATTGAAATAAAAAAATAAAAATTCTGAACGAAATATAAATATTTAAAATATGAAATGGTTCTATATAATTTATATCAGAATGGAACTAATCAGAATTTATGGAATCTAACAAATAAAAATATTTTAATTTGAGGTAAATAAGCTAAAGGAAATAAATTAAATTAAATTACTTTAGTTAAAGTTCTTAAATCTTACTGGACAAAATAAAATATATGAAAATAAAAAAATGTTTAAAACATATTAAAAATCTAATCGTTCTAATGGAAATATAATGTAAAAATTTAAATTTTTATGTTATTTAATCAACCATAAAAATCACCAGTTATTTATACTAATGTTAACATTAAATAAAGAAGGGACCATAACAATTTCCTTGACTACCTTTAAGCTCAATAATGGGAAAATTTATGGGAACTATAATTAGTTTTCAATCTGGAGACAAAGCACCTGATCGGAAATTGGCAATATGCTCTTAGGTCAAAGAGGTAAACATCCGTTGATCTTTTCACCTTTTTAACAGAAAAATGGCACCGATGCATAGAAAAATATGGTGAAGGCAAAATTATTTACCTAGATAGCTTTTGATTTCCAAAACTTTTAGCACGTCTGGTTACGAAAAAAACCTTTAAGCAATGAACCTAGAAAACATGCTCAATACAATGCATGTCTAGAATGCACATCTTCAAATGACTTCCACAGTTTGGCTGAGATAGTACTCTTAGTTCCTTGTATTTTTTGTAAAAGTTGCTGAAGTGAGCCATATTTCAATAAACAGAGAACGAAACAACATAATATATTGCCAGACCTGTCTAATGCCAACAAACCTTAGTCCTATAACATCAAATATCATTTTCGTCAATGTTTCGTAAATTTAATTTCTTTTTTTGGAAAGAAATTACATATTCGCCAATATAAATTTATTTATTTATTATTATAAGTAATACTATTAATATTAATAATATTTAAGGATATTAATACTATTAATAATATTACTATAAGTAATACATTATTAATCTTATTTAATTTAGAAGTTTTAACAACTAAAAATTTCAAAAAAAACAAAGATAAAAATGTTTTTTTTGCGTGTGTTTGTTCAACACTGGATGTTAACAAGTATCGATTAAATTTCAAATTTTAATGATATTCTATGTGATGCCTGCTATCATTTTGTCATATTCGGAACATTTTTAGTGTATTGACTTAATTCGCCCATACATTGACGTAAATCTGCATTGTTTTTAACCTAGAAAATTATCACCCGAATCCGATACATTTTTTTAAAATTTGAAATATTATTATTAAATTAATTAATAAAAATTTTACCAACACAGGAAACCGCTTTCGACTACTTAAATTTTTTCAATAATTTGGATTTTTTGAAATTTCATTTCCCACCATTAATTTTATATTCACCAAAGAATAAGAACAAAAATTTAAAAGAAATTACTATTAACATAACAAAAAAATAATCTTAAGATTATATATCTTATTATACTGAAATTAGCAGATAATTTTCTATTTATATAAAAAACATAATATAGCTACCTATTATTAAAATAAAAACATTAATTAGAATAATAACAAAAAAAACAGAAAAAAAAACATTATTTTCGTTTTTCTGAAATAATTAAAAATTTATTAATTCACATCATTTAGTTTAATATTAATACATGATGTCATACTGAACTAATATTTTTCATGTTACTTCCTCAAAAATGTGGTGAAATAAAAAGTTATGGTTCAAAAATCATAATATCGAAATTCAAATCTGTATTCTGTAGTTATAAGTATGTTTGTATGTAGATATTTATTTTCCTTTATTTCTGTTTCTATGCTCTTATATAAATAAAGAATAATGTACCTACATTACATATTACTTAAGGTTTTAAAACGTAGAACATAAAAATTTATAGTATGTACATATATGTACGTAAAAAAAAGCTTTTGAGAATCAGTCAGCACAGCACAGCACAAAATAAAATAGTAATTTTGTATTTTAAAGAAAAAAAATCTTGCTTAATTATTTTTTTCCTGTTATGAATGTTATGATGACATTTTTTCATTATTAATTTTTAAGACGTTACGACGTTACCTTACGATTCATTTCAGTGATTTTTTATTAAATTTAGTACAAGTACTACATTTTGATATTTTGATAACAGTAAATATGGTTCAATGATTTCATATGAATTATAGTAATCAAATTGTTAAAACTTAATTATGACAAGTTATCAAACTTTGACAAGTATTATTTTTTATTATTATTTTTTATTATACTTTGAAACTTATAGAATTTTTAGAATGGAAATAAACTGCGAAATTCTTAGGATTCTTAAGCAAGAGAAGAAACTACTTTATATGTTCCAACCTATTATTAAAATACAAGGCATACATTCGACCAAAACTTGAATGCAACTAGTATATTTGGTGCATTATGTTAATAATATTGATACACAAATTATCAATGCTGAAAATGCTACACGGCTGCTAACATTATGTTGAGTCATTGCTATAATGTAGAAGCAGCAACCCTGCTTTATAAATATCTATTGGGTAATTTTTCAGCAGCCCTTTCCCATAAATTTTATTAGAGCCTCTTCGAACCAGTACTGTGAAATATAAAAATTCTTTCATCTACCGAAACTCTATATAAAAAAAAAACCAGTTGAAGTTCATGTTGACTTAAAAGAAATTCAAGTAATTGAATCAGAAATTTCGTTTCATTACCGGATGAGTAAAAAATGAAACAACAGTTTTTGTTTTACTTCATATTTGTTGAAAATGTGTAATTTTGATGTGATTTACTTCATATTTGTTGAAATGTGTGAAATTCGAAAATGTGTAAATTTGATGAATAACTAATTTTTAAATTATTTCCAAATTTAATACGGGCTAAAATTTTTGAAAAATCAATTTTTTAATATACAAAAAAATCATTACATCAAAAACTAACTACTTTGTTTACAAAAGGTAAGAAAAAAAATAATTATTTTAAAACTCTTTTTTTTTCTTACTGTTTCTTTTTTTTTAAATTTAATTTTACATTCATTTAAGCAACATTTAATATTTGCGTCACTATAAAATATGTGTATTAAAGCAAAGCTCGTAATGCAAATGTACTACTAATATATAGGGTGTTCCCAACTCAGTGACATTTTCCTTGAACTGAATGATATGAATTGTTTTAATTATATTATATACATATTTAAATTAAATAAATTGGTTATGCTTCGGAAAGCTTTGCTATTCCATATTATTTTCATATAGTTTGGTAAGAAAAGCTATTTTTTTAGGGACTCCTTTCTTTTCATCAATTACATCGATGACGTCATTTTGAAAATATGAAAATGAATGTATCTTAGATTTTAACCGTTAATAGCAAAATTAACGAATACTTTTTAAGATGGATTCAATTTTTAATATATGTATATATAGTTAGTTGGTACAAAACAATAAACCGTTATCTCTGGTTATATATTGACAGGATTTTTTCGGAGTTATAACAAATATTATTTTTAATTCTTAAAATATGTAAATATTTAAAAATCCCTAAATCAATTTTCAAATTTATTTAAATCACATATTGATCTATTCAAATATTATTGTGCATTTTTTTGACTATCGAAATTATTAGGACCTAAAATAAAATATCATTAATATATTTGATTACAAAAGTACTGGTAACAACATAAAAGTTATTTTCTTGTGTCAATTAACTTTCCCATTATTTTTATATGATAACTTTCTAGCTCAGAAGAATCACAATAGCACCTTTTTAATCAAAATATCATAGAAGTTACGATACAAAACCTCACCTCTCTTTAATTTCTAAAACAACAATTTATAAAATAAGGCATAACACCAAGACGGGGACATCCTGTATATAAATATATATATATAAACAGAAACATATAAATTTGTCACTCCGGATGTTTGCCCATTTAATTTATAAAAATGTTTCTTCAACTATTTAAAGCAATTTAAACATACAACATTATATTTAATCAACAAATTCTGGATGTATAAAAAATGCATAAGCATAAAGTATGTTAAAAAAACTGCACATCAGTATAGGTTATGTGTTATGTTATTTTCTATATTAAGAGACTAAGAGAGAGTGATCATGGCATACATAAATAATAAACATACATTATCGTATATAATATGTACAACGCTTTCCCAACATAAATATGTACCGACACTGATACAATTTTTTAATTACAATTCTACATTATTATAATAAACTGAACAAAAAATAACCCATATGGTTGGTTTGGTTAGACATTAGTAAAACCGTACATGAGACCGGTTTTTTGGTATTTCCGTCTTTTTAAAATTGATAAAAATGAAAAAAAACCCCAAGAATGAAATAATATAAAACCGATCATTTTGTAAAATAAAAACAAATATTTTTCTTTTTATTCTTTGTATTGGATAAGAGTTCTATAACCTGAGATTTTTGATGTTATCAAATAACTTCGATTGAGTAATTGTAATGTAAAAAATATTACTCGTACATACATATATCTGTTTCCCTATCGTATATTTTGGTTTGAATTATTACAACTATTTTGTCTGTTGTACATTATATACATTTATATGTAGTTTGTTATTTTTGTTTTTATTTTATTTTTAACTCAAGTTCAATTATGCATTTAAATTAATTTTGGAAATTATATAAAAAGGAAGTGATCATCACTCCATATAAAATTATTTTAAAAGGGGTGAATCAATGAAGGGCTTCACATTTCACAAGAAATATGTAAACAAATTATTATATTTGTTTTTTTTTTTTTTTTGGTTAAGTAAATTTTAAATCAAGATTTTTTTTTAAGTGACAACAAAGTGCCGATACAAAAATATAAGTAGTGAACTGTTGTGTATTGTCTTAATCACGTTCAAATTAAAGTAGGTATTTCGAACGCTGAGAATTTTATAATTAATAAAAAAAAGAAAGGAAGTTACTTTTAAAATAAATTGAGCATCTAAAAATGTTGTTTATAATTTTTGTGGGAAAATTTCTTTTAAAATATAATCTTTTTTTTCTATTTCTGTATTACTTATACACTGTTTAAAGTAAAATCTTGATTCACATAATATTTACTATGTGTATAAATAATCATCTTTCTAATCCAAAAATCTCAGAACTTTTTTAGTGAGTTTTAAAAAAGTTTTTAAAATGATAAAAAATATCAAAATGTATAGCAAAAACTAAAAAAACATGTATTTTAAAGCGGTTTTTTTTAACCGGACTTTAATTAATTTAATTTATAAAAATTAATAATTTCAGACCATTATGACTTTTAACCCATCTTTGGTGTTCAATACTTTTCATGATTTACTCAGAAACACAGTTGTTATAACTTTTGTAGTTTTAAAGATATATTAATTCGGGAAGCAGCAATGTGTTCAAAATTCAATTATAGGTACAAAAATTACCGAAAATAAAAAAAATGTGCTTTTTAACAAAAACATTCATTTTTCTGGAACGAATTTTTCTTTTCTTCCTCACAAATGCTATAGCAGCATATATAAAAACTCATACATATATAGTATGGATCACCATTGAATAATCCATCATCCGAAACATCACTATCTCTGTTTTCTTCCGAATAGCTGTTTTCTTCTCTTATATATAGAATCAGTTTCTTCGAACAATTTTCTAATTTTTTCGATATTTTCCTCGTACGACATTTCAAAATATTTCTTCGGACAAAATTTTAAAAATTATTTTTACCGATTTTACTAATTTATTTTTGCACATAAAACGAATGCAAATTATGACTGCTTGACTTTCTTTAGTTGTTGGGCTATTTATAGCAAAAAATTTATAATATAGTTTTAATATTTTGAGAAATTCCTATACTAAATACAACTTTTACTTACAACAATGATTGTCAATTGATAGAAGAGGGCTTAGAAGGGTTGGGCTGAAACTATTCTTCTCCTATAAAAGATTCCACAACCACGAACCACCTACACCTAATCACCTCTAACTCTATGATTCAATGATTCCTGTTCATCCAGTATATAAAAAAATGGTAAAAATTTAATTTTACGTTAATTATTTAATTAATTCTCTCAAAAAATAAAATTTTTAGTAACCTTAATGGAAAAAAGGTTCCACAAAAATTCAAAGTAATTTTCTAAAACTTATTATTGTATTTTTTTCTGCATTTGGTTAACAACCACAAAGTTTTATACTGTAAAAATACTTACATTCTGTCAGGTAGGTTGAGAGGATCCGAAGAATCTCGAATTCTTTTTCTAACTATTTTTAAATTAGCTTCCACACTTATGTGCAGGGGAGCGAAGTAAATTAAATTAAATTAAATTAAATTCTTCTTCTAGCTCTTCAATAAAAAAACCGACACTTACAAACATTTTTTGTTCGGTTTTAACTTTATTAAAATAATATACTACATGTACGTATGTATGTATGTACATATAGTAATAATTTATTTCCAAATAAACAGCAATCTAATTTTATTTTTTAAATTTGAAATTTGAACTTATTTAACATAAAAGTCATTAAATTTCGTTATATATATTTTTTTTATTACATTTTAAAATGAGTACAAAATTAGTCTTTCGATCGAATTCACCGTTAAGAAATTCTTATCGAATCGAATCGAGAAAATTCGAATAATTTTATATCGAATTGAATTCACCGGTAAAAACAAAATCTATTGAAGAAATTTAGTACACTTAACTTCGTATTCTGCACAAAGTATAACCCCATATTTTTCATTTAATATCAATTTCTATTAAAACAATTAATCAACAAAAATCTATTAAAAAAATGTCAACTACAATATATATACCATGTTTTTAATAATTGACAAATTATTAGAATTATTAGTATAATAATTTTTGTTTTTAATTTTACAGTAATGTTCTAATAATTTGGGGGTCTTAGGGAGATGTTGTATCCACGTAGGACCTAATGACTGTATTAGACTAGAATACCTAGTGTTTCTAGCTTTCCAAAAGTATATATCTTCAATATCGCATCTTATCCTTTAAGGACCAAAAGGACATTTGAAACTATGCTTGTTGTTTTGATGTTTTTGTATATAAACCGTTATATCGGATTATCTAGATTTACTATTCCTACGTACTCATATATACATAAAATATATTTTGCGTAAAAAACATTGAATTAATTAAAAGAAAATCATTGAATTAATTTCAAGATATTTATAAAATTATTTGCTAATTTCGTAAAATCGCAAGCATTTACAAAGAAATGAATTGCTATTAATTTTCAAATCGAAATGTGATTTAAATTAAGATAAATCAAAAAGGTGAAGAGAGATTAAGAGAAATTATACATGTGTTCAAGTTTTGGAAAATATTAATCAGAAATAATTCACAAAAAAAATAAATTTATAACAAAAATTTCTATTTAGTCGTTCTCTTTGTTTGTTTCTTAACTTTAACAATACAAAATGAAAAGAAATAAACGTTGAATTATTCATACATACATAAATAATTATCTGACTTATGATCATGATTAAATTGAATTTGAATTGAATTTTTTTTTTTTGTATATTCCTATTTTTTATTAAATCTTTTATAAGCATGGTATTCAAATATAGCTTTCTGAATACAATCCAGTACAATATTTGATATGTGAATCTTCCTTTTCCTAGAATAAATAAATGTTACCAGTAGAACCCGTTCTTAGGGTGCCTATGATAATTTAGGATGGAATGCGGAATAATAACACCGATAGTTCCATATTATGTATATGTGAAGATGTTAACAGTAATGAATGAAAATAACTTCCAAAGGAAACTAGTTAGAAAAATATACGGGTCCAGAATACTACAAAATGGTTAGTATACAACAATTAGGAAGTATTATTTTTTTTAACAAACTGTAGGTGTTTATTATAATACTAAAATATTATTGCATATTTAAATAAATTATTACTAGATTTATATTTAAAAGGCAAGAATAAATCGGGTTCACAAGAATCAATATTATTCCACTAAATCGTATGTCAAGGCAGATAAGATGCAGAGCTCAATCGACTTTAAATTGCCGTGTTGAAACAACCTATTTTCATGTTTAACAGCAGGAAATAATAATTAAATGAAAGAAATAATTTGTAATACAATTTGGCTAACACGTAAAATAAAATGGAACTGTTATCAGGGAGACTAGATCCAATTTCAGAATGCTTACATGGTTTATCATAGGTCATGGCCCATTTAACAAGCAATCTGTTCAAGATCGAACACAGATAGATGCTGATTCTACTTAGAAAAAGAGAAATCTTCCTCTTATATTCTATTTGTTTGCGACGCTATAGTCCGCAAAAGACATAAATATTTGCAGGAATACACATTGCCTGATCTTAAAACTGACATAAAAGCAATAATAGCGTTCACCAAGGACATAGACCTATAATTCTAAGATAAACGGGGAAGCACAATAGATCTTAATACATCGCGCTTACTTAGAACTCCATTATAAAAAATAATGGAAATGTGCTATTATGAAGGACAAGTTAGTCTACCTCTATATAATAATGTATTTTTCCACATTTAAATTAGTTTATATATTCCAAATTCACAAAGAAAAACTATTTGCATAAAAGCAGTTCGGGCGTTCATCTCGTACTCTTGTTATTATAAAAACAAGAACCAAGCACTAAATTATTAAATAATTAAAAGCGCATACACATGTAGTACATTTTGTTGAACAACTAACGTAGATTGGAAGTGGAATGGATAAATATTTTCTTTTCAGGAAAAACAACCATAGTATTTTTTTCTAAACTTAACTTTTTTATTTAATTTTTTCAATTCTATTTTGTAAAATCAACTAAAATAAACGGTATACATTTATCAATAACATTCGATATGCTAACGATACAACAGTTTCTACATAAACTACAATTTTTTATAGATTAAATTAAGCACGATAGACCAAATATTAGTCTAAAAGTCAACGTAAATAAAGGAAAGTTTATGATAATTGAATGTAACATTAGCAAATATCCAACAGTTAACGAAGACAATCTTTCAATGGAATGCCTAACTAGCTTCAAATATCTAAAACATCTTAGGTATTTATTGAATGAGTATTTAACCTACATGTCGATAGAAATAAGATGTAATATTGAAATGGCAAGAAATGCATTTACTAAATATAAAAAAATACTTTGTTACAAAGATTTAAATTTTAATTTTCGTCTGCATTTGATTTAAATTTTTAATTTATTTCGGTATAAACTAATACTAGTACTATCTAAGGGGCTAAGGATATAATATTTTCATTTTTATAAAAATTTTACTAGAATTTTTATTTTTTATTTTCCATTTCTTAATAATTATTTACATAATGCGATCAGATTCAGATTTTTAAATAATATATTTAATTTGCTATATATAAGTACATTATGCAATAAGTTTAAACCCCTTAGCAAATCATATAAAAATTAATTTATTCACATAATTAATTTAAACGATTTTCAATTTTATTGAGTGTTTATTGAAGTTTTTTGAATAAAGAAATTGATAAAATTTTAGCTCATTCAAAAATCCCAAATTATAATGAAAACTTTACCACATGAAAAAGTATCAAAGTAAAATTATAAAAATTAATGAAAAACTACCCAAAAAAAATATTTAAAATAAAATGTAAATTTTTAGATAATTTTCACTTTAATTTTCTAATTCGAAAACTAAATTTCAATAAGTTTTATAAACTCAATCCACCTTAGAAAATTAGAGTCCCAAATATATTTAAAAAAAAATATGAGTAAGTATTGGTTGCGTCACTCTAACAAACAATGCTTTTCTAATAATTATTTTCGAATTCTGTTCATTTATGAATATACTGTTATATATAACTAAGTGTAATAGAAATCGTCCTTATTGTTAGAATATAATTAAATGTCCTTTTCCTTTTGTATATTTTTGTTTATACTGTTTTCTTTTTGTTTTTTTTTTCAGAAATGAAATGGTAAACGGAAATTGTGGAAAATTACAAGACAAAGCAAAAAAAAATATTATTTGAATAAAACTTATCATCATCATCAATTGACAGAAAAAATGCAAATGAAATATTCATTATCCTACAGAGCTTAAGTAAAATTAAATTTGTTTTAAATGAAAATGAAAAAAAAAAAACAAAAGAAAAATTTATTTTATTTGCAATTCTTTTTATTTCAATAATTCTACTTTAATTCTTTAAGTTATTGTTATTATTATTATGTAGAAAAAATATTTTAAAATAATTCTTGAATTCTTTAATAATAAAAGCAGTTTGCGGGTTTGCACATTATCAAAACGATGAGAATTGTTACAGTTTTCCAGGATAGAAAAATCCACCAGAAAATATTTTTTTTTATATAAAACTTTTAAACAAATAAAAATATATTATTGAACAATAAAATGATGTTAAATCAAAAAAGGAAAATTTAGAAATTTTGTATAATCAATAGAACCTTAACTTCACTTGGCTTATTAATATTTATATATATCTATATTTAATTTTATTATTTTGAATTTAATATTATAAAATTTACACAGTATCTGTTAAAACATTCGCAGCTTTTTTCTATAAAAATTCTAAGGGTTCTAAAATCTGGTGGTTTTTCTGGAAACTTCATAACTCCAACTCTATTAGCTTAGAACAAACTTTTGATAAGTGTACCTAGTCTGTTTAGAATTGTCATATTGTAGATGTTGATATCAGATTATTTTCTTCTTCATAATATGGTAATATCCACGTTTTAAAAATACATATGTACTCGGGCTGATTAATTAAGCCCATCTTATTTCTAAATTAATCAAAATGCATGTGCAGAAAAGGAATGCTACACCCTTATATTGTACCTAACCCATGTTTATAAATTAATTAATTTATAAATTAATAAATTAATTCGCAATAACGTGGACTAAATCCACATTTAGAAGATGCAATACAACATGTATTTTTTTCCAATTGTCTGGTTGTGCATCAAAGTATATTCAGGAGACTAAAATATTATAATAAATTGGCAGTTCATTCAAATTATTGTAAATTTCGTTTGGAAATGTACAATAAATTCTATCGAACAAAAAAAAATATAATAGAACAGTAAAGTTCAATGCAGCCTAATCTACTTTCTCCAGATATTAATAGCTCTATTGAAACTCTATAAAATCGTTTACGTTGGTATATACATAATACATGGTATATCTATTTGATGAGAAGAATATCGTAAGAGTTTAAAAAACAAAAGCAAATAAATTTTATTTCAAATTAAGCGGAATTTTTTTTAAAAAATAAAATATTTTCACTTCCAAATAATTTAACACATCGTGCAAATTTAATTTAAAAAAAAAGGTTTGTAACATTTTGTGAATTTAATCGTTTCTTTTATTATAACATATTTTATCCTTACCAAATTGATTCTTGCAACACCAATGAAAAATCAAAATCAACCTTTGTTAGCTATTTTGATATATATTTATATAAGCATTCGTATATTAGATTTACAAAATATATCAGCAGCAGCAGCAATCATCACAGCTCAATTTTACAACCTCAAAAAAATAAATAAAAATATTTTAATTTATGTTTCTAAACCAATTTTCTCATATCCTTTATTCATAAACAATATGTTACCGAATATAAACAATTGAATTTCAAAATATTTTCATATTATATTATACATCCTCGCTTGAATTTTAATTTTCTCACACAATAGATTACATATGGTCTACTTACTTATGGCACATTTATGTATATCCATATACATAATAGTGTTCTTAAAATTCATTCGTATCATATTAATTTAATCTATCTACAAATACACTCAAATCACCTTTATTCCTATCAAAGAAAAAATTATACATATACCTATAAAATACCTACTATTTATGTGAATTTTATATTTTATTCGAAAACAGAGAACATAAGGACTTTATCAAATATGTATGATTTGGTATGTATGCCTCAGTTGTGGGATACAAATGAATCTCACCTGTGATTTCAACTATCCTATAATTTAAAAACAAAAAATAACAATACATAATAAAAACAAAACAAAGCCTTATATATAGATATGTTGTTTTACCTGATGGAAATTCGAAAATTCAAAAGATCCAACAAATTAATTCAGCTATAACTTTTTAGCATAAATTTTAGATTCTTTTACAGTTTATTCTATATATTGTGTAAATTATTAAAGTGTTTAAGAAATACTCACAAGTATCAAATATTTTGACTATCTATTTATAGTATCTATTATTGCAACAGGTAAAATAAAAATGTTTCTTTCTTGATTTCACTTTTAGTACCTATATTTTTGTGTGTTTGTAAATGTGTCAAATTTCTGAATTTAAGTATAATACACATTATCAAAGTGGATATTTATTCATAAAGCTACAAACCAAATTGTTGAAATGAATCTTTCTTAAGACATATTATAAATAAAGAAGTTATATTTTTTATATTCGTATAATTTAATTTCCCCATAGAAATGAAATTTTCTTACATATACAGTAAACTTACATTATTATATAAAAACATAATAAATTAGAAAAGTATCCTTGTCATATCGCAGTCCTTAAAAAAATTTTCAGTACATTTTCAATCGCATGTTTATATACAATATATTTTTATGTATGTAAATAAGAAATTTTCTTATTGAATATAATATAATCTTAAAGTTTTCAAGAACTTTTCCTTCATATTTATATTGGTAAAGAAAAGAATAGCATCAATATAAAAAAGATCAAGGTTATGGAATTAATTTATAATAAATTTCAGTAAAATAATGCATTAAAAACTAATTTAATGCTTTTTAATTGTTTTTTCATATGAAATATCAAGACTTAGGTTATGTAATACTTGTAATGCCTAATCGTAATTACACATCCACGCAAATAATATATTGAGCTCTTCCCATAGACTTTAACTAACAGAAAAAATTAAGACAGGTAACTTAATAACCCTACTGAGAATAATGGCACACATATTCAAAAACTTAAGTTTTATTGACTAGGTTTTTTTTATTGATAATAAAATAAAAGAGTCACAACAGTATCTTATGTAGTTTATGTTTTGATAATTAGTATATTGCTTCGATTTTCTGTATTCATAAGAAATTAAAATTTCAAGACACAAAAATCAAAGTAATTAAAATAACAATGCCTTGTACCTCTTAAAAATAACCCTTTTTTATTTGTCCCTAACTAATCCTTTTTTAATCCGTAACTAATCCTTTTTTTTATAGACTTCAGTTAATTCTTCATAATAAAGTACTACACATATAAAGATTATACAGTTGTAAATATTTACAAATTTTATTGAAATTAAAAACCAACAAAAATAACAAAATATAATCTACTAAAAATTTTGTTTTTTTGTTTTAAATTTTAATTTCTAGTTTGTTAATTTGTTGATTTGTGAATTTTTTCTTTTATACCATTTATTGTATTTCTTAGATATTATAATATATTTTATTTTGTAAGTTTACTTTTATATTTTAAAGGCCCACATCCCGTAAGGGAAAAGGGTTTGTAGTTGGCCTGCAGATTTATTTGCAGATCCACTGTTTAATAAATAAATAAATACATATTTTAAGAATTTGATATAATTCTAATAATATTCTTGTACTAAAAACATGTGGCATTATTGTACAATCCAGCTTTTTTTATATTGAAATTAAAATATAAAATTAATTCAAATATTTCACTCAGCCGTAATTCAACAAGTTATCCACAGCATCAGTTACTATTCAATTATATTGGGATGATTTTTTAATTTTTTACGATAGTTTTGACCTCGCTGAATAATAAGATCTTCCAAATCGTCATATGGATTATGCATTTTAGGGCAAACCATATGGCAACTAAAATTCATAGAATTTCATTTTAGAAACATTTTTATATTTCCATATTTGACTTTTTGTATTACACAGAATTGAAAACCGTACAGTTGTAATGCCTATTATTACAATTACAATTGACTAAAATTTCAGTGGTAAATTTCCACTTAATATTTGCAGGATAGATGGAATTCTAAAAATGTTTACATTTTTTTAGAGATATGTGAAAAGAGATGTGGAAATTGTACTCTAATTATTTAATGCTGGGTGGCGCAGTAGGTATAGCGCCTGCCTTTCAACCGAAAGGTCCCAGGTTCGATTCCCGACGAAGGCAGAAAAAAAAAAAAAAGAAAATGCTTTCTGGATTTTTCGACCTGGTCCAGTACCCTTCATCATTGGGATAAAATAAATGATAAATAGTTGAGAGTTTGGGTTATCACTTAAAATAAAAAAAAATGGAACTATGCTATTATGAAGGCGAAGTACTCTACAGTATATATAGTTTTCCACATTTAAATTAGTAGATATACCATAAAAATTCTACAGAAAAAAGCTATTGTATGTAATTGTGTATTCCAAATCTCTGTGTAAAAGCAGTTAGGGTGTTCATCCCATAGACTTGGAATTATATAAAAAAAAAAATCCATTCCGTATCACCAGAACCAGACATGTATCTGCATATACGTCAGTACATACATTCTTTAATAGCATATAATTAGTCTGCCAGCAAAAAAACAAAAAAGAAAATGTGAATGAAAAACGAATAAACGATTTATAATTTAAAATTGTTGTTGTACACAAAAAAAAATTAACTCATTTTATTAGTCGCATATGCTGTTATATAATAATATAATCTAGTGGACCTCGAAATAAAAATAATAAAAAAATGCAAGGAACAAAAACTATGACAATTATCATTTAAAACGCTGACATACACTTTGTAAGTTCTTTTTTTAATGTATTTAACGAAAAAAAGAAATTCGTTCATAAATGACATTTTTTTTGAATTTTTAGAACCCTCAACTTATATACACAGGGTGGTCCGGTTTAGCAGCTGAGTGAACTAAAGTGAATATTTGTTAGATATTAGTATTTCCAATTCAATTTTCTTTATCCCCCTGTAGCCAAAGTTCAATTGAAAAATTCTGCAATGAATCACCCAGATTTATTTTTTTCCGTTTTTATTCGTTTTTTCCAAAAAAATTATCAAACTTAAGCTGATTTCCAGAAACTTTAAAGTGCAAGTGTAAAATTTATTTATTTATTTTAACAGGTGATCCAACACATAAATCTGTAGGCCAACTTTATAGGTCCTTTTCCTTTTCGAAATGTGGGCCTTTTTATCAAATTATATTAATTATTTGGTATATATTTTTGTATATTATATAGTTATATTTTTTTTTTATTAGTTATATTATATCTTTATTAATTATTAAATTATATTTGAACCGATGTGGTTGTATTGAAAATTAAATTTTCAGTAATTTTCACCATTTAAAAATTTCGGTCTGAACCCGTGCTCCTTCGGTCGTTACATTACTACACTCGGCTACCAAGGCCACTGCAAGTGTAAAATTTGGCTATAAAATAACTATGTCATTCTCTTAATCCAAAAACTTAAAAAACTAAGTTTTGTTCGCAAAGCCTTTTAATATTTTTTCGTCTTTTGTAGCCAAACTCTGACTACCCATTGTAATGATTCTGTAAACTTTGTTTAAAAAGTTTTTGAAAAAAATGGGATAATATTTTCATTCGTTTTAAAAGGGTTTTTCGAATAAGCCTCTGTCATTTCTTATATTTATATGTTAAAAAAATGTTGTAGATGTTGTAGAGAATATAAATAAACAATGTCACAATTGTCTCAGATTTATTAATAAATTATATATTTTTCAACTCTTATTATTTTTTTAACTCTATATAATAATTTTAATAAGAAAATTTCAATTTCACGATATAAATGTAACTGAATTGTCACAATTGCTCTTAATAATAAAACATTAAAACTTAATAATTAAATTTATCATTTTCATTATTGAAATGTTTTTCTTTAAAATTTTTAATTATTGTAGAATTATTTTAATTATTATATACTGAAAAAGAATATTTTTTACATTTAAAGCATTTATTTGTTCATAACCCATACATGGACCTTCACTCTTCAATTAAAAAAAAAAATTCTTTCTATTATAATTTTCTATAGAATTAATATGTAAATCATTATCATATAAAAATAATAACTTATACGAAAAAGATTTTCACGATATTAATAAATTAAATCCCATATAAATAATTAGCTTTTCCTTCAAATCAATTTAATTATTTTTATAAATTGAAATCTCAAATCTAAAATTAATTACATAAATTTCAATAATATAACATAAAAAAATTAAGTAAAATTAAAATTAAATAAATAAAAAATGATCTTCGATTATGACATCCTACTTTTTTTTTTAAATTTTCAAACTATTTAAAAAAAAAATTATATAAGATTCCATTCAAGAATTTTACAAATAGCATAACCAAGCCTCGTACTATTTCAAAAAAGACTCCATGCAATTATTTTATATTATATTAAAATTATTCAATTTGTAATTCTACACTTAAATTTTAATTAATTTTTTCATATATATGTTCAGATCTCTTTACTATCTTTCATAATAATTTACAAAAACACAAATAACTTCCTGTCATACAACATTATATATACAAGTAGAAAGGTATACAACAACAGGTAGTATAGTAACTAATTTGCCAAATAATAATGGTAAACTGTAGTGTAAAAAAGGTATAAAATAAAATAACAACATTGGAATTCATAAAATTACATTCGACATCCGTGTCATATATTCGGTCTAGAAGTTAAAAAAAAAACACTCACACAATATTACTACAGTCATTTCAATACAACAAGTAAGATTCAAAATTTCAAAAGAAATTAAATAAAATCAAATAAAAAACAAATAAAAAAAAAACACATTTTTACTGGTTTTATTTTCAACTATTCAGTGTGGCTCTGTTTTTATTTCGTGTTATTTTTTTTTTTTTGATTAAAATCAAAACAAATAAACCTCAATTAAGAAAAACCTAACTTAAATTGAAAATTTTCAACACTAAATAAAGTTTAACTAAAATATAAAAAATGTTTTGCTTAAATTGAATAAGACTGAAAATAACAAAATTACTCTTTTTCTCTCCATCTTTTTTCTTCTCTTTTCACATTATTCATTGTATACTTTTATACATATTAATAATTAGATTTAAATTGTATCTGGAGTGCGTAGAGTTCAACTTTAACTGGAAGTTTCTGAAATGATTCAACTCAGCATGGAAAGTGAAAATTATATTTTATTTCCCCATTAATCAACATTTGACCTTTACTTATTTAAACTGAACAACACATTCAACTGAATCTAAATTAATAATAAATTATGCAATTTAAGATTGTTAATTTTATAGTATCCATTGTCGTTGTTAAAATTTTAAAGGCAATGATGACAGTTGAATTTATTTTTGGTCTTTACTTGAAATTAAAAATAAGACATGAGGCTGTAAACGAATTTGATACTAAAGAATGAATACACCACTTTTAAAATTTTCTGTACTTGTCTAATTAAATGTAAATAGGTCTTAATCTGATAAATATTGTGAAACTTGTATTAACTTAAAAGAAAAACCTATAAAATGGTCACAGAGTATATCATTTAACTACCCAGGTGATTATTAAATGAAAATATGTTTTAATTTCTTTCCCAACGTTATAATGCATATTTTGGATAAATGAAAAATACAAATTAAACAAATCACCTTGTATACATTAACAAGCCATCCTGTACGCAATATTGTATACATAAATACAAAGCAAATCTCTCGACCATTCTTTTACGTAATTATATTTTTTTACAAGCACTTAGTTTAGAGAATGTTAGGTGGACTTAGATCTCTTCACATCTTATACCCAAAATTTGATGAAAATCAAACACAGGAACTTTTCGGACCTACTGCCGGATATATATTGACAAAGATTAGATAAAAAGTATCTAAACGAAATATTTTTTTTTTCAAACAAATACTAACCAATAGAACAATAGAAAATAAAAGTTTCTCTTTATGAAAAATTATGAATAAAATTTTTTAACATAAAACAAAAAATTGAATGTTATTAATTTTATGGGCGCATATTTTTTACCGTAAAATTGTCATGAATGACTTTAATGTTTAAAATATTTTAATCTTAAAAAATAACATTAAAATATTAGAAATAATTAATTGTTCTTTCAAAATTAAGTTCCTTCAAATTATCATTCAAAATATATCAAATGTGTTTGAAAAAATATGGTACAATTAAAGCGATTATCAAACTATGCGCTACAAGTGGCTTATGATGGCTGAAAGATGGTTAAATTTTTAAAAAACATTGTTTGTGTTTTGTACAGATTATTATATAAAACTTGTGTTCTACAAACTGTACGCCTACTAACCTCGTTATTATTCCATCATTTCCTCTGAAAACTAATAGACCTCCATTTTGATGACTGAGAGGTCTATCAGTTGTGATGTATAATAAACTGTTTTAATTTTGTATTTATTTTTTGGTTCTTTAAAAGAATTCACATTTTTAAACAAATATTTGCAAGTTTTTATAAAACCAATATGTATAATAACATTAAAAATTTAATAAAAGTGTCTATTATATACAAATAAGTGTGTAAAATAAAATAATCATACAAAAAAATAAGTAAAATAAATAATCCAGGAGCTAAATGGAACTTTCCAATCGAATTTCATTTAATTCAATGATTAATTCGTCAATGATTTAGTTAAAAAAAATTCAATCAATATTATTAACCTGTAACTATACAAAAGTTTTTTTTAGTTCCTCACTTTATAACTCAATTGTAAAATATTCATAAATAACACAAAATCTCTTGATTGAATTACTAATAACTTAACAATTTAATGTTCAAAACATTTAATATTCAAATTAATCAATTCACTAGAGCCACTTTCTTTTGGTTATTATACTGATTATAAAACAATTTATTGATATTGTAAATTTCTTAATTAGGGTTGTCATGCTGGTATAATTAAAAAAACAAAAACCTCACTCAAACAATATAACGTAGCTACTTTAAATACTTTGACTAATGTAATTAATTTTATATTATTAATTTGCTCAAGCCAAGGCTTTTATAAATTTTTTGAAACTATAATACAATTATTTAAATAATTTTAGGCTCATTTAAATATTTACTATACCACTTCACCCTACTGAATATGACATACTAGAGTATTACAAGACTACCTCCCAGAGTACATTGCAGTTCAATTTTTTTTACTATAAATATAATATTATAATAAAATATAATAAATTAATGTAACAGATGGGCCTGCTTTAAATATAAATCTGACAGTTATAACAAAAATGTTCATTCTATTGTAAGTAACTAAAGTGTAGAATAATTTTTCGCACATTAAGTACGATACAGCAAATTTAGTACTTGCTTTTGAATCATATTTAAAAAAAAAAATAATAAAAAGTTAAATAATTTTTAATATAAATCAGGAACCAAAATTTTTTACTTAAATAGCATTTCACATTTTATTTTTAATAGCAGTTAGCAACCTTATTCTTATATCACTAAAAAAACTTTTCAATATTCAAATTTCAAGAAAAATTCAAAAGATATAAATTTACATAGTTTTATACAATTCATAACGGTGATATTTTAATTTCACAGTGAATGACTTTGTGTAATGTGACTAGTGACTAGTGTAGTAAATATATTATTATACTTATTAGTTTTAGTAGAAAGATAGGAAACTAAAGATTCTTCCCAACTCTTATTGGAATGAAGTTTGAACTCAAGAATAAAATATTAGAGATTTCCTTTACGCTCCAATATTTTGGACACCGTTCAAACCTATTCTATGCACAACCTAAAGACCTACCTACTAAAGAAAAAATTGCCAATTAGCAGTACACTAAATATTATATGCTAAATAATAAATTAAGCAAAACATACTTCTTCTTAGAACTAAGGACAAAAGCTTTTGTCTAATTGTTATAGTAGATAAATATCAAAATAAAGTATCTACACGCTCAGTAGATGTAAATAAAAGCAGTATTTTTAATTGTGTAAAAAGAATATCAATTTTTGACTGTTTTGCTCTCCCGGTATAGTTGTATATGAATTCCAAAATGGTTCTCTTTACTTTGACCATGGTTTTAACCAGAAGCTATATTTTCCAGTGTTATTGTAAATTATAGATATAGACTTTTTGTACATTATGGTGCGAAACAAAGGGACCCTCTGATTAGTAGACAGATAACATAACCACTACAACATGTATGTCGGCAAGTTGGGTTCTTCATTTTTTACAAAAATGCTTTATCTTAGTCAACCAGCGATTCAAATTCAACCCCAGACACTTAACATCTCCTGTTTGTAGAACAGTGTTGGTATTTAGAAATAATAGTTTTAAAATATATTAAAATTTATTAGTTGCAACTTCAACATTAAACTTAATAACTGTTTAATTAACCTTTTGCAACATTTCGTTTTTTTCCAAAACCTTCAAAACAAAAAAGCAAGACAAAAATATAGATTTTTTTACGCGAAATAAAAACATCATATCAAAAAACAATCTAAAAATAGAAAAAAAATTATTGGTTTATTATTTTATTTAAGGAGAGTGAATTAAAATCCAAGGATTAAAATCTATGGACTTAAATACCCATGTAAAAGGGTAATAAAATTCAATAACGAAAAGACCGATGAAATTTTTTATCACAAGGTATTAAAGTTTATGGACTTCTTATATCGGCTATTATTTAAACGGTACAATTTGTGCGGCAGTGATACTACATTTTTTAAAACATTGTCGTCTGCATTTACGTCTTAAAATGGAATTAAAAACTGTGGACTTTATTACCTTTTTAAATAGCTATTAAATTATAAGGATTTAATTGCCTAAAATTTAGGAAGCTCAAACTTCATAACTTGAACTTTAATTCACGTCACCCTTTTTTTTACATCCCATGTACACATCTTTAACCAGTTCTTTACAATATTTCTTATCAATCAATATTAAACTGGCAAGTTTACAATCAATGTATGTACATACAATAAACAGATACATTATTACATTTTATTCAAATAAATATTCTAAATTGATGCATTAAAAGAAGAGGAAATTAAACTTACAGATCTTAAATAGAAAAAATGTTAAGAAAAAAGAAAGAAAAACAGAGAAATAAACAAGTTTTCACTGTCGCTGTGGGACTATTTTTACACGTTCTTTTGCATAAAATGCAATGGCGGTACTATATAACAATTATTTCATCTTCTACGACTTTTTTTCAAATTACATAAAATATTATTATGAGGATGAAGCAAAATTATCATCCGAAGAATAAAAATAAGTTAAGTAAAAAAAAATCATAGATTGTAATATCATTGGAATGTAGATTTCTGTTCAACTAAAACCGCATTTTTGTTTGTTGATTTTCTAAAGGAATCTAGTTCAGTAATTTGATTAATTATAGAATTTTAATGTTTATTTAAATACAAATACATATATGTATATATATATATATATGTTGTACATATTTTTTTTTCAAATTTATAAATAATAATAAATAACTAGATACATACTTTGAATTAGAAACTTAGAGCGGAAGCTTTTCCTCTATAGGTTCCTGTTTGATAAAAATAAATAAAACAAAATTCTAAACATATTTTATAGAAATTACTTTGCTTACAATTATTTAAATATGTTAGAAATAAAAGAAAAAATAATCTTGTTTAAATTCATTATTTGCATTCATTTTTAATATGTAAGAATTAATTGATAAATTGTGTAAATTGAAATTCTTTATGGTACGTGCAGTTTATTTATTTTTATTTATTTTTTGTTTTTCATATTAAAAACAAAAATCAAATTTTCTGATTTTAAATTGCTGTAAATATTAAATATAGATTTTAACTGTATGAACTTGTGAAAATTAATTTTTAAATACATTTTCCAACTAACAATAATTCTTTTAGAAATACTCTTAAATATTAAATGTTATAAGTTTTTTTTTTTCATTTTCTCTTCTTAAATAATAATACCTACACTTTACATTGAAAAATCCTTGAGGATTTTGTACGAATATACAAATTTCGATTTTGATTGATAGAAAACTTTATAGAAAAATAAACGAATTTCGAAGTAACTCGAGAAAAACAATACATTTTAAGAAAACAACAAACCTACATACACACTTATTTTACATATTTTACGTTAATAATATATTTAATGTAAAAATATGATTGTGTGTATACACCATATAGTATACACCATATTGAATGAAATTATTATAGGCTTCAAACTGAATTGGTTCTTTTTTTTCTACTTCAATAAAAAAAATTAAGCTGTATCTGTATGTTTTAACTTTTTATGAAGTATATAGAATAAGCTGAAAATATAAGATTTTGATACATACATAGTACTATTAAGAATAATTACCGGATATGATATCCGGTTTCATTTAATCGAAAAGGAAAACATTGAAACACAACTGAAAACAAAAAACATTAAGCGTTTCCAAGTATTTCTAAGATGAGACGGAAGACATTCCAGAATTTTTTCATCATTTGTTTTTTACTTTTGTTTTTTAGATTACCTGTCGATTTGTGCGTTTCACACAATTTATAATAGATAACTTTTAAAGAATTTCTCTACAATAGTAGGAAACTTTTTTTTTCAATTTGAATTGTTATTGGTTTTCTTTTTTTTTTGTTTCTGTAATACATATTTTAATGATACATATCTTGGTGAAATTAAATTTGATTTTAAAGGAAATGAAAAAAAAAAGCAGAAAAGAAAATGAGAAGTAGGTACTGAAATAAAAAAAGATTAATCATTATATTATTTTTAAATTCGTATACAAATTGTAAACAAAGCTTATAGAACATCACGCCATCATAATTATATTAACCATTTTTTTAAAACTTTATTTAACTATTTATTCATTTATAAAAAAAAAACCTTCCGTGTGTGCGTCAAACATTTCACTAGCTTTTAATATTCTAATTTCTATTATTTTCTGTGTTTGTTGCCTATGTCGACGCCAGCTCCAACTAATATTGTAATATTATCCTTTCACTAGTTAACGATAACATCCTTGATTAGACTATATAACATTCCGTTTATTTGAGATATTTAGTGTGTTAGTTGTTTTTTGTTCATTTTGATTCTTCTTTAAATCAATCACTTTTAGATATTTTTGAACATCGAGTGAAACTAATTTTTGTATTTACAGAAATAGCTATCTTCTGAAAATAATATTAGCAAATATAACTTGGTTGAAAGGTGAGACATAATACAGACAATAATAATTCTAATTAACTTAATAAGTTGATATTAAAAATTTGAACAAATATTTTTTCTTCTGTTTTTAAACAATGTTCGACACAGTTTTTTTCATTTTGCGTTCATAATTTTCCATTCCTCGTTTTGTCGTTGTAGTGGTTTATATTGGATGAAAAGTATTTGATCAAAGTCACTTCCATATATTCAGTTCTTTAACTTCAGTTGTAATAATTCTTAAAAAATGATTACATACGTTAAAAAATTCTATTATAATATTTCAAAAATGTTTGTGCTATATCAAAAATTTTACAATAAAGTATATATACATAAATGTGCTACGGTACCAAACTTATACATCTAGGTATATTTAGAATGTGAACTATTAAAGAAATAAGTCTTTAAAATAGAACTAAAGTAATTTTTTTATATTTAAATTTAAGAATTCTAAAAAAATGTTGTTCCTGAATTTAAAATAAATTACCCTGCAGACTTAATTCAATAATTTATTATCATCTAAAAATTTTTAACATTTTTACGTATGTATGTACATTGTACACATATTTCAATTGAGACATGTGATAATATATTCTCACCAGAAAAACAAAAAAAAAATACCTACCTATGTTCTGAATTCGATTTAATTTTTTTTATAAACAGCCAAGTAAAAGGTTACATCCTAACCCTTTAGTACTTACGTACCGCTTGGTTGAATTGGAATAGGACAGGATAGGAAGAAAAAAGAAAGTTATTGAAGGAATTAGCAGGAATTTGCAGAATTAGGCTATTGATGTTTTTTTAAAGAAGGGATATGATTTAAGACCGAACTATGAACGAATTTCCGTAAACTGCCATCTAGGTATTCCTAGGAATGGTCATCTGCGGCTTCTCTTGTTTGGCTTTGAAACTATTGAAACTGAAGAGGAGAAAGTAGTTCTTTCCTTTCTAATGAGCTAGCTACAAAGTATTTATAAAACAGAGAAAACGCTCTTACTATGCGACGATGTCCAAGGGAAGTCAAGGACGAATTGCAGTTTCGCCACTGATTAGACGCATTGCGTAATTTTCAACTCAATCAAGGTAGCCTAAGGCTGAAAGGGATCGCCAGCTCAAAAATGTAAATTGTATTCAAACTTGAATCGTATATAAATGATTTATAAATATTAAGAATTTCCGAAGGTAAAAGAGGAGCTTTATATCCAGCTTAGTATATCTCTTAGCACTCTGCAAGAATATTTCAAAAAACAAAGGTGCTACTAATCTGAAAATTGGTATTTAGGTACTATGAAAAATAAACAAACAAGTCTTTTACCGTATTCAAAAAATACGCAAATGAATCATTAATTGGTTTTTTTCGATATTTTTAATATTTTACTTATTATTATATTGGTAAAAATCAATATGTTTAAAGATATGAAAATATAATAGAATAATTTTTGAATAGCAAAGGTATGCACCATTTTTTAGTAAATAAAATATAAATTTTTTGATTTTTTTTTAGGACCACTGATTTTTGATATATTCTTGATGAATGCTAGGACTTGAATGACAGTTAACCGAACTTGTCCCATATTTAAAAAAAAATATGCCGGAAACCTTCGCTCAAAAAGTAGTGTACTCAACAACTTCTCAAAGTTTCAACGATCGGATAAATGGTATAGTAATGCATAAAGAACAAACACACATACATTGATTTATAAATATATAGATTTACTGTAATAACCGCTAAACAAAAATTTCCTTATAAATTTCCTTATAAATATGTATTACATCCAATTCACCTATGTCCAAAATACGACCGAGCAAAAAACCTACCATCAAAATAATAAATACATTCAAATTAGACAAAACATAAATATTTATGAAAATCTGTTACCAAAAATTTTCATAATAACGACTACTTTAAATAAAAACAAAATAATACAAAAACATTTTGTAAATTGACAAATTTTTGACTAATTTTTCTAAAACCATTTTTATACAAAAAATAATCATCAAAAATAATTATAGGTACATAAATGTATATTACATACATCATATTTTTGAAATCGTACATTAACCATTTGTTATAAGAGTTCCTTATTACAAATTTAATATATTATGTATATATATATATGATATATATAAAGTATATTATGTGTTTTAAAAAGATTTTTGTTTTTTTTTTATAACAAAAATCTATGAACTTTTTCACTTGCTACTTTAAAAATAAGAGAATATGAAAATTACTATTAATTCTCAAATTTTTATATGAAAATATATTTATTCATTTTTCTCAAAACAAGTACGCCGCTAACGGTGGTTACTTATGGGACTCTTCCAAAATCTGATCCATGACAACTACAAATTGAACCAAAATATTATGCATTTATAACAAAATTTTTATTTCACCTTTTCCAAAACATTTCGTAATAAAAATATTCTTCAAAAAAATATTCTTACTGCTAAATTTTTTGATTATTGATTGAAGAAGTTTATAAAAAAAAATCCTGAAAGATACTACAGAATTAAATTTTCAAAAATTTCTTACTCAGAATTTATTCCGGAATAGTAATCAATTAAATCACTGCTACTGTAGAACATGGATGTTGTAAAATAATTTTTCCGGAAAAATTAAATTAGTTGTGAACATAATTTGGTTATTATGAAGGCAATAATGGTTATTATGAAGGTAAAATGGAATTATGGATATTATGATACTATAATACTGTAATAGTTGAAGTAGTCGACATTAAATTAGTTAATATCCTAAGTAATTCAAAAAGAAAAATATATGTGTATGCCAAGTCTTCTCGTAAAATGAGTTAAGCCATAGCCTTGAAAAATAAAAATTAGGATAACTCTGAGATTATAGCTATTAGCTGTTCTAGAATTGATGTTCTAAAGTATTATAAGGGCTTTGATTAACGAATTGAATAAATAAAAAAAATAAAATAAAATCGAAATTTTTTATATAAATACTTTTATCGAAAAAAAATTAGTACCCTAAAAAGTAGAAAATAAAAATGATGGTATATCTTGACCCAAGATTAATGAATCTTAGTGAAATATTGTTAAATAAAATTTGAGATACTTGAGACTTACAGAAAGCCAACGTTAGTTAAAAAAAAGTCTGAAATACTAAACGTTATCCTTTTAGTTTTCGTGATTTGTCAAGCATCAAATATAACAGATAAATGAAATATGACATAGAATGAATAAGCATAAGTAAATAATATACCGACAAGTTAATATAAAAGAATATACCATATAATGAGGCTCTCAATCCCCACTTTTGAATACTTGTATTTGCTTATTTCAATAAATCTCATCACCAAATGCAAGGAATACCACTCGATCATGGAACCCTGTATGATGTACATGTAGTAATATATCAATACATTTTTAAACTCAAATTTACAAAAAAAAATTTTTTTAGTCTTATAAGATTCTATACGTTAGTTCTTTTGAAAATAAAAAATAATGCAAATATTTTTATTAAATTGAATATATTGTAATATTATATTATCCTTTCATTTGAACATATACACGTAAATGCAGGTATATATAAAAACCACATATAGGTACGTATTTATATAAAAAAAATCCTTTACATTCCACTTTAAAAATCTTTTCGTGAATATTTGTTGTTAAATATTCGTAAAATCAAAGCTTTTCATCTGAAATAAAAAAAAATATAAAAAAAAATACAAAAATTAAGGAAATATTTTCTTTATCGTATTTTAAATCTATACATACTTTAAAAATATTTTCTTGAAATTTTCACAAAACTTAAATCTATTCTTACTTTTTTCAATCATTTATATAGAAATGGTAAATACAATATTTCTTTCTGGAGGGTTTTATATTTATTATAACAATATAACATACCATTCTGCCTGAAGTATAAAAACATCCCTAAAGTTAATAAACCAAATATGTATATGTATACAGTTAAAAATATACAATAAAATAAAACACCAAACACAAAAATAAACTTGAATTTCAGTTTTTAATAGTATGTATCTGCATATATTAGAATATGAAATTCGAAGATTGTATTAAATATCAAATAATAAAGTATGGTGTGATGTTTCCCGGGAAATTGCACAATTTAACTTAAAGTAACCAAAAACATTCTTTATATATTATAATATGTTCGCATTCTTTTCATTTTACATCAAGCTCTTTTTCTCATACAACCGCATTCATTGGAGCAGAATTAATAACATGTACATTCATAATAATATGTATATATACATAGACATAATATGTTATGTACTAAAATATAAATATGAAATTTTCGAAATCTTTGTTTTTTTGATTTCGTAAGAGGATAAATAATCTACTTAAATTCAAAGTTTAGTTTTATTTTTCTAAATTTGAAATAAGATAATATTTAAAAATAAATGAAATAAAATATACAATATGTAAATAAAAATTAAAACACAATTGAATCAAATAAAACCCATATAAATTACTATGACCATACACTAATTTTTTATTGTTTTAAATTTATTGATACATTCAATAATTAATAAATTTCAAAATTGATTTTTATAAAAGATTGTTTCAAATTTGCTTTGATATTAATGTGGTTATAATCTTCTTATAGCCAATGATGTCTTGTCTTAAAAAAAAACTTTTAATTGAAAGATTAATGTTTTTTAATATACCACTAAACTTATGTGTAACTATGTATCTGAAAATAGCTTTGAAATTTGCTGTTTATGTTACAACTGTCATTATTTGGTTAATAAATTGATAAACTTCAACAAATTATCCTTTGTTCCATAAATTCCATATCCTTTGTTCCATTTTTAACATAAATTTATCTTAAGATAATAAGTTCTCTCATTCTTTAATTTGTATTTGTTACTATACATATATTATGATCAATCGGTTTTTTTCGCCACTACTCATTCTGGAAATGAAATATTCCGCCACCACGAGATTCGTTGCCATTCGATACCTCGCCTATCGTCTACTTTTCTTTGCATCATCCTTAACACTTCTCGGTTTAAAACTGAAATTTAAGGTATCAGCCTGTAAAACTATAGATTTCGGATGCTTTAATTATGGTCATACTTGCCTTTTTATATAGGGTTAAGGTATGGCATTCAACAAAGAAGCCCAAATATGACATAACCCAAATATGAAAGAAGCCCAAATATGACAAAGAAGCCCAAATATGACATAAAAACCTTATTTTTAATTCAAAATTGACATCATGACTGGTAAATCCTTTCTTGAATTTGCAGAATATGCCTTTGGCCGGCAGATAATAAACAAGGACTACAAATCGTGTTTCACAATGCTAATATTTAAGCAAATTTTAAACATGAAAATTTGGAAAAATTAAATTTAAAAAAAATATGTATTCGTCGAGTTTACGTACCCCACCCGAATGTGTCATATATTCACATTGAAAAGAGTTACCTTAACAATTAATAATCAAAATATTTTTCAAAACTTACCCTTATAACATTAATAATATATAAAATAATATATATGTATTGTACTTTTTCCTTCCAGAAATGTGTCAAAATTGTAATTAATGGTCCTCGAAAATTGCTAAGGGCTTTACAATTATAAAAGAGTATAGATTTGGGCGAATTTGGGTTTAATAGAAAAGAAATATATAAGGTGGATTAAATCATTTCTTCATTTAAACATTGTAAAAATTTATTGCTTTGTACTTGATCTTAACTTATATACATATAATAATTACACTTATATATTTATAAAATAATACTATAATTTTTTCCTTAAGGATATCTGTCAATTTAAGATGGTAAGAAAAAGACTTCGTTGAAGCAGAAAAATGAAAAATTTTTCTTTTTTATTTTACAAACAAAATAAGTAAAATTATTATAGACACTAATAGGGAGCAATTTACTTTTCATATAAAATTTACGATATTTTTATTTAAAACTTATTAGGGTATATATAATATACATACATTATAATATTATATATCATTTTTACATCATACACATTTTACAAACAACATAAAATTTATATTTTTCACTTTCTTATTTTTCATTTTCTAGCAAAGATAAATTTAATTTTTTTAATTTTTGTATTTTTCGTTTCTTAAATGTTACTTAAACAGGTGTTATTTTTTTTCTATATTATTTTATTTTAAATTTAAATCAAAATCATTTGAAAGGTAGTACACTTTTTTTATAAAATAAAAAGGTATAGTTACGAGTAGAACATATTAATATATTGTTTAAAAGTATTTGTTCATTTAATGATCTGGAAACTTATTTAAAAAGAAAATTTGATTGTGAATTTTTATTAAAAACAAAGCAAAATATAAAAAAACCTTTGAAAGTTTCATTTTTGATGTTTTCGAAATATTAAAGCATAGCAGTAATAAAGTATTAAAGAACATTAAATTGCTTTCAATGTTATTTGTAAAAAATGCTCAATTTAAAAAAATTATATAAAATATTGATTATATTAATTCAATTCTGAAATTTAATACAATACATTATGTAATGTACGTTTTTATAAACAATAATATTTTATTAATAATAATTTTATAAGCCCGGATTTAAAACCGTTTGACAGAGTACACCTATGTGATATGATTCAAATAGCACAAAAAATTCTAAATCAATTCTATTTCTAAGCACTTTAAGCCACGGATACTAGCGAAACTAATGTAGCCCGAGAAAAGAAATTGGTTTCAAGTTATTACCCTGATTGTAAAAACTTAATTACTAGGAAATTAAAAAAATCAACCGGACAGGACATTTTGCTATTTATAAAAAATAAAAATACCAAACTTAACTTAATCTCTCACAAAAAATGGAGTAATGATGATATCCGATACTAATTAAATTTTACTACTATGGTTAGATTTAATACATTCATTGAAAATTTTTGAAATAACACTTACACAATCAATTTTACTATTAAAAGCTTTGCCATCATTAAAAATTTATGTTTATTTTTGTCACAAAAAGATACTAGGATTAGGTAAATAAATAAAAGAAAAAGAAGAATTTCTATAAAACATATAGAATGTATAAATATATGTCATAGGAGTATATATATATATATTTATATAACATTATAATTCAGTTGACTTATTAGATTAATATATTATAATTATAAGTCATATGTATATGTGTGTACATCATCTTTAATAATTTTATTATAAAACAAATCTCAACTAAATATTCCATTAAATTGTAATTGCATGAAAAATATATTTTTTCTTTTATTTTAGGATTTCCTTTCAGTTTTATATTTATCCATTAAAAATTTTTTTTTGTGAATACAGAATATATACATATGTATATGCTTGCCTTTTTAACTCAAACAAACCCTTTATCCTATTTGTACAAAAAATTTAATATTTTTCTAATTATTTTTATAATTTTTTATATTTCTGATAAAACTAATTATGTCTGTTAATTAAGATTAGAATTCAATATTTTCCACCGAGTTTATCAAAAGAGCAAAGGCGATTAATTGAATATTGACAAAAATTTCATTAAAACTATTCAATTCAATCAATTAATCATGAAATTCAGTCATGCAACTCATAAATATTTAATTAAATTAATGAAAACATTATTATTATTCTTCTATGTATAATAATATATTGGTACATAACATATATATATATATATATTATCATATCACATATATAAAAACGTAGAAAAGAATGTATACACAATCTCACATTTCCGTACTGGAATTAGAACCCATTGAATAATACCTATGTGAAAATACGGGCTTTAATGTGTGTGTTTTTTTTTATATTTTTTTTTAAATCTTCCGGAATATTTGACGAAATATATTATAAACGGTTCAACGAAAAATGCCTTTTGAATCATTCGATAGTGAAAACCATCAAATGAAACTATATATATCGAACTAATCAAACTAACGATAATTAAAATTACCGAAATCTAAAGGTGCAATAGCATAGAAATATTTGTTCAAGTTCAAAAAAGGAAACGTGAAATGTGTGTCAAGAAATGAAAAAATTTGGGACATGAATCAGAGCATCTTTTCGTTTTTCAATAAGGCATCGATCAGACAGTACGGCCAAAAATTTACACTTCATATTTTTATTTTAAGCGTAATATGTATACATATTCTCCTTCAAGTCTATAAAATAAATCATTTTCTTTTCTTATTTGCAGTCACAAAAGTATTTATTAATGTTTCTTAATTATCTTCTGTAATTTTTATTTATATATGTACGTACACATAATATATAGATTTGAAAATTCAAAATTATTATATTGTTCTACCAACAGAGTATTGCCAAATTCATTTATTATCAAAAAAATATGACCTATACTTTTATACTTCTATCTGAATTCAAATTAAGTTAACATAATACATATAAATAAAAATATAAAATTTTAAAGATGAAAATCATTTCTTTTATAAGTTTCACCTAGGCATATATATATAAATATATATTACGTAAATTTACAAATTCAGTATTTAGTTTTGTCATCGGTCTAAGTGTTGAAAAAGCTGTCGGGAATATTCTATAATATTTGTATCCGAATACCTACTTAAATGGTTTGAAAATTTATTTAAGATTATTTCCTTAACAGAGGTGAGCTCCTTGAATAAAGAATACTAGAAATAAACACCATTAAAATTCCATACGCATATATTGTTTTTCATTTCTTTTTGTGCTGTTTTTGTTTATTGAAGGTTTATTGTTTATTCTATTAACGCCTGCGATAAATTATTGTCACCTTCAACACAACAAAAAAAATATATAAAAAAAGTAATATAGAAAAACGAAAAATATGTACTTTGTACATAAAAAAAAATATCATCGTCATATTTTGGTGCTACAGCTCGAGGTAACTATTGAATGTGTTCTAAATATTTCTCAATTCCAATATATCTTGAACAACTGCTTTTCTTACGTTAATTCCAAATTTCGGTCATTTTGTTCTAATTTTTGTCTAAACATTGTAGTATAACTGTTTGCTATATCTTAACATTGGGAATAATGTCTAGTATTTTATTTGGCATTTTTTTTATCATTCATCCCCGCTATACGTGCTTCTTTTTCATTATACTTTAATCGTCCTGATCTTAGAAAATAATTTTAACTAATTTTTATGTATGTATATTTAATAATTAACATGTTTATGTGGAAAAAAACAATCCAGAAATTTGCTTATTACTTAAACTTATAACAAAAGTTGTAAGAAACCAAATGACTATTTATTTCGTATCACTAAAAATTTTAAACTATTTTTTACTTTTTGAATATTTAATATTAATATGCAACCATCATTATTAAACACTATGTCTTCTTGAATAAAACTAGTTCAGAACATAGCATGTAGTGATTATTTATAGCGTTAGAGTAAAATTTGTATAAGTGTAGAAAATAGTTAATATGTCTTCTTTGGATGATGTTTTTTACTACTTTGAACCTGAACTCTATCAAATTCTTCTTCGTAGCTAGTTTTGCTTTTTTCAGGTGTTCCTTGTATTCCCGATTTTAGTAGACGAAAAAAGATGAAAGAATCAATAACAACCTGAACAAATTAGGCGATCTGAAAGTGTAATAACTAGTTTCTCCAACATATCTTAGTAGATTTCCCAAATAGATTGGTATTATTTTTCATATTAAATATAAAGACATAATACCACATTGAAATTTATCCTATATGGTGTTTGGTATTAATATCCATTTTAATTTCCCTAGCATGGAATTCCGGCTAGTTGTTCTACCACATTTTAAGATAACTCTGCATCGCTCTATAGATAACTCGATTGCGTACCTGAGAAAAAATAATACCAAGCCGAGAAGACGAACAATTTCAAGCTGACAATGGGCTGACAATGTTGAACAAGATGTCGCAACCTTGGCGATCATAAATTGGAGAACAGTTGCACAAGGTCCAAACAAATTGAGAAGCATTATGAAGAAAGGCCAAACTCACAACGAATTGTAGGACTACAAAAGGAAATAATATACTACTAATTATTAGGATATTTACTTCTTCAAAATTATAGCCATGCTTGGTTATATGTAAAAAAGATATTAAAAAAAAAAAAAATTTCAGATTTTTAAATTCAAAAAATTAACAAAAAGACCAAACATTTTAGAAATATATACATATAAATTTTGTAATATTATAATTTATTTTAAGTTTTTCAATATTATAAAATACCCTACAAAAAATATTACATGTAAATTTATATGAAGATCTTAAAATTCAATTTATTGAGAATGGTCAAAAAGTTAAAATTTTATTTTATAAAAATTAAACTTTAGTATTAACTTTTTATTTTTGTTTCATTTTTTCAAATTTCCTAAAATTTTAAATATAAAAAAATTATAAATTTAAAAAGTATGTATGTACATCCTGTTAAGTTTCTTTTTAAAATTTTCTATGTAAAAAAAAATTTGGTTTTATTTTAATATTAGCAAAATGGAAATTTCCAGTTATATACATATTCCAACATAAAAATATAAAAATAAAAAAGTATAAAAAATTAAATAAATTGTTTGCAAACAAAAAATAAAATAGAACAAAACCATATAGAAAAATATTCCATAACCAAACTCAATTTTAGAAGAAATATCCGGTTTATTCAGTTTATTCAATAACAAAAATATATAAAACGGATATAAATTGAGAAAACAAAAATACATTAATATAGGATATGAATTTGTATCATTGTTTTCTAACCCTTCTTTAGGTCGTTTAAATCTATATCTGTAGGACTAGGAGTGTAAGCCCATTTTTATGAGTTCTTCTTCAAATATATTTCCTCTCTATACACATACACATAACTTACATATATTAAATATACAGAGTTTCTTTTATTTATTTTTATATTTTGTTTCTCCTCAAACTTTCAATTTTTTAGGGTTACATCATTGACAGTTCTGTATTTATTTTTTTTATATGATATAAATTCATTTTCAACAAAACAAGGAAGAAGAAATTGAAGAAAGATTTCTGAAAAATCAAGCAGAATAACACAAAATAAAAAAATAAATCTGAACCCAAATTATCAATATAGGACGTGTTTTAAAAAATGGTAGAATTTATACTATAAATATATACGAGTACATAATATTATATATTTTTTTATTATCTAAATACATCATTTATTTTTTGTAAGAGTATATAACATAGAATAAAAAAGTAAGCAATAAATTTTATTATTGTATTTGGTATATTAAAGAAAATAGGCAAATTTATAATACGAGTATTGCCGATTATGGATGTTTTTTCCTTTTTTGTTATTACATTAAAAAAATGTTATTGTTTTTTTTGTCACTCATGTGTTTTTATAATTGAGCATTACAATATTCTAGAATAAAAAATATATTTATACGATAAAAGCAATTGAATCAACCTATACAAGGAGAAAAATAATTTGGAAATGCGTTCTAATTTTTTAAAAATAACTCTTATACTAATTAGCTTTCAACTTAAATTGCTTAAATACACAAAAAAACTTCAAATATAATTTAATAATATAGTAAATAACACAATGTTTTAAAAATAGGCAAAGATCATGCAAATCAATTTTACCTGCACAATACGATCCAAGAAAGATAACCTAATTTTATACTATATCACACTATGCTGATATATACTCTTTATAATTACAAAAAAATTAATTGTCGTTTAGTTTCCGTTCACTAATACTTTCATATTTGATTAATATCGGTATTTCGGAAGCAGCATACTTTTTTCAATGCTTGCCACTAAGTAACTTTGTTAGTCAAATGCACTGGTATATGTTTTTAAATCATCAAAAAAATTAATTAAAATGACAAAAAAAAAAGTAATTAACTTTTACACCACGTTTTTTCTATAGGAAGTGAATAATAACGTACAGAATGTTTTTCGTGAATAACTGGTAGTATGAGGTCTCATTTGAGATTCATAAATTATAGTTACAATTTATCTTACACCTCACTTACTAATTGCTTATATGCTAATATGCTTTTTACATATACTCCATAATTTCAAAATTAAACCATTAAAATGAAAAAGGCGAAAAACAGACTATATGTTATTTGAAATTATTTAAACATACTGAATCTACTGATGTACATGCTGGTATGTGACCAATTATATCTACGGATGTGTGCAATATACATTAAAAAATAATACAATAAACTGAATACAGTGTATTACCAACCAATAAAATCAATAATTTCAGTTCAAAAGTAAAATTTAAAATATGAAAATTCAAAAAATCTGCAGCGTCCAACAGTTTATAATATTGAAATAAAAATGACAATTGGTAGTAATTTAAAACTAATATTATCATTAACGAAATATTTTACAAACTGATGGTGACTAAATCTTGTGTGTGAAAATGACTAAGAATTTGATTTAAAATTATTGCTAAGTCAAAAAATTCTAAATTTTCCTTTACGTAAAACACTTGAAATTTACAATAAATTCAAAATCGCAAATTCATTACTTACTATTTATTACATTTTCATTAATTATTTGAAACATTTGCAATTTTTCGAAACTATTATCATCGGTTTTATTGAAAAAAAATTAATTGATTTGAAAACGAAAGATTAATTGAAGAAAAAGTCATTTCAATAATATAAAAAATAAAAAAAATTTATGACATTATTACCCACTAGAAAATACTTAATTATTCTTAACGTTTATTACATCTTTGAAATAAAATTTAAAATCATTTAAAAACTAATTGAATTTCTGGAAAAGATATAAAATTAAGAATCTAATTTCCATAAATTCTAATAATTTCCGTAATTTCTCTTTTCCGGTTAATTTAAATAAAACTAATAACTATAGACAGAATCCGGGAATTTTGTAAAAAATAATAGATTGAAATATGTATTTTCATAAGTATGTATATATTTTCATAGTTTATTATGGTTGCAGAAGTTGGATTCTTACAAAACCAAGTCAAACAATTAACAATAATAGATGTCTTTGAAAGAACAAGAAAAGTTCTCGGTGAATACAAAAAGGTGACAAATGAGAAGTTCGTTACAACGTTATTTATATGAAAAACGTGTTTTTATGGTAGTAAAATTGGAAAAATTATATTTGGACATGTATAAAGAATGTCAAGGACAGAATACCAAAATGTACACAATAAGGAGTTCATTAATATAATATTTACATACCAAACGGAAAAACACGGTATTTGAACCGAAAAAACTGAAGTTATGATGTACAAGCCGGAAAGATGGAATTTCGACTATGGCGCCAATGAAGGAAAATAAAAAGGAGATTTGTTGAATTTTGTAACGATTACAGGCTAAAGCTAAATGCGAAAAAAAAGAAAATATGGTAGTAAACAAGACACCGATATCAATTACAATTTTGGTTTTAGACAGAGTAATCCTAGAAAAAGTTAAGAAAATAACATCAGTTCATAAAAAGATCTGCAGCAGATAAAATTAATATTGCGATTATAGTAGCTAATGTCGGAAACGAATAAATCACAGAAAGAAGAGATCATGGCAGATTATTTTATTTTTATTTATACTTATCAGTTATCACTGTTATAAATTAACTTACTTTGTTAATTAGAAAAATCAATGCAATGGCAGGGATTTTCCAATTCTTTAGACTAAGATTTGATCTAATTAATGTGAGTTTCTAGATTATAAAGATTCAATAAAAACTATATTCAATAAATAAAAAAAAAACTATTTAGAATCTGGAGTCTAGATTTATATAAATACTGAATAAAGACTGAAATCTCATGTATTTTCAATTAAATTTCCATTCCAAAAGCATAAAGGAAAAATGACATCACTGATAAATGCATAAATGTTAATTAAATAAATTGAATTTTTAAAAAAATATTTACAATCTTGTTTATTATAAAATAGTCCATCCTTCAATACCGTTTGAATAAAAACAAAAACGATTATCTTAGATCAAACATCATAGCTTTTCTTTCCAAATCATTAATTTCATATGCTATTCTCAGATGTATAGAATTTATTCTAACACAAATAGATTTATTTATTTAGAACATTTTGAAGTATTTGATTATCAACACGCAACTTTAACATAATTTAAAAGAAATTCTCCCCCATTATTTCAATTATGTCGTTTTTCTCTTGATAATAATTCATTAAAAAATATTCTTGCAATATGAAAATTGAACTAAACCCAAGCCCTTTATTTAAACTAATTTGAATTTTTCGTGAAATGATATGTATGTATGTGCTGCATATGTATATAGAATGGGATTATTTTTCATAATTATTTTTAAAAAAATATCAAGTTGATATTAATATCTTCATGCGATGTAGGTTTATATCAATCCATTAAACCAAACCTGGAAAAAATGTAATTCTTTCTTCTATACATAATAATGTTTGTTATAAAAATACATAATAACGGTTGCGATTGCGACTGCGTTAACAATTAAACAATTAACTAAAGTACATACATTTTTTTAAATTCGTCACTATATGGACTTCATAAAATTTGTTTGCATTCTGATGCATACAAAAATACAGCTAGGAAATTTTTTCTGCAACATAATGTTTTACTACTGCAACCAAAAATAATATAAACATAAACTATAGTTTATATTATTTTTGATATATATAACTGAAATCGATCGCGACAAAATGTTTTAAAAATTATTGTGCATATTGTTATATTAAAACAATTTTCAAAGTGAATATGTACTAAAAAAATTAACAGAGAAGGAAATACCAAATGTTATAATGTTCAAAATTTATAGATCGAATAACACTATTTTGTGTAGTAAGCAACATGGCATTGAAAAAGCAACAAATAACAGAATACAATATGTAGTTGTGCACTATGATACTTGGTAGAAAAATTAAAATGTATAATGTATACAAATCGAAGAAGAATGTGTATGTGATGTGAAGTGGATAGTGGATGTGAAAAAATAACAAAAACATAACAGTTTATCGGTTTAACAAGAGAAATGTTATAAAACTTAACAGAAAAGATAATACGTTCATAATTCATATATTCAACTCCCCGGCAACATTGTTACTCATGTTGAAAAATTTAAAGATCTTATTTTTATTTGAAATAGGCATGTATTCGAAATAACAGAATTTAGAGGTACATATAAGAACAGTTTCTTCAACTTCAATGTTTATAACAATATTTTTATAACATGTTAAATTTAACAGCTTTATTCAGTGAGTAAGCTATATATTCTGTATACTGTATATGGAATGTACACTTAACACCTTAACACTATTCTATTGATTATACACACATCTTAAACAAGAGTTTTACTTTTTTATTAACATTATTTTATTATTATTTTTTTGAATTACCCTCTCCGTCTCCCTCTGGTCTTTTAGCTTTTGCCATAACAAAACACATACATACGCCAATCTCCATTCTCCATTAGTGAATACATTTATGTATATATATATAGTGTTTTTTATTTTAAACATGTTTTTTATGTTGTTTTGTTTTTGCTTCTGCTTGCATTGCATTTCAGTTTTGTTTATTTTTCCAGTTCCACTAAACTCAACAACAAAAACTTCCTTCAATAGCTCAATTTCAATTTCCACAATGCTACTTCGTGTTGCGTTTGCAGCAGACAGCAGTAGCTTACTAAAATAAAATCTACTAATCTAAATCTAGTTTATTTTATGATTCCGAAGTTAATGGTCATATTAAATTTAGCAAAGTACGGATTGGTTTTTATTTCTAAATGAATTTAATTGTTTTTTTTTATTTGATTTTATATACAATCGCATTTTTTTGTAAAAAAAAATTTAGTACGAACAAAAAATGAACGTGCAATCTAATAAACAAAAATTATAAACGAAAAATCGTGATAATAAAAATATTATTTTAAACGAGGATTAGAAGGATACCTACAAAGAAACAATTGAATAGATTTAAAAATAGGTTTACAGGTACCTATATGTACCTATATGGTACATTTAAAAACCTACCTATAAATATTTACAAATAGTTAATCGAATTTATAATTTATAAAAAGAAAAAAATATTGAAGCGCAAATAATAATGTTTAATTTAAAAAATTCTAAGAAATAATTTCCTTTGATATTATTGAATTTTTCAGAAAATATATACATGTATGAATGTATGGGGTTATATATATAATTATATTTTTTCTTTGAAATAAGTATAAACTATATAAAGTATTTATTTATATTATTTTATTTAAATCCATACAAACGTATCATGTCTTCAGAATTAAAATCTATTCGAGCGTAAACTATTCATACTTACATTATACATAGTTCAAAATTGTATACATTTGCAATTGTACCTTTATTACAAAAAAAAAAATCCTTATCAGTGCATAACAGAGTACATGTTCAAAGTTCAACATTTTTTTTGATATTAAATATCAGTATTTATATTTAAAAATCATATTTTGTTTTAAATTGTTTTTATTTTTTTTTTAAATATAATAAAAATAAATAATATCAAGTGTAATTTTGTTAAACGAATAAAAGTATCTTGAATCTACTTCTAATTCAAGAATGCAAAATATAATATATCTGCATACAACCAAATATAGTTTAAATAAATTTGTGAAGAAACTTAATACATAAATATACTAATGTGAATTTTATATTTGAAATCAAGGTAAAAAAAGATGAAAAGGTGAAACTTACATCATACTAAAATAAATAAAAATAAATAATTAACACAAATTAAATCATGTTAATCTATATTTTGTCATATGAAGTGCATTATTACAAATGAAAGAAATTGATACATATAGATTATCTAAAAATAACTAATTATTATAATTATTAAATTTAAAAAACAAAATTAATAAATAGTTACGAAAAAATAAATATTTTTACAAAGGTTGTAATTAAAACACTTAATATGTTATTATATAATAAATTCAAATGTTTCAAACAACAAAATTTTTAAATAGTTATACGTACATACATATTTTTAATTTATTGTGCTATTAACTACATATATAAGTATTAAGATATTTAAAAGTTATTATTGTAAAGTATTTATTTCCCATTAATATTTTGGATATATCTCTAATATTTGGATTTTTTTGGATTTAATTTTTATTTTTCTTCAATGAAAAATAATTCACAGTAAGTTTAAATCGGATAATATTTTCCTGAACATTTATATATTTTAAATAATTTAAGCCATAAAACTTAAGATAAACAACTTTTTCTTATCTAAAAATAGCTGACGAAAACTTTCGTGCTTTATATTTTAAGAAAAAAACAAAATTACATTTTTTTTAAAAATACTTAGTTACATATATTTACTTTTTTTTATGTTCTTGACAGTAGCTTAGGTATAGAATCACCTTCTCGTGCTTAATTAAGTACGGCACTGCAAGTTCATACTACATTTGGAGCATTTATTTATCAAATTATTGGCTTATTATAATTCATTAAAATGTGAAAAACTACTGATATTGCCAGGAACTATCTAAGCCTTCTTAAATAGAATAGCTCCATTTTATTTTATTTGTTACCAGATTATACTCTCAATTTTTTTTTGTCATTTATTTTATCCCAATGACAAAGGGTACCTGGGACCAGGTCGAAAAACCCGTAAAGCATTTTTTTTGCTTCATCGGGAATCGAAGCTGCAACCTTTCGATATAGTTAGTTATGATGTATCTATTATATTATAACTATAGTAAGTTAGTTATAATATAATAGAGTATAAGTAATTTAATTCAGATAAATTTAATTTAACTTTATCTTTAAATTTTATCTCAAATTTATGTCATTTAAAATTTTTCTAAAAAATCATAAACATTTAAAAAATAAAAAAAATACACTAAATTATTTACTAGTTACTTAACTGTTGATATCATATTTATCTATTCTGAATAAACATCACGTTTTCTAATCAAAAATTCATATTTAATAGACAATTTTCTTTATTTATTTATTTAACAGTCAACGATAAATAAATATAAAAAAAAGCAAATGTTAATCAAATTGTTATATGGACTAATCAATAGAAAATTACTTCTATCAGAATTTAACAAAATTTTAATCTAGAAGTCCATTTTCCAAATTATCTAACTATATGGTGCTGCCATGTCATCAAATTGCGCATACCGTAATAAAAAAAAGACTACAAACTATTAATCATCACTGTTTCAAATGATGCTCCACCTCTCTAGGTATTATAGTGCAACAGCTAACTATAAATTCGAAATCAAAAGTGACCAGGTATGACGATAACAGACTAAAATTAGTTTAGGCAAATTTATTGTATAATAAAGTTCACAAATTACTATTTTTATAATCAACGTTTTTTATAAAGTTCAATGGTTCAGTCAGGTTCCTTAGAAAAACTGCCCACTAGAAACTGCCCGTTCTAGAAAAGTCTTAAGTGAAATCAGTTTATTAAATCAACACCTTACTTATTATTCATGTAAAATCATTCAATTATTATCGGCATTATTGAATATGAGAACAGTTTTTTCCATACTTAAGTTAATAATTTTTTGTCTCCGATTAAGCATATATGTATGTATTTTTAATTTAATAGAACTGTAAGAATAATAAAAAATATTTTATTTTAATTTAAAGAAAACCACCAAACAAATACGAATATTCTTATTTTAATTGTATATATATATATATATATATATAGTATATAGTTACATATATAGTTAATACAAAAATCTTAAATTGCAACAAATCGAAAATCATAAAAAAACGATTAGTTTTTTGGTATGGTTTTTTAAACATTGAAAATAACAATTTTCCTTATTTTATTATATATTATATACTTTTTTATATATTATATACTTTTATATTAACTTCCCAGTGTCTATATATATATGTATATATGTTTATATGAATATATGTATATATGTATATACCGGGTGGTCCAGACCATGCGTATCAGCTTTTTAAGAGGGGAAGGAGCCCCTCCTTAAAATTTGTGTTAAAAAATACCCCTTCCCATTTAAAAATCTCGATTTCGGCCAATTTCGCCGATTTTTGATCTTAAAAAACCAATTGGCAGTCCTTTCCGAAAGTTGAAAATACCACCAATCGATAGAGCATCCTCGATTTAGTTAATAAACTTTTTTCTAAATTTTAAAATAACGGCTCCTTTCCCTCTTGCTGATACGCATGGTCTGGAACACCCGGTATATATTTTTATATGTTTGGTAGGTAGGTTGGAATTTTTTTGTTAATATTAAAACCAAACGCAAAAAGAAAAAAAATAATTTGGTTTAAAAAATTTAAAGATAGAGTTCTGAAATTTTGCACAGTTGTTCATGATAAAAAAAACCGACCGGACACGGTACTTTACAAAGCTATCAAATGACAGGTTCGGGTTGCTGCCGTACAACTCCTAGTACATCTCAGGCATATTTCAAAAACCAATTGTATTACAGGCATGAAAATTTACACTTAGATTCTTTTTCACAAACAAAGAAATACGACTGTTAACTATTTCGAAAATGTGGACTAGGTCGGGTTGCTGCCGAACAACTCCTAGCACGTCTCAGGCATATTTGAAAACCAATTGTAATACAAGCATGGAAACTTACACTTAGATACTTTTTAACAAATAAAGAAATAAGACTGTTACCGATTTCGAAAATGTGGACTGATTCGGGTTGCTGCCGAGCAACTTTTAGCACGTCTCAGCGTATTTGAAAACCAATTGTATTACAGGCATGAAAATTTACACTTAGATACTTTTTCATATAAATAAAGAAATACGACTGTTACCGATTTCGAAAATTTGGACTGGTTCGGGTCACTGCCGAACAACTTCTAGCACGACTCAGGCATATTTCGAAAACCAATTGTGTTATAGACAGAAGAGCTTACACTTATATACTCTTTCTGAAATTATAATACCTATAGGTTTCACTTAAAACTAAAAAGTATAAAATAAAATAATAATGTAAAAATAAAAAATTTTAAAATATGAAACTAAGATGAGAAGAAATAACCGAAGGATAATCAAAATTATTTTGAAATTATTAATTCAGCGGTATTCATTCCATATTTAACGAAATTTTATTGTATTCTAAATTTTATATATATTTTGAAATTGTATTTGCTCTCTTAGGTGAAATAATACTTCACTTTTAATATAACTAAACTCATATAAAATCTAATAACTATTTATTCTACGAAGTTTTTTAAATTCAAAATAGTAAGTAAAACGTGAGAAAAAATATATTTAAGAAAATTGAAAATATTTTTTAATAAATTATTCATGTTCAAGAATTTTTCATAAATGTTTTTTGGTTTTTATTTTCTTATTCTTAAACTAAGAAAACTCCATTAAATTTTAAAACTTACAAAAAATTTTCCTTTTTGAATGTAATCACGATATTATTCAATTTCAATAATCAATTTTTCTCTAAAGTCAAATGAAATTCATTAAAAGCACAGTAAAATATTATTTGTTATTTAGAACAACTAGTTATATATTTATATTTTTACAGTTATATTTTTCATTGAATATTATTTATTTATACACAGATTCTTTCAAGGGTATTTAATTTAAATTTCCCAAAATTTATTTATTTATTTATTTATTTATTTTAACAGTTGATCCTATCCTGATAAATCTGTAGGCCAACTTTATAGGTCCTTTTCCCTTTCGAAATGTGGGCCTTTTTATTAAATTATATTAATTATTTGGTATATAACTATATATATTTTTGTATAACTAACTAAGTATTAACTATATAATTATATTATTTTGTTTTTTTTTATTTGTTTTTTTATTAGTTATAAGTATTATATCTTCATTAATTATTAAATTACATTTGAATCGATGTGGTTATATTGAAAATTACATTTTCAGTAATTTACACCATTTGAAATTTTTTTCGGTTCTCACGGGGTTTGAACCCGTGCTTTTTCGGTCGTTACATTACTACACTCGAGTGCTTTACCATTCGGATACCGAGGCCACATTTACGAAAATGAATCCACATTATTTTTTAACATTACAATTCGAATACAAAATTAAAATAATCTTAATTTGAAAATAAATTAATGTTATTCCTAACTTATTTTCATTTATTCCAAATTCTAAATCATCTGAGCAACAAGAAAACTAATATTTTTCTTAAATATTTATATATTAATAAATGTTGCATTATATAAAAAATACCAATTTAATTAAAACTTTTGTAATTATTATAACTACGGCAAGCATGACATTAAAACAATAGAATAATCCTTTTTGCGGAAAAAACTTTTCAATTGAGGAAATTGGGTTTTAATGATATTAGGAAAATTAAGCTTATGTACATAATTGTGTAGGATTCTAATAAATTTCCCACAGAGTACAGATTACGAAACTCTTTTTCAAAATTTCTAAAAAAAAATTACATCAAAAATTAACATTGAATATTATTTTTTCAACATGCATACTTATTTCCTGTTTTATTATCATTTACATTACATCCTTAATTTTATTTGTTTAAATACGTATATATATATATGTATATATATATATATATATATATTCATGTAAATAAGTATACATATATAAATATTTATAAGGATACAGATATTATTTCTCGCGTAATTTTCTTTCATAAATATTCTTTTTCTTAACTCTTCAAAACATTCATACTACTTTATTAAATTATAACTAACTACTACATTTACCGTATTTCTTTGATAGCAATGTTTTCAAAGAACACTTATCCTTTCTTTTCGGATATATTTATGAAATCTACATGAAGTTGATAGAATTTCAATCTTTAATAATCCTTAAGGATCTTACCGGATATTATAAAATGCATTTTTTTTATTTTTACTTATATGCAATTTACTTTAAAGTATGTAAGGATATGTATATTGTACTATAGTACAATAGTACTATAGTACAATATATATAGTATAATAGTACAATAGTATATAGTACAATAGTACTATTGTACCATAGTACTGTGCTATTGGGGTATAGCACAGTTGACCTAAATTCACATTGCAAATATCACATTGCAAAACATCACTTGGCAAAAAAATATACATATACAAAAATATTATATAAAAGGCGTATAACTATATAGTTAACTCTGAATTTGTAACTAACTGGGTGGCGCAGTAGATGAGAAGCGTCTGCCTTTCAACCGAAAAAGTTCTTTATTGGTTTTTCGACCTGGTCTAGTATCATTTGTTATTGGGATATAATAAATGACAAAAAATAATTGAGAGTATATATAATCTGGTAACAAATTAAATAAAATGAAACTATTCAGTAGATAAGCCAGTAATTTGTTAAATAAATACTTAAAAAATATTGAAGTGTAGTGTAAAATTGCGCCAATTGATTTTTTAATTGTGAGAATAGATGTTTGTTATCTGAGTTTTTCCAAATGTTACGTTCCCGTTTATGGACATACATTTTCAACTGTCCTCCGTTAATTCTACTCGTTCAATCTTTCGACATTTGTCTTCGTTTCATCGAACTTCTTTGATCATTCATTCCCACCACATTCTCTGCCCATCTTAGTCTTGGTGCCTTAATAAATTTTACAATATTGTGTCCAACAATTAGTGTTTCTAGCTCCTCGTTTGATCTTATTTGGTACTTACCATTGCCATTTATTTTGTGGCCAATATAAAAATATTCCTTCGAATATATGTAATTCGTCACTGATTTTCATTGTCCAGGTTGTATTATGATATTGAAGTTACATTCTTAATGTAATCGTCAGTTTAAAATTTTAGATTTGAAAAGCGTTTTGTAACATTTTTGTGCTGCTTGAATCCTATTATTTATTTTCAATTGAATGTAATTTTTATTATTTTATAAGGCATCTAAGATATATAAAACTGTTTACTTATTTATGAATTGAGAATGACAAAATATGCGATAATTATCTCAACTTTTTGTTGGTTGATCACATTGAATTTATTCTTGCGACAGTAGTTAACTAAACCTTTAGATTTATATGTAAGCAATTAGCCAATAGTCCTCAAAAACTATGCAAGCACCCATACATCATACGCTTCTGGTATTTACTCATCTCTATGGAAAATAGCTCGTATCGAGTCAATTCCAAAAAAGGGTACCCCAAGCAATTACTCTAATTACCCCCAATTGCTTTGATTTCAGTATTGTTGAACGTGATGGAAATAATCATTCACTTTCAACTTAAAAAATATCTAGAGAGCTTGATGAATGATTTCCAGAATAGCTTTAGTCAAAAAGACATTTTTTCACTTGGTCATCTCCTAATGCACGGATGCATAGAAAAATACGGTGAATCTAAAACTATTGCCCTAAATTTATCCGAAGCTTTGATTGCGACTGGCATGATTTATTACTGAAAAAACGCCAAAGCAATAATTGGCCTGTGCCTGCGAAACATAGTTAATTCAATACGTGGATTGAAAATTTCTTTTCAAACCGTTCTTATATCTCAAAAATTCAATATCAATGCTGGTGTACCTCGAAACTCAGTTTTCTCTCTAACAATATTATTTATAAATACTTATTATCCACCACTTTCAATCACATTCAAAGCTTTGGTGTAGATAGTACCCTTGATTTCTTGTATTTCTTTGAAAAGGCTGCTGGAAAGTGACTCAGACTTCAGTTCATAGAGAACGAAATAATACCTTGTTCCCTCAAAAACGACTTCCAAAACATTCTGGAAACTCTAAGAATTTTTGAAATGAAAATAAACAGCAAACTTTTGTGACACGATCACAGTTTTTCTGTCGCGAATTTTTGGGATTCTTAAGCAGAAGTAGAAAATACTTTGTGTCTTCAAAGGTCTTACTAATATCAAGACCTACATTCGGCAACGACTTGAATACACTACAGCCACGATCTTTCATCAACCAAACCTTTAAACTATGTAGCACTGTATCATCTTAGGTGTTCCCATCAAAGATACAACTTAGAAAGCTCGTTAATTTGAAATGTATTTCGTTCATCATATTTAATTTTTTAAATTAAGTAACTAAGTTACGTTTATTTCTTAAAATTTTGTTAAAAGAACGTGGAAAGTAATAATTGGTCCTTATATAATATACATAACTATAATTAAATATATATATATAATATACAATTATTAAATGTTATATATATAATATCAATATGTAGGTACATATATAATATATTATGCACATTATCACAAAAAATAATTTTTTTTTATAGCTAAATGCATTTTACATAGTCAGGTGGCTTAAAAACAGAAAAAAAAAATTGGGTACACCGTATTAGAAAACGGTACACTATTGTCTTGGTACTTTTCTCCAATTGCTTTTCAAGTTTTTGTATCCTTTATGTTGTTGCCATAAAAGGACTTGAAAAAACAAAAGGCACTCGTAAAAATTTTTTATATGTACACAAAAGAAATATGTTAAACAAAAAACACAAAATGAAAATGAGAACAAAAAACAAAATTTTTCTCGTCCTGTTCATTTTAAAAATTAAACGAACTCATTTACTTTTTTTATAACTATGTTATTATATATAGTTAAATACAATTTTATTTAACTGTGTGTGTATTAAATTCAAATCACTTTGCGGATACGAAAAAATAACAACTACAAAAAATTGAAGCGTTTTACACGTCGGAGTGAATTAGTTTTCTATACAAATTTCTTTTAACCATATGATGGTAATGTTCTTTAATATATAGAGAATATTTAAAAAAATTAGAACAAACAAAATTATTTCTTGTTAAAGAATATGCATAATGATCCTTAATTACTAACTCTAAGCAGTACAACCGTTGACACTATATAATAATGAAGTCTTCTCTTATGCATTTTACATAAAAGAAAAAAGATTCTAAGAATTTTCTGGGGTTTTAAACATACTATATTTTACTAACGACCCACATTTCTCAAAAATTACTGAGTAGTTATATACAAACTTTTTTCATTATTTACATAATACTTAGTTCTAAAAAAAAAAGTTATTTCTGCAAAAGAATTTGCGTTTCTAGAAAGAAATTAGTGCAAAAAAATGTATAAGAACCCTGAATTTTATATTTTTTAAGTTGTTTCGGATAAATAGTTAATTAGTAGAATGTGGCTATTTCAAGACATTTAGCTCTAAATAGTGGCTTTTTGATTTCCACGATTAACCCAGTTGTTATTCTTAATCTTTTAGCAGATTATTACCTCTTTTCAAGAGTCAACATACGTGGCTTAGATTTTAGAATACTAATCACATATCTCTCGCCGCAACTGGAAAATGAGGATTGAAAAAATAGAATGGTCGCTTGTTTTTGCTTTGGTTATACCGCCCTTGATACGTCAATACGGGATATGGAAGAATAGAAAGCCGTTTTGTTGACGTTGTGCATTGAATGAAAACTTATTGTGTGCATTCCAACATTCTGCCAAGTAGCTAGGGTATAGATAATTGTATAAAAAAAACCAATCTTTCCATAATGGAACCCCACATAAAAGAATACAAGAGAAGTTATTTTTAAAAAATTTATTTTAGAATATTATTTTCTTAACTTAAGCCAGCTCCCCAATTTCAAATGGTATAACTATATAGTTAAGTAGTCACCATTTAGTAATCTGTTAACTAAATTAGTTTTATCACTTTTTTTATGGTTTTTTAACAGGATTTTAAATGGGTTTTTAATAGGAATTTATAGTTTAATCTAGTTACCGAAGACCTAATTATATATACATAACTAAGTATAATTATTTATTCATTCCTTAATTAGGTATATATATATAACAGAAAAAATATCTAAATAATAAATAATGAATTGAAATAAATGCAATAAAATCTTATAAATATTTATGAATCAAAAACAAATGTTTTTATTTTAATTAAATAAGTATAGTTACGTATATATAACTATATAGTTATATACTTACTTGTTGTTTTTAAATTTGGTTGTACATTTCCTAAATAAAATTATTTTAAATACATAGTCTCTTAAAATTTAAGTGATATAGTTATGTAACAACAAAATAAAAATTTAATTCTGCACGAAATAAACACACAGATACAATGCACTAAAAACAATATAATTAGTTATATATAGTTATATATACATATTTCTTTTGTTGACTGTTGAAAATCACTCGTTTAGCCAATGTCAATTTTATTTAATTAAGTCACTTATGGAATTCACCACAATTTTTTGTAATATGCCTATATCAAACAGTTTACAAGAAAAGCAAACTATATCATTCAATGATCAAACTGTCAAGTATACCAAAACTATTGAATACTATAAACTTATGGTGTATGATACTACATACAGTGAATGTTCTTCTGCCAAAATAGTAGAAAACCTCCATTACATGAAAGGAAGATTAACCGTAACAAAAATTTGATTGAATCTTTATTTACCCTGATGAGCTAATCCTATTATTCTACCTGTATTCCATATAAAGATCGCTTAAAGCTACTTAATTTAATCTCTGAATCTAAAGAAATTTCAGATATTATCTTCATATTACAGGTTATGAAAGACTAAATCTGTTCACAGTACATTAACAGTATGGTGAATGCCCGTACGAATACCAGTACAGGGGTTTTGTTCTAAAAACATTTTTAATACCCGGATCCATTACGGAATATATGGGCCAATTTATAGGATGTTTATGTTGACTAATAATAATATAAAAGCTACATAAATCTTTCACTAAGTAGAACCCAAGTTGAAAAAGCACTATTGCTACAGTTTTCTTTATATATATTAAATATTTACTTAAGTAAAATTTTAATAAGTAAAGTATCTATGGTAAAAGAAAAATATTAGGCCACATTTTGCCTTGTGTTAAGATCTCATCGCAATATAATTTATAGTTCTTTCCTTTGTCAATGCGTAGTTCTAGTTTTCTCTTTTTTTCTTTAGTTTTGTTGAGAACTTTTGCTTAGAGTAATTTTGTTAATTATTAATTACTAGTTATTTCTGAAAAAAAAAACGCAAATTTACTTAGTACTTAAAAAAATACCACTATTTAAACAGTAACTAGTTAATTATTTATTTATTATTATTACTAATTGATATTAATTACTATAGTCTCTACTAACATAGTTTTAACTAGCTATTGATATCAAAATAATTACTGATACAAAATGTTATGTACCTAAGTAAATTAGTGTTTTTTCGACCCTTCCCTAATTATTTTCTTATATTTAAACACCGTCTATCACTATCCAATATAAATCGCACCATTGATTCAAGAACACCCTATATTATTGTATTATCATAGTTAATAAAAGTTATTTGATTTTTTTTTAAAAAAAAAGAATTAAAATTGAATTTTCAAAATTACTTCCAATTGTTACGAATGCTATACAAAAATCTGTTACATAAAAATGTGAAAATATTATTAACGACTTGAAAAAGTATAGGAAATATTGAAAAAAAAAATATTATACTATATACATACATGTACATCTTTGTTGTCACATTTTGAAATATACAACTTCATTAAGCTCATCCGTCATTACATGTTTGTTCTTTTTAGTATAAATACATACAGACATACATACTTATCTACTTGTAAAATTTCCATTTCGTTCATGAACATATAACTATATTCAGGTTGTTCTTTATTGAATTTGGAAATTTTTATAGAAAAATATAAACAAAAAAAAAAAAAACAACCATCAATGTTTAAATTCTATGAATGACGAATAAAAAAAAAATTCGCGTAAATAAAAAAAAATTTAAGTAAAAAGCAAAAAAGGAATAAATAAGAATCAAGTAAATAACCTGAAAGAGACATAAAAAAATAAAAAATTTATGATAAAATAAAAACAAAACCCCGGAAAACTGATTTGTATTCTTGAAACCGGAGTCACGGTTCGATAAGCTTAATAAATAAACAATTGTATTTGATTACAGTGAAAAGGTCTGAAAATTGCCAATAATATGCTACAAATTTTTATATACTAAGGGAAGGTTTTGTTCTCATAATTTTGTTTTGTTTTTCTTTTGTTATTTTTGCTATTATTTTGTTTCATTCTTTTTGTAATAATAAACAAAACAACGTGTCTGTTAATATAAAGAATATAAAGAAAAACAGAATAATTATTTTTTTTGCATTCACCTGATGTGTCGAGAATTTAATATGAATATCATTGTATTTTTGAATTGATAATTTATTTATTTTTGTTCTTATTTTGTTTAAATTGGCAATTTATTGCAAACAAATAGTATTTAAACAGATAGAAACGGTTATTAAAATTTTAATTTCTTTAAATAAAAGTTGAAATCACAAATTCCACAAAAAAATAAAAATTTAAAAAACTGTGAAAATCAAAATTAACGAATAGTTAAAATAAAATTTCAAATTAACTAGTTATGTTAGTTAAATTATAATTCAAAATCAGAACATACTTAGAAACATCAAACAAAAATAAATCAAAATGTTAATTGTTTCCACGTCATATTATGTAATAGCATTTTCAAGAGGAATTACATACGTATATACAATTAATATTAACATTTATGATAATCTTGCATTTTCATTTTGAAAAACAACAAAGTTTTATTTTACAATTAAAATTCAATGCTTGTACAAAATCACCAATAAATTAAACTCTATTTCAAGTATACTTTTATACGTCCGGGTTCAAACAGAACCACTTTTCCCATTTTATTTACTGAGAAAATTACGTCTACTATATACTTACCTATACCAACACAACCATTATTATTTGTTTATCTTTTTAACCCTTTTTTTAGAAATAGAATTTGAAAACAAAAATACATTTCCGCTTCCGTTTTATTAACACAATCAATTTCACTCAAAGATACTTCCTCTCACAAATAAATAATTTTAAAAAAAAGCAAAAAAAAAACAAAAATAAACAATTTCTACATACAAAACAAAAATCCCTCCTTTATAAATTTTAAGATTTTATGATGAACATTAAAAATTGCAAATTATATTTAAGATAAAAATATACTTTAACATCAACAAATACAGAAATTCTAGTGAACTTTCTCAAAATATGATAAAAAATTAATAATGGATAATTTCAGTATTCTTAATTAAGTATATATATATATATATATATATATATATATATGTACGTTAAATATTATTCTAAAATATCGAAAAAAAGAGAACAGAATAGCTAATTAAATAAATTAACCGAAACTAACTAAACACATATTGTTTCCAATTGATTGTTATGATGTGGCTTCTGAAAATCATTATTGAAAATAACTAAAACTAACTAGTTATATATACATATATGTACATAGTTATATCTAAAAATTTAAAATAACAAAACTCTCTGATATCTTTGATTCATGTATACCCAATGTATTATTTTCTTTTATTTTACCTTTTTGCAGAATTCTGATCAAATTATTTAAATATTCTTTTAAAATAAAGGTCGAGTAAAAAATTTCAAAGTACAGTTTTTTAAAATTCCTAAGTAAGTATATATATATATAACTATACCTAAATATGTATAATATAGTATAATGTACAACTTGATAGTTATGTGTACTTAGATACAATTATAAATTTCCAATTGGGTTATTTTTGTAACGAAATAGATTTCAATAAAATATACATAATATATTAAGTATGAAACATCGCTAAATAACGTGTTCACACACACTTGGGCAATATTTGACAGATAAAAAAAATAAAAGCCGATTTAATATTATATAAGAAATCACTTTTTTGAAGTCATTCCATAGTATTTAAATCTTGAATATATAAATATGAACAAATAGTTTTCTACATAATAAATAATAAATGTAAAAATCAACAGTAGAAAAGAAAAAAATAAGTAGTTATAACTATAGTTACTTATTTTTTATAATTAGTATTTAATTATATACCTTTGTCATATTGAAAATGTCATTTTGCTTGCTATTCAAAAAAAAATTCGGTTCTTAAAAAAAATATAAATTATAACTAATTTTATTTTTTCGATATTATAAAAAAAATGGACACAACTCTTAAAAAGAATGTGATCTTTCACTTTGACAAAATGTATGAGAAAGATCGACAAAAGAACAATCTTTAGCCTTTGGTGTAATATGAACATGGCATAAAAGTCTCACAATAAATTATTAGGTACATAAGTAAGTTTAAACAGCTAAATATATTGTTAAGATTTTATAAATATATAGAAATACAACATAACATAACTACATATGATCATCTCAACAACATCTAGATTTTTGATTAGATTTTCTTTGTTTAATTTCCGATTGGAAGCTCAATTAGTCATAGTTTTATTCTAAACTTTTATTCTCGTTGGATAACTGACATTTAATTTATAACATTCAATAGTTAATATTTTCAGCGGATACTTCCACAATAATTTTTTGCTTAAATCCCTTTTTTTATGGTTTCTTTCTCTTAAAATTATAACCTTAACATTGTTTTAGTTTTGAATTCTTGCAAGGTTGGATAAGTAACTATGTAGTTCTAATTTTGATTAATTATTAAATTAAATTCTTTCTTGAAATTTTTATACCTGAACTCTATTGCACTAATCATTGTACCAATAAATATTAATCAACCATAAAAACGAAACGATGAAGAATTTTTGTGCTTTTCTTCATCGTTTCGTTCATCACAAAATTAAAATTAACTAGTTAGTTATAAGAAAACATAATAACAATACTAAATACTGATTTTTTAAGTGAAAAAGGAGAAAAAAAGTACATAACTACAACTACTTATATACTTACTTTTATTTTACTTAAATCTATATAATTTTCTTTTTTTCCAGATGTTAAAACACGTTCAAATATCACCACTTCGAAATCGATCAGATTCTCTTTCGTTAAGATCATCAACATCAAGTGCATCGTCAATTTGTGGAAGTCCAGAACCACCAAATGAATTACAAAGAACACCATCAAGAGCATCAAGCTATTCTAGTTTAAATGAAACCCTACCACAGGTGAGAAATATGATTAGGGGTCAGATCATAAACAGAAATAAACTAAATTTTTGTATTAAATTTTTGCAAAAAAATACATATATATAACTACATATAACTAGTTACTACCAAATTTTAAAAATTTGCATTTTTTTTTTGTTTTGTTTCACTACATTTAATTAATGTAACGCAAATTTTTACAACAAACTAATTTTTTTATACCGGTTTTTTTTAATTTAAAAAATCAATTTTCCTTTAAATCGACAAAAACCCGCATAAGATTATGACATTTTACTATAAACTAGAAATTATATTTTTAAATGTCATGGTCATAATATAGTTTATTTACAATTAGTCCTAATTTTGCGGACAACAACAAAAAATTCTTACTGGTATTTAACTATTGATTTACGATTCTTATGATGATACAAAATTCATGTGACAGCTTTTATTTCAGTTTGATTAATAAGTTCTAGTATCAAAACTTACCAAATATGCTTACATTATTATATAGAAAAAAATGCTAATTATCAAATGTTAGTAATCAAATGCTTAGGTAATAATAAAAACGATAATGAGCTTTGGTTTTTAACATTTTATAGTTAATGTATAAATAAATTAAACATATATAACTAGTAATATTTTCATGTAGTTATGTCCTGATAAAAAAAAAATCCTAAGGGTTGACTTCCAAGATCTTCCAAAATTTAAATAAAACTTTTAGAGTCAGAATTTGTATTCATATTTACAATAGCTCACAATTAGTTCACACTTTTATCCACATTTACAATAACTCATTAATAAATTAAGAAAATACTTAGCCTTAAAAAATTGTTATTAACTAATAAATTTTCCTAATTTTAGTACTATTATTTTTTTTATTTTTATAAATTTTCCTTATTATTTTCTATTTGAAATATTTTGCTTCTTTCATCATTGTGTTACTTATACAAATTTCTCTTTAAGGTAAAATTTAAAAATAATGAAAAAATATTTTAGAGATTTGCATTTCGTGCTTTAGAAACTTTTACTGCCAAAATATAAACTTCTGATCATTTTTCTTCCAAAAAATATTAAACAGCAAAAATGTACTAAAAAAAAACTGTAAAAGGTTTCCTTTCTTTCGTTTACATTTATAGGTGGCAAAAAAAAAAATTCATTTAAAATACTATTTCTCTTCTTAATATATTATATAATTATAAATCACAATACATATTTATTTCCCGAAGTCACAAACTGTTAAGCTCTTTGAGACTTTGAGAAAGCATAGTAGTAATTTCTTTTTTAATAGTATCAATTATAGTAATTATGTTTATATTCATTGTTAATATGTTAATTAAATTGTAATTCAAATCATTTTTTTTCTTAGTATCATCATTTAATTATAATAAAACACAAAGTTTTCAGTTATAATTTTTATTTTGTCTTCAATAAATATACGTGTTACGGGGAATATTATAAAAGCGTGGATTATGTATATTAAGCCATAACTAACAACATGATTGGATATCACATATATTAATAGGTTATTGTTCAAAAACCATTTATTTATCGCGAACGATACTAAATTGTTAAGGTAGTCGAAAAAGTCCTTTGCATAGAAATAAACAAAAATAAACAATAATAAAAAATGTTGCCTCGAGCAACATAAAATATTTTTCACGATTGTGTTTGACTTATGGCTCTCTTCTGATAATGGTGTAACAATCAAAATCGATCAAAATATTAATTAAATTTAATGAAACTTACATCATCTCAGTTTATAATTTTGTAATTAAAATTTTATTTTAAACCAAATTTTGTACAACCAAGTATATATATGTATGTACATATACGTAATTCTACTAATATGTTATCATTTCAGTATAAGATGCAGATTTAAGGTAAAATCTCTTTTATGTATACATATTATTATTCTTAATTTAAATAAAAGAATTAGATAAGAACATAACTTTTGGAAACATTTTAGATAGAAGATATTTTAGCATATATTTTGTTTACTTTTATTTTTCAAAGCATATATTATTTCAAATGTTCAACTTTAAAACCAAAAAAAAATTCTAAATGATACTCTTAATGAAAGTTGATTCTTTTACAAAAATAAGGACTAAAAAACTTTTTTTTCGCTTATAAATAATATTGAATCAAATTGATAAAAAAACAACGTACATATACATATTATAATCTATATAAATAGAATTAAATAATTTTTGTTTTCGTCTGAAAAATGAATATAATATGTAATACGAATAATATATTTATATACTTACATATTAATAAGTGTTTCAGATTTTGATGAATCTCTTGTTGTCTCGTAATATATGTATGTAAATATCGAAAAGAAAACAAATATTAAGCATTTTTTAAGATGTAATTTAATTGTTTAAAGTAGATAATTTATGTGTTCTTATCTTAAACATTTCAAATATTAAGACAATCGTTAATTCAATTTAATCAATTAATATGTACAAACACATTTTGATCGAACATATAAAAAGCAATTAAAGATAAAAGAAAATTTTTATTTTATGAGATACGTATATGTATATAGACGTATCTGATTAGAGTTAAACTAAGCCGACTGTTAGATTACGAGTGTCAACCCATATAGGATGCTGTAAATTTTACTTTTTCTGTTAAAGTTCTTTATTTTTTAACATCAACATCTCAAAATAACAAATTTAATATATTTTTATTAATACAATTTTTGAACCAAACGGTCAAAATATCACGGTGCTTATCACATTTCACACTAATTTTTTCTCACTTCATCTCTTGATCTGTGATTCATCTTGCTCTGTCATCTCTATGGCTTTCTTTTCTTTTTTTTTTCGAACAAGTATATTGAGGAAAAGAAGCTGGTTGAAATAAATGTGTGCTCTTTTTTTATTATGTGTAGTATATTCATTATCATTGTTGTTCTGAAAACCCGTGGGTATATATCGGAATGTGTAGTACATAAAAGATAAATTAAAGAATTTTGTAACTCTTGTGATGAAATACATATATTGTTATTGTATATTTTTGCATAAATTTACATTTATCTAGTTTTTTCTTATGTCTAATATAGAAAAAGTTTTATTATGGATAAATTACAACAAAAAAGCGCTAGTGATAGTGTCTCCCCTAGTTTTTTTTTTATGTGAGTTCCATATAAATATAATAATATATTTTATTTTTGCTTAAAAAAAAGAAAAAAATATTTTCAATGCAATTATTTTCATTCGGATGAGTTATTTGGTATTGTAGCATTCATTCGATTTCTGAAAAGTAACGCAAAGAATAAAATCATATATAATAAACTGTTTCCCACTACTTGCATATGAGATATGTTTTGTTTTGCTTTAAAAAAATTAAAATAAAAAACTATATTTTTTAACACGAAGGTAGCTAGTTACATTTCTATAATAATTAAAATTATTTCAAATAATTCTTAAAATATTTGTCAATTTTTTTAATTTTACTCAAACAAACTTAATTCAAACAAAAAAATATTTTTAATTTTTATATTAGGCTCATGTGTAAAACCTAGACTCGTATTTTTTTGTTTTTATTTTATTCAGTACATATTAGAACAAAAGAGTTAAAAATAATATCTATATAGACATACATATAGTTAATAAATAAATGGAAAATTTAAAAATTATAAATAATAACTTCTAAAATCTTACAATTCAATATACTAGTAGAGCAAAGGAGATGAGAAACTATTTCACTAATATTTTTATTACATACTACCAATACTACCTACATACATACATATAAAAAAAAGATAAAATATTCAATTTATGTCAAAATATAGACACATCTTTTTTCAATTACAACAAAAAATATAATATAAAAATATAAAAAAATAGTTGCAGCCCGAAATGAAACAGCTTACAGCTCAATGTTCAGTGGACAATAAATTTCATTTAACGAGCCTGATTCATAATTTACACTACACAGTAAAATGAACCCCACAAAAATGTACTATTGTGAAGATACCATTTAATTAAATTCTCTGTTCAACTAAAATTATAATAAATTTTAAATATAAATCCATAATTTTATTTTACAACATAAACATAGATGTACATATCCATATGGATATAATATTTTCCTTACATATAAACTAATATACATATGCATATACATAAAAAGAATAAATAAAATGTATAGAAAGCAAAAGGTTTATTAAATCCATTTAACAGTTTTGGTTTTCCAGACTACGAGTATATATTTATTATGTATAGGTATGTATATAGATTAGAAGTAAAAAAAAACAATTTACATTAGTTGAGATAATCAAAATTACTTTTAGAGTTTTTCAATAAATTAAAATTAATTTTTTTTTTAAATATTTTCAAAGTTTATAATTTTATTATTAAAAAAAAAATTTTATCAATATTTCATCTTCAAAATTATTTTTACATATTATTATATTACATATTATGCACGTACATTGATAGTTAGTTATATAAAAAAATATTTTCCATCTTCTTTGCAAATTTATATTGTCTGGTCACCCACAATGGGTTAAAAAAAGGAATGTTTTTTATTGGATAATTGATGGTAATTGAAATTAAAGGATTAATTTATTTGCTTGTGTCAATTTTATCGCATGGTCTGGTGGATTTTTGATTTTGTTTTTTTTTTTATAAAAATCTAATAAAACCGAATTATATGTTGATGAACAAAATTAAAATAAATAAAGAAATTAATGTGCATATTAGTATAAATTTATAAAATATATTTATACATAATTATATTTAAAAAAAAAAATTAAATTTTTATAATTTTTAATTCATTTATGATAACTTATTTACTTCAAAAAGTTTGAAATAATTTATCAGATCGGAATTCTCGAATAAAAAATAAATTTAAATTCCAAAAATGACTTGTAGGAAAGTGTGATTTGGACTCACTAAATACAACTACGTCCTATACTGTACTACAACGAGTATTTACATTTATTTTTATTTGAAAATTTATCTAGTATTTTAACTTAATTTTTAACTTATTTTATCAATCTCCTAAGGCGCATGTGTACACACTCCGCGCAGAACCTGTGTTTATATATATATGAATATATAATGTGAAAAATATGTAAAGCGAATTATTATTTAATACATATAGGTATAATGTATACATATAGGTGTAATGTGACTATTTAATGTATACCTTCCTTTTAATTTAATTATGTTTATTATTCAATTTTTTTGTAATTCATTTTTATTAGTCTAGTTTTTTTTATGAAAAGTCAACGATGAAATTAATAAAATAAAATTTAATTTTGAAATTAAGAACACAGCCGACCCTCTAGAAGAGTTTGGGTTTTTCTCGCAAAAAATATTTTGCTACGTATTCATCAAAATTTAACATCGACAAACAGAGCCAGGTGTGATTTGATTATAAGAAAGTAAAATAAAAATAAGAACAAATAAAAATATATTTAAAAAAAAATTGAAAAAAATGTCCTTATTCATGTGGAAAGATTTTTATTTGTCCTTGAATTAAAAGAAAATGAAAAGGTAGGTACTCGTATATATTTTTTTTATTGAGAAACTTTTCTAGGTTTATTTTTAAAAACAAAGCAAAACCAACAAAAACAGAAAATTGTATATTTGGTTTTACAAGAGAAGAACAGTACATAAATGGGTGTTAAATATACTTGATTAGTAGCAAAAAGTGTGAAAAAAAAATTACAAAAACAAAACAATTACTACTGTAACGAGGATTTTCAGTTTAAAACAAAATATTTAATCCGATTCTTTATTTTTTCTAAAGTAAGGCTTTTTTTTTATTGTAGTTATATGTTATTTTTATTTTTTTAAATTAGTAACATGGTATTGTATTAAAAAAATATATATATTTTTAATTCTTTAGTAAGTTTAGTACTTTAAAAATATTATTTTTAATTCAAAGTTCATTTTTTTGAAATAGAATTATTTACAATAGCAATTATTAATTTATATAAATTCAAGTGAAATATTTGTAAATAACCTAACTATACCAAGAGCGTTTTATCACATTATTCATATCCAATGAAAACTACAGAGTGTTTTTTTGATTTGATTTTTAGTTAATGGTAGAGTTACATAGTAGAGTTTTTATAATTAATAGTTAGCATAAACTACCAACAAAATTTGGTCTAGTGTTATAATGTGGCTGACGTGAAAAAAAACCCGAGCGAAATAAAACAATAAAAAACAATGATGATTTTTGTGGAACCTATTCAGAAGAGGTACAAAATACAACTGAATACAGATAACAGAATACACTACCACCTACCTATCTACCTACGCATTAGCTAGTTATTCGGTTATTAACTTTGTCATCGCAAATTATATGAATTATACTCAGAGAGATTATAACACATTTCTCGAGATCAAATTTTAAATTGTTAAATGTAAACTAGTTTAGAACCATAGCTAAGATTTACAAATTATGAAGATGATGTATAAGCTATAATTTTTTCTTTAACCATCTACTTATTTTATTTTACAATGGCCATGACCAAAATTTTAACTGTTTTTTTTTCAGATTTAATAAAGAATATTACTTTTTTTTTTTTTTTTTTTTTTTATATTATAGCCAAAACTTAGGTTTTGAACCTTTTAGTACTTGCGTACCGTTGACCATTTGAAAAAGGAAAGGATAGCTAAAGGAAAGGAAAGAAAAAGGAAGAAGAATAGTTTTGTGGGAAAGAGCGAACAATGTTGTTAATATTCGTCTTAAATTTCTGTAAATCATAAATAAAAAATCCTTCTCTCATTGGGAATGCTTCGATTGGGACGCGATTCCACAATCGAGATGTTCTTACTATAAAAGAATTTCCATAGCCGGACTTAAACCATCTCGGAATTTCCACTGTGAAAGGGTGTGCACTTGATGCCTCTCGTGTTATGCGACAGAATTGCTTGAGAGGAGGAAGAAGTGACTTTAGTTCCTCGGAACAAGTGCCAACACCAAGTAGATATCTATAAAATAGAGAAAGTGCTCCAACAATACGACGATGACCAAGTGGTATAAGGGATGAGGTCACATTTATGTCGCCTATAAGACGAATGGCGCGGTTTTGAACTTTGTCCAAAAAATTTAAAGCAGCTTTTGGTGCACCTGCCCATAAATGTGAGTTATACTCGAGCTTGGGTCGTATATATGCTTTATAGATTTTTAAGAGGTCTGGAGATGAAAAATAAGCTTTGCAGCGACTTAAAAAGCCCAAACATTTGGCGGCGCTTTTCGCAATATCGAAAATATGCTCATTCCAGTGCATATTTTGATTCACTCGCATCCCGAGAATGTTCAAGTCTTTGAGTCGCTGAATAACTTCATTTTGAAGTCGGAGAATTGGTTCGAATGTTGTTAGCTTGTTACTAACAAGACAGCTTTGAGTTTTTGAAGTGTTAAACTCGACTCTGTTTGCTCTACCCCAGTCGACAATTTTGGCTAGGTCGTGATTGAGTGCACCAGCCATCATTGTTCTTTTGGAGTTGACTGCTGAAGTTGTAGCATTATTTGTTTTAAGAAAATCATATGATGCTACTAGAGTGCTGTCATCAGCAAAACTATGGATTGGATTGAAAGTTAATTTGAGAAGGTCATTAATGAAAATGAGAAATAGGGTGGGTGAAAGGACGGAGCCTTGTGGAACACCAGCATTGATTTGAAGTTGGTCGGAAAAACTACCGTCAACTGAAACTATGATAGATCGATTTAGGAGAAAGCTTTCAATCCATTTAGAAAAGGTTGGACCGAGGCCTACAGCATTGCATTTTGCTATAAGAGCAGAATGCCAGACTCGATCAAAAGCCTTAGATATATCCAGAGCTACAACAGCAGCTTCACCAGATTGATGAAGACTGGTGTTAAGCTTTTCGCAGAGGCATGTCATGAGATCACCGGTGGAACGCTGAGCTCGAAAGCCGTATTGACTATCATGAATTATACCTCTACTATCAAGATATTTCTTCAACTTTTGATTGACTAAGATTTCCATCGTTTTGGAAATAATGGAAGTAATAGCTATGGGCCTATAGTTCGAAGGATTGCTTTTGTCACCTTTTTTAGGAATAGGATAAACTTGGGCAACTTTCCAATTGGACGGGTAAGTTCCTGAAGAAAAGGACAAATAGAATAAGTTGCGCAGAGGTTTAGAAATGGCGAGGGCAATGTGTCGCAGCACAATCGCAGGTATACCATCGGGACCGGTAGATTTTTTTATATCAAGATTCTTCAACACTTTTACTACAGCTCTTGTTCTGAAGTATATCCTTCCAAGCGAAGAATTAACAACAGGGATTGTTGGCGGAACTTGGGCTGTATTAGGGAGTGTGGAATTGGCTGCAAATAATTTTGCAAAAAGGTTAGCTTTTCCAACAGAATCTGATATAATTGTACTATTATCAATCATAGGTGGAAATGAAGATTGGCAAAAATTTTGCCCAACGCTTTTAGCAAACGTCCAGAAGGACCTGCTGTTGTTAGGGAGATTAAAGATTTCTCGTCTCAACCTTTGGTTGTGCAGGAATTTTTGCTGATTGATAATTTTTTTACATTTATTCCTAACCACTTTATAACTCTCATATGTGTTGACAGTTTTATTATTCTTGTATTTTTTATAGGCTTCTTCTTTGGATTTCAGAGCTTTGCTGCAGATATCATTAAACCAAGCTGAGGGATTTCGTTTTATACTTTTAAGGCTATTTGGAATGAAGGTTTTCATTCCTAATAGAATCCTTTTGGTAATCACCTCTGCAGCAAAGTTGACATTTTTATATTGGAAACACAACGACCAGTTCGATGCATTTAAAAAGTTGTTGAAGCCTTTCCAGTCAGCTTGGTGATAATGCCAGACTAGTCTTTTGGGAGACTTAGAAGAACTGGTTGTTGTGCCTACTTCGAAGCTTGTGCTTACAAGACAGTGGTCGGAACCACCTAGCGGAGAGTTAACAGATATTGCATATTTCTCTGGATGGGTAGTTAGGAATAAATCCAGGAGATGTCCGTTCTGGTCGCGTCGGTCTGGTATCCTCGTAGGGCTTTTGACAAGTTGAGAAAGGTTGAAAAAGTTGGAAAAAAGTTCAACTTGTTTGCCTTCGGGACTGTTGTGACTAGAAAAGTGAAGCCAGTCCCTGTTATGAATATTAAAGTCTCCCGCCAAAACAATCTCAGATTCGGGAGTGGTTTCCAGAACTGAGTTTATCTGATTAGATAGACTTTCTATGAGCATATCAGTTTCTAGCTGGTTCGCTTGAGGCGATCTGTAAATAAAACAGAAGTGAATGATGCGCTTATCGACGTGTATTTTCATCCAATTATATTGATAAATTGGGTTGGAGCACTCAAAATTTTGAAGTGTCTTATAAGCTACATCATTTCGTATATACAAAGCAATCCCTCTATGGGGTATAAAAAGTGGCACAAGCGAATAATTATTGATATTAAAATTAATATCATTATTCACAACTTGTGTTTCACTTAGTGCTAAAATTGCTGGATTTTGAAGCCGTAGATGGCTTTCGACGGAATGGAAATTCGTTGATAGACCGCGGATGTTACAAAAATCTATCTTAAACATTATAGAGAACAATTTACAAGAGAGAAGGTAAATAAATTAAAATTGACAGAAGTAATCCAAAAATGAAAAACAACACAACAAAAAAAAAAAAAAAAAAAAAAAAAAAAAAAAAAAAAAAGATAAATAAATAATTAAAATTTTTAAAATCATTTTATCTTCATTCATAAAATCATAAAATCAATTCATAAAATCATAATACTATATTTCTCAATTCATAAAATCATAATACTATATTTTATTTCCAATAATTTCTGACATTATCGACTTTACACTCTTCTCACTTGGCGTTACCCTTCAGTTAAACATTAAAAATTCTATCAAGATTCATGAGATGGTTGAGCTGCTTTTCAAAATACTCAGCCATCTCTTGTTTTAAAATTGTATCTATTTATCTTTTCACCTTCTTTATATTTAACACCATGCAAACCATTTTTGATAAATATCTTTTACTTTTCAATAAATTATGTTCTTTACGATTTTTCTTTTGTCCTCTTATTTGTCATTCAACCTATTATTTCTTCGTATCCTTCTAATCTCACACTCTTACCAATCTTCATTTCTTGTAGGGCGATCATCACCAAATACTATGTCAGCAGCATTTTTTATTGTACTTTTGACGTTGGACAACATATTTTCTTTTTTTCTTCTTTACCATTGTTATTATTTAACTGTTAAGCTTCAATGTTCTCTATTTCCGAAGCCTGAACCCATTTCCACATCTCTGAGAAATCAATATTTTTAAGTTGGTTTTATGAAAAAGCATTTAAATTTTATTTTATTTTTTTCCTTTTTCATACTCTATATTTTCTGCATACGTACATACATAACATAGGTTTTAGTAATAAAACAAGCCTAAGCACTTGTCATAAAATACAAATCTTCGGACTCCAGTTTGAAAGTTATACATATATACCATTACCTTTTAAATCTAGGTGATATCCTTTATTATATAATATATATATCTATAATATATATGTATGTATATTTTAAAATATACATAGGTATACAAATTTTAGTAAAAAATAATGTACAAAAGGCCCATTTAAAGTATAAAAACAAAACCAAAAATGGTTCTATAACTATAAATACCCTTATTTTGTTGTTTTTATATGAATAAATTATGTTACAGCAATTTTAAACAATGAACATGAATATTCCTTTTTCAAGATTTTCCACTAAAAATCAGTATGTATGTACATAGCATATAATGTAAGTATATCGCCGTTTATAACGAATATAATAATATGAATATAATTTTTAATAAAACTTTTGTGATTTATTTTTTTAAAAACGATTCAATTTCTCAATTTTATAAGAAATTTATAAATTTGTAATTTTAGATTTTTTTTTTTTGAATTTGTACATTCTATATTTTACATGTGATTTATAATTCAAACGCAATGAAAGTGATGTTATACATATAGCATAAAAAATATACATATACTTCTACCATGCATATAATAATATATAAAGTTTATTGCATTTTCGTCTGGAATTTTCAATAAGAATAATTTAATCTTTATAGATTTTACTATCAAATTGTTGCTCTTTTCTATTTATTTACATACCAACATACTTATGTACCTAACCTACTTAACTTATGTATTTAAAACTTGACTGAAAATTTTTTTTTCTGTTTTAGAAATATCTAAAATAAAATATATAAGTACGTCTGTACTATGAAGTATGTATATATATCCAAGTAAATAAAATATAGAAGTACATAATATCCAAAGAAGATGTAGGGTAGTATTATCTTCTTGGTTATCTCTGCAGGTTTTACAAAAATTATTTGAGTAAAATTCAAGTCTTAAGAAGGTCTTTCATTTTATTTGTGCCGCCATGTTATTACACTTTTTAATGAAAGTTAGTCATAAAAATTATTTCTGATCTTATCACCGTCATATGGGTTTTGAAATTAACCCACTACGCTATGACTATGGCCATCATTTTACAAAATACTTAACTAGAAAATAGAAGCTGCCGATCAATTCAATAAAATATTAATCTAACTAATGTAGATTTTTCTATTTATTACTAATCAATCTTAATTTTTTAGAACGTATTAAAGACTATTTATTATTAGTCGATATGTAGTCTAAGTTTCCTATAAATGGAAAAAAGTTAGAATTTCTCTAATTTATTATATCTCTGATTGTTCGACAATACACTCTTCATCGAATATGGATGGAAATTCTTCTGGTCGACTAAATCTCTGTTTAAGTTCATGTTTTCTGTAGTATATAGAAACTTAACTATAAAAGTAGTTCTTAAAAAATATAGGAAAAACTTATACAACTATATACAACCTATAACGCTATAACACTGTAAAATCAAATAGGCTACAATGTTTGAATAATATGTATCTACTACATTACATATTTTCACGTTCGTACGTACGTCTTTTTTATCTACGTAATAAATTATAATTATTCTATATTTGAATTTTAATAATAAAATTTATCAATATTATTTTTTAATATCCATACATATACCTAAGTACATAAGTTGTAATCAAGTTTTTTATATGTATTCTTTTTGTTTTACAATTCATATTGTATTATATATTGTTGTTTTTTATAAATAAACGACGCGCCATTTTTTATTACTTTCTAAGTACTTAAATATTCTTTCCATTTTTTATTTTAATTAAATGGGTTCAAAATATACACAAAATAGAAATTTTTAGGAATACATTTTTAAATATCATTGATGCTCTGCTGAAAATAATAAATGTACCTACAGTTCACATTCCTTTTAATTCTTGAAATTTACTCAAACCTACTAGCTAGCTACTCTTTATTAAAAACATCAAATTTTAATTAAGTATTCTAAGATCTGTACAAAAAAGGGCCAATAAACTAGAAAATAATTTCTTCACTTGAACAAATTTCAGGCTGATTTGAGTTGATTGCCCAAATTAAAAAAAATATATTTTTAATAAAACCAACAAAAAGATTTAAAGGACACAATATTTAAACAGGTACTAGTACGTTTGTAGTTTTTTTGTATCATACCCAAACCCAACTGATTGAACAAGTAACAACTTATCGTTTGTATGCATATATGCAAGTATGTATAAACATTAAATACATTTTAGTTTATGTATACCTACAAATATATGATATTTATATAACACGTAACTAAGTCATAAATAGCCTAAAACAATAAAAAAAATGGGAAAACCTTCAAAAAGAATTTGTTCACCAATTTCAATATAAAAAAAATTGTAATTGTTTTTGGCTGTCTGATGTACTATAGTACTTCTGAGGAAGAAAATAACATTGAATTTAATCCTTATATCTTGACACATACATATTTGTTTGTACATTTTCTAATATTTTTTATAATAATATACCAAATATTTCCAAAAATAAGGTTATAAACCTTAATATATAACATGCGAGTGTATAGTTTAAACTAGGAGTGCATCGAGGGGTTAACTAGAGTTACCTATTAAATGAACCTACTTAACTAGAGTTACGTACGCACTAAATAGAAAATTTCAATTAATATCAAAACAATAATGTTATTATATTTTACATATAAGCGTAAATCGTACTTGCTAACCTCAAAATACTCTTTCAAAGAAGTATTCTTTTTGAACGACTTAATCCTGTTTATTATATTATATAGATAAAAAAAATAAAAGACATATTGTTAGTAGAGTAGTTATATCACACTGTTACTAAAAACATACTTTTGTAGGAGATTACAAAAATTTAAAATATATTAAAATACTAATACTAATTATAAAATTAAAAAACAAAAGAAAAAAATAAATTAAATGAAAAACAAAAAAAAAACCAAAGGGTAAGCAAAAAAAAAAAAAGAAAAATAATTTATTGATCAGTTAGCATTACGTACATTATTACGCAGTTTACTTTTAACAGACCCTGAGACCCAACGCTTACATCATAACGGTCAAGAAAACTGAATAACAATTTACTTCACAAAAAATTATAGTAATTGTTAAAATGGAATTGTGTAAGTTTCATTAAATATTTTTAGTGTGGATACAATTGTTGATTTGATAAACAGAACCATGTCTTGGTAATTTTGTTTCTGTTTTTGGGAAAATTGTGTTGAGCGGTCGCCTGCGTCATTTCTCAGTCCTAAACCATACGTTCATTCATCAACTTTACCTTAACTAACTATAGTTAGTGTTCAAATCGCCCATGATTCCCATGATAATTTTTATTGTTGTATATTTTATGTTGTATACCTTTGAAATTTAGATTAGTTAGTTAATCTATTTTTTTTTCTTTTCACATAATTTTAGTTAGTCACATTTAAAGTTTTGTTTTATATTAATAAAGTAAAATAAATACTTTGAAACATGAATATTTATTAGCACCTTTGATCATTTTACTTTCAAAACTTTATTTTGTAAACATTTGAAATATAATTACAGCAATTAGTTCACGGAATTTTATTTATCAATTTTTGTTAAATATATTATATTAATTCCAACACATTTTTTTGATTTTTATTATATCTATCTAATTTATTAAAGTGTTTTTCTATTTCTTTTATTTACAGACAACAATAAAAGTTTTTACAAATTGTTTGAGAGTAGATATAGAATACAAAACGCTTGGTATTCAATGGGATACAACAAGTAAAGAAGTTATTACACAACTTTTAAGAAGGTAAGATGTAATCAATGTTATTAATTTTTGTTTTCTGAAAACACTTTTCTTATTTTTTTACCACATTTTCCTTAATTTGTTTGAGAAAAGAAACAATCGGTTTTTATAAGCTTTGATTAAATATTTTCTGGGTTTATCTCGATTCGCATTTCGAAAGATGTTTCATTGAAAGTTATACATTCATGCATCATCATTATGGTATAACTCTTTTATTTTGTTGCTCTAACTCAGCTCCTTTTTTCCAAGTTAAAAGTATTCTTGTTTTTTTTTCAAGATGAAGAACCAAGTATTTGGCACACGTCTTATTCTTTAGGTTTTCGTTCCTAATATTAATGGATATGTATAGTCGCCTTTTCCAAGTGTGAAGGTTATGTGATTAGATTTATTAGTGCTTCATTCAATCTGAAATTTTTCCTTAAATCTTTAAATATTTCTCATTTTAGTCAATTGAATTTGCAACTCTGAGATGACCTGTTCAAAAGATTTATGAGATAAACCCGATAAATAACAGAAAAATAGCTGTTGATCTTTTCAATCATATAAAATTGTGCCTAGAAATAATATATATAACTATATGTATATTATATTTTCTTTTAGGATGAAATTCGAAAGGCTCTATATACATACATAAGTATTTGATTGGAAAAATAAAACAAATTTTTTTTTTTGTTTGTATATTGAAAGTTTATTTTGAAGAAAACAAAATCTATATGTATCCTTATTATCCACTATTAAAATTGCAATTAATAATAATAATAGTGCTTTATTATATATAATAATAGTGCTTTGTATATTAATTTTCAATTTACAGATTTTACTATTTGCAATTCTTTTATATTTAACTTTAACATATTCATTAATTTCAAAATTGTATTTAGAAAAATATTCATATTCAGCTTCTCGATTTCAAATAATATACACAATCATGTTTAAATGTTGCTAGTCTCTCCACTTTCTTTATATAGTTAACTGGTAGACTATCGAGATTTAAAAATCCTTTGTATACAAGTGAGTTTCTAGTACTACTTTTTCTGTAATTCTCTGTTCTTACTCTCACTTCCACATTTCTTAGGTTATATGGTTGGATGTTATTTACTAATTTTAGTTTCTGCTTCAAATAATTTGATGCTTTGCCATAAGTCAACTTCAATTGATCAATTGATTGAAAATTTATGGTGCAATTTGTGATTTATAATTATACATCAGTGTTTTAAATTATTATTTAATTTAAACCATAATCATTTTGTTTTTAAAAGACTAAAAATGAAGCATCGAGATCCTAGACTGTTTTATCTATCGATGGAAGTTACAGTAAGAAGAGCTGGAGTCAAAACAGTTTTAGTACTAGAAGATGAAGCACGGCCAGCTATTTTACAAGCATGTCATCCCAAAGGAGATTCTAGGTAAATTGTTTACAATATTAATTTATAATTTAATTTTTTATACTTTTGTGCATTCATTTACTTCTTCATATTTTCATTTCCTCCAAAAAAAAAAAAAAAAATATACATTTCATTTAATTTAAATTTTTTAGATTTTGTCTACAATTGAAACCTGGGGGATTAATTCGTGTACATACTTCTGCTTTACAATCATCATCGCAATATAAATCTCTTGTGATATCTCAAGAAACAACTTCTGATGAACTTCTTTGTATATTACTATCATATTACAATTCAATAGAGCCAGTAGAACAATTTTCTTTATATGAGGTACCTACTTATTCTAATTTTATTTTATTGTTCGTATATTATTATTAGTATTTATATGGAATATCATTTTACATAATTAATTAAACGTAAAAATATAACGACTTTTAGTTTAGCACTTAGTTTAAAGTTATTGTTATTTATATTGTTTTTTGTTTTTTTCTGTATCATCATCATGTGATAACTGTATAAATCGAGCTGAGTTTTCGTCTCGGTACAAATTTCTCCATTCAAACCTCTGTCCTTAGCAACACATCTCCGATTGCGAGCATTGTGTATAGCAGCATAACTTTTTGTATTCTTTACCCACCTAGTTCTTGACTTGCTCGAATTGATTATCCGCGGTTATAAAATATATTTTGGGCTTATTGTTCATCCATTCTGACCAATAACTATACCTTCATCGTAGTTTCTTTTTTTGTTCACCATTTTCTTAAACCATAAATATTTTTCGAAGAATTCTTCTGTCAAACATATGAATTATATTTACCATCATTATTTACTGTCAACGACTGAGCCTCATAACCATATGCTACAATCGGCCGTATAGCTTCTGATTTGCAAAGTATTATGTATGCACACTACAATTGCATACTGTTATCACTTTTATTATTCAATTCCTGTTCCAAGTTCTGCTATTGTTATGTTTGAATGTTATTGTCTTTTTTCTATACTATATTCGTTTTTAAATCTTTGTTTTGTTTTTTGTTTTACACTAATCAGATGTTCTTGGGTTGAAACCCCTTTTATGCATGTTGAAAAAAGTTTCAATTATTATTCTTAAAAATTAATTAAAAATATAATTTGACTATTATTTAAAATGGAATGGAACTACAAATATAATTTTCGATATTTAAATTAGTATATAGATATCAAAATTTGGTTGTCAAAAATTGAAAAAACTAAAAACTACTCCATATATGTATGTATGATTCCAAGTCTCTATATAAAATCAGTTAGGGTGTTCACTCCGTAGTATTTGAATTATTTAAAATTAAAAAATAAAATTATTTTTGTTATCATTAGATTAAAAAGTAGAGTCAATAATAACCAGTTACCTTTTATTACATAATATTTTCAATTTAGTTATTTAACTTATCGAAGATAATATTTAATTTAATCAACGCAAATTTAATTTTATTTTCATAATATTTAATTTGATTTTAAAAATCATAATATTCAATTAAATTTTCTAGGTTTGTCCTGGCCAAGAATATCAAAGAAAATTACATCCAGATGACATTCCATTGAAAGCTCAAAATGAAAGAATTCAACGTGGGGAAACGTGTCATTTTTTAGTGCGACGTAATCCAAATTATCTAAGAGGGCATCAAATTTTATCATCATCACTTTATACGTCACCTTTAATAGCAACCAATAAATCTATAGTAATAGACAAAGCCAAAAATAATAATGAAATTTCTAATAACATAAGAATATATCATGCATACGATAATGACATTAATAATGATGGAAATTTTAAATCTAAAATAAATGATTTAAGTTATAAAACAAAACTTTTAAGCAATTCCCGAGGAAATTTAGCATTACAAAATCAAGAAAAGGAATCTCAAATATTAATACCAAATAACGAACTAAAGTCTGGCAGCTGTGATGAAATTAATTCTAATATCAACAACAATGGAAAAGTTGATAACATGAATCAAAACGATCACGGTTATTTTGGAGGAAGTACTATTACTTCAATAAAAATTTCAACATCAGCACCTTTACAATCGTTATTATCGTCATCTTCATTATCAACATCATCCACATCAGATTTTTCGAAAGAACAAGATTTATCAAATTTGCCTAAAAACGAAAATAATAATATTAATTTTGAATTAAATTCAATTGCAATACCAAATTTAAAACTCCATCAGAACAAACAAAAAGAACATCAGAGCAAACAAAAAACTTTCAAATTTTGTCCAAAATGCCAAAGAACACTTAAATTTTGTGAATCTTGTAATAAAAATTACACGCCAATGATTTTAAATTCATCATCACACACCATAACTAATAATTTAGACAACTTAGAACTATCTAAAAATAACAATCAACATCATCAGTTAAAAAATTTACAAGTAAATAGTTATAGTCCAGTATACAATATTCGTGAAATACGAACTGCAAGTCATTCGTTCTCATCTTTAGGAAATGATAAAAAAATGTTAGATATTGATTTTGGAACACATTTAATTCCATTTACAACAGATTTAACCACAAAAAATTTAAAAACTTCAGTAGACACTAATTTACAAACAACGACATTAAAAGTACCAATAATTTCTTCTAATGTTAAAAATAGTAACCAAAAACTTACCAATACTATAACAATTGGTAAAAATCCTTCATCAATTTTAACATTAATGTCATCTTCAACAAAAGAAACTCAAAATTTTAATAATCCCAATAATTGCACATTAAAAAAAGATAACATTTTTATGAAAAGTAGTAGCAATGAGTTCAAATGTCCTGTAAATAGTGCAAATAATCTAAATAGAAATACAATTAGTATTGATCAATTGATGATCCAAGCGTCGCAAACAAATTTAGAGAACAAAATAACATCAAATAGTACTGCTGAAGAAGTTAATAATAATCCAGCTAAAGGTTTAGGTCATTTTGTTTATATTTAATTTGATAATTTTTTAATTAAATATTAATAGAAATATTTTTTAACAATCAAAAACTTCTCCAGCAGCAATTCTTTCAACACATTTAAAAGAAAGAAAAATTAAATTACAATAATCTACAATTGAACCTTGTATTAAATTTTATTGAAAGAAAGTGTTAACAAAATATTTGATCAAAATGTATAGCTATTTTTGTTTTATTATTTGTTAAGATAAGATAAGTTGATTTTGCATGCCAAATTGTGATACAATAAAAAAATAAATTTACGTTAATTTCTAACGCAAACTTTTTTCCCTCACAAGGAACGATAGTATGTTCAAATGCTAAAGAAGTTTGTTACTAAATTTTTATATTTTTCACCATTATTTCAACTATCAAAGAATTATTATTTTGTACCATATAAAATCATAGTAGCATAATTACTGCGTAAAGAAAACTTTTACTAATTATGTAATAAATTTGCAAATAGTCAAAAACAAAATCAAGTAAATTAATTTATTTAACATGCATACGTAAAGATTAGAATAATAATTTAAAAATATACATATTTCAAATTAATAAAATACAAGAGCTCAATATAATATATGTATAAAAAATGTAAATAGTAAAATACTTAAAAAAAAAAAAAACCAAAAATTATTTAAAATCTAAAGGCTTTTTCGTTTCCCAATTTTTTTCAAATATAATTTTTTAAAAAAAATGTTAATTAAATATGTATGAATGTATGTAGCTATGGTGTTCTTTGATTTTTATTAGTTACACAGTTTAACAAATAAATTTATATTTATTCTTAAGGGCGGCAATTATACCAAAGACATTTGTATAAGGGAGATGATGATGTTCTTAAATTTGTAATTATATTATAATTTAATAAATTAATATATAAATACATATAAATATTTACATATGTATGTATTATTAATAATCTTACAAGGCATAATTTTTAAATAGATTTTAATTATATTAAATATTATATACGTATGTACATTGTACATACCTATACCTGAATTTAATAAAAATAACAAAAATTTAATTGAAGGTTACGAAATTAATTTTTGATTATTAAAAGATTATATCATGTATTCAAAATAAAACCAAATATTAATTAAAATAATTCATATTATAAAAATATACTGAAAACTTCTACTTTATAAATTGTAAGTAAATCAAATACTAATGTTTTAAATTATTAAAATATTTTGCTTAATCAACAGTGTTTATTTTATTTTATATTGTAAATTAAAAAATTATTGCTATAATTTAAATTATAATTGATTTATAATTTAAAATGTGTGAACTAAATACATAATGTATGTATGTTTTGAAAATTAATTATTTTAATTCTAAATATAATAATATCAGCATGCGTATCAGCTTTTTAAGAAGAAAAGCACTAAGGAGTCGTTATTTTAAAATTTAAAAAAAAAATTATTAAGTAAATCGAGGGATAATTTTAACTTCCGGAAAGGACCGATAAGTACAGAAAATAAAGATAAAAATTTTAAGGTTATGTAATTTTTTTTATATACACTCAACGATATAATTAATCGTATGGCTGTTTTTTTCGATAATGTTTTTAAGATTCATAATTTCACCCTTTTTACTCCAAATATTTGATAGTTCATTGTCCTCGCAGTTTAATATACTTACTCTCGTCTGAGAAAATAATTCTTGTCCAGTAAGTGAAATCATCATTGATATGTATTTTTGCAAAGTTTAAACTTTTTTTTAACGTCTAATATTAAGGGCTTTTTTCTAGGAATGTGAGCCGTTTCTGTGCAACAATTTTTGAATGGTAAGACTGCTAACATCCTTATTATAGTATATATCAGAAACTACTTTGGCTGATAACGTGCTACTTGTTATCGGATTTTTTACCACTTCCTTTATAATTTGACTTTCTTCGCGTGGGTTTATTGTTCAAGGTCGCCCCGAACTCGTTCTGTATTTCATAGAACATAGAATTTTAAAATGGCAGAAATTATGCAAAATGTGTTGCACTGTAGACTTATTTCTTTCACAATACCCGCAATTTTTTCCCAAGGTTTTACCTTCTTTAAAAAAAATTTGAAATCATGTTTGAAATCAATTTTTGAAATGGTAAATTACTGCAAAAAAATTAATTTTCAATACAACAATCAAATTCAAATTCAAATTCAAATATAATATAACTAGTAAGTCAGCCCGTTTAAAAACGGGTCCCGAGTAAAAAGATACCGAACTTTTTTTCGAACATAACCACTCAGTGGCCCCAAGAAATTTTTTTTCTAGAAACATTTTTTTATAATTTAAAACAAATTAATAATTTATTTATTCAACTTAACACTACAAATTAGCACTAAAAACTTCTTTGAAAACTACGTTCCGAATGAACTCTTGTTCATCATGCAGCAATCGACTCTTGGTTTTCTGATATTTTAACCTTAATTTAAAAATGAAAAATAAGTACAGAACAATTGTTGATTCAAACATTTTTCTTTTTTTTTCACAATTTAGTTAGTTGAAAGGAAAAAATTTAAAAATTTAAAAATTTAAAAATCAAAAAATCATATAAAAGTAATTGAAAGGAAAAATATTTTTTTTTTTAGTAAAAACAAAAAATGTCAAAAAGGGTCGTTTACAAACATACAACTCTGGTCTTTTATATAAATAATAATAATATAATAAAGATATAATAATTTTAAAAAAATAACTAATAAACATAATATAATAATAATAATATACAAAAATATATACCAAATAAATATAATTTAATAAAAAGGCCCACTTTCGAAAGGCAGATTTATGTGTAGGATCCACTGTTAAATAAATAAATAACAATGTAAAGCATTGTAAAAGTTTTCAGTTTTTTTACAATACGCGCATGATGTATATGAAATTACAAACGCTTGAGATAAGCTCTATCTATATAAAGACTGCTTCCGTACTTTTTTTGAAAAAACTTGAAAAATGAGAGAAAAAAGAAAAAACATTAATTTTATCTTTAATTTATACATACTTATGTATGTAATGTTGAATTCGAATTGGGCCTGTCATAAATTAGAAAAATTTCGAGTTGGCTAATTCCAAGACACAAAACAGAGAAATTGCAAACTAGTTAATTCTAATTTAGGTCCTCATTTATCAATATTTGTCACAGTTAAAATTATTTATCTCATTAATACACCCTCATATATATAGATAACAAAGGCAAGACGTTACATTTGGCAATGATTTAAATTATTATTAACCAAAAGCTAGGGACCCCATCTATATAGTTCACGGTAGAGAGCTTTCTGAGCTTTCTTACAAATCTTAATCCAGCTGTTTATCCAGATGTTTACAGATCATAGGAAATTTGTAAATTGACAATTGACAATTTGCTCCTCATAACTCGAAGAAAAAAAATATATTAATTTTAATACATATATTTATTTTAGATTTACCTTCAACGCTTCAATAAAATTAATCTATTAATATTATATTATATTATAAACTGACATAATTATTTACATATAAGTAACTACATAGTTTGTTTTAAGTTTTAGAAACTATTTTCAAATTTTAGGAGCTCATTCGAAGAGCGAGAATATATGTAATTTATTAATGGTTCAATTGTGATTCATTCATAATTTGATAATAATTTATTTACAGTTTTATTATACTTATCTTTATTTTGTTTTGTATACCGAGTGTTCCACAGCATGCGTATCAGCTTTTTAAGAGGGAATAGAGTCGTTATTTTAAAATTAAAAAAAAAATATATTAACTAAATCGAGGATGTTCTATCGGTTGGTGATATTTTCAACTTCCGGGAAGGACCAGAAAAGGGTTTTTAGAACCGAAATTCGCTGAAGTCGAAATTTTGAAATGGGAAGTACTTTTTTACGTAAATTCGGATTCTACGTCAAAACATAAAAAAACTTTTGTAAAGTAATTTTTTTTTTTTGGTTTTCTAGTATTTTCGGCCTAATAACTCAATAGCTTTTTGTACAAATTGTTATTTTCAAAATGTTAGTACTCCATATTTTTTATTATATTACAACAACTTTAAATAAAAACTTTATTGTTTATAGGAGTAGTGATTCCGAAGTAAGTCTGACTATAAGCAAATGATCAACACCATTTTTGAAATTGTTAATTTCTACGAGATTTGGCATTGAAAATGATTTTAAAAGTTGGAAAATATAAAAAAACGTTTAAAATTAAATTATCAGAAACTTTACAGAATTGTCCAGTAAATGTAGAATATAATGTAGTTTGTTTTCATTATTACAAAGTACGTCAACTGGTGGCAAACTTGTTAGATATAATATCTATGCTGCAAACTGATGATATATAAAATTTATATATTATACAATTATTTTATATATCTATGGTTTGCAGCATTTATGAAAACACCCTAGTTGGTGCATTCATCAATCACACATCATATAATATAACGTTAACGTTAACGCTTTCTTCGGAAGATTTTTAAATATATCTTCGTTTATCTAATTTCTCAAAGTCAAGCTTTCTTCGTTTTATTCTGTTGATCAGCTCGTTTAAAGAAAAAAATATATGTATGTATGTATATTAATAAATTCCGGTCAAATGTCACAAAAGTAGTGAAATAAAAATTGGACATGGACATTCAGTTGGAACTTTTAAAATTCAACACTTGCTTTGAAAATCTCATATTAAGCTCCATTTTAAAGTTTCTTGTTGTAGTTTTGATAGGGCTCAAAAACTCGAAGCCAAATATGTTATAAGGCCCGGGTCAGGTATAACTGTATAAGGATTTATAATTTGTCTAATTTTTTTTTTTAATGTTAAAAGGGAAAACACATTTTACATAGGTTTTAAGGTAACTTAAAAAAAATCAACATAAAATATCCGTTATTTGAAATTTATTTGAAAAAAATTTTATTAAAATGATTACATATTTTATAATTTATTCTAATATAATTTTAGCTTCTTTTCCATCAACAAAAACTTTTTCTCCGTTTTTCAAACAAAATTCTAATTTGGCGTAAGCAAACAGAAGATCTGTGACTAAAAATATCTGTAATATAAAACAAAGTAACTTTTTTTAATCTTCTAAATTAAACAAAAACATCTTACTTGACCCGTTGAAAATGCTAAAGTTGCTCCAAAATAAAAATTTGCGTTAGCAGAACCGCAATAGATCCATAAATGCCATAAAGCTGGCATTATCAAAATTGTAATTAAGAAAAAGCAAAATACAATAAAATTATGTGCCATAACTGAAAGAATTAATATAAATATTTTATTATATAATTGTCAAAAGCTCTTTAAACATTTTTTAAAATTATAATTACATTTCCAGCATTGTTTCCACATTGGTAGCATCGATAAATATAGTGAAACATCTCCTAAACAAGGATATGATTTAAAAATTGCCATTAATGCTATTAATATTGCTGCAAGCATTATTGGTTCTTTTCTCAAACGAAGTGACAGCGGAATCAAGTATAAAACTGTCGCATTCATTTGGAATGTTATTAAAAACATAGTTCTAAAATGTTCAAACATTTCAGTAAAAAAATACCAAAAAAGTCCAATATTGGGTTGCAAATCTCTATAGAAGAAGCTAAAAAATAAAAAAAGCATATAATTTATTTTAAATCATGATTTTATATTAAAATTATATCTTACATAAATCCAAAAGTAGAGTTTAAAAATGACCAATTTTCTCCAATTAGCATGAAGTTTAAACAACTAAATAATGCAGTTAAACCAATAAAAAATAAAACAAGTGCAATACTCTTAATCACATTTAGTTTTTCTAACATAAGAATTACTGGAGCTATCAAAACAAATGGATATAAATTTCTTGTTGTTTCAAAAGCAAGGAAAATTAGACTAAGTAAAAAAAATTTTCTTGATAGAAAATACATAAAAAGTGCCAAGAATAAATTACTAAATACAGTTGAAGTCAAACCCACACAATTTACTATTGTAAATGGATTTAACAGATATGCAATTAATATATACTTTGGTATTTTATCACCATCTTCTTTATTAAATTGAACGTTTTCTTCTGTTCCTACAGCATATCTTAATTTTTCGCATTCTTGATTTTTAAGCTATAAACCAAGCAAAATATTATTTTTAGTTAAATAGTTAAATTCAAATTACCTTATGTTTGCAGAAGTTTTTCGACATTTTACTTAAAATTATCCCTGTTAATAAATCTGCAATAATATACAAAGCAGGTAATAGTCTAGGAATATTATTAACAATCCATGCTAGAAAAATTAACATTGCTGGTGTCTCATGAACCATATCTCCATAATACGGATCATAATTTCGATTATATAAAAAAATTCCCTCTTGTACTATAAAAATTAAACATAAATTTGTAATTTAACTATTAAAATAAATGTTCTTACGTCTTTTATGAGCATTTATAGGTGTTGATATTTCTACACGATTTGTTAATAGATTGAAAAAATTTCTGTACAAAACATATCTAATAGCTGCTCCAGCAGATAAATAGATCCAAGACTTCATTTTTATCGATATTTTATTTCATGTTCAAATTAATTTAAAATTTAATAAATAAATAAAAGCTACTCGATAATTAGACGTTTCGTCGTTTTACTTTTGGCAAGTTGTCAGTTGTATAGGTTGGTAAGTTGGTTCATTGGCTGTTGTTTTGGGTGCATAAGTATATATATAAATGTGACATAAATTTTTAAATTTGTAAAATTTTCTATTTTGAATATAAAAAAAAAAAAATATAAAATTAAATTTCTTTTTATTTATTTACTCTTAAATTTTCTATTGTTTAAATTCACTCTAAACATTAACAAAATTTCGTAAATTTTTAACATTAAATTTCAACTAAAGTTCTGAAAGTCTCAAGCTGCGTATTCTATTAAAATTCAAGTCAAGTAGTAAGTAAATTTTTGTGATTGACTTGAGTGAAGCTGATTTCAAGAAAATAGCGTATATACGTTGAAGCGTACTTGAAGCTTACTTGAAGCTATCATGTTAACGGAGTAATGGTCTTCTTTCAGTATTTCCAATAACAAAATCTTTAAGAAATGTTCTATAGTGCTGTCAAGTGTTGATAAGTTATGTTCAGTAAACAGTTCTAGGGCGTTCTAAAACGTTCTAGAGTAAAAAATAACACGCTTTTGTGGTCATTAGTTTCCGTTACTTGTTCTTTTTTGTCCGAAAGTGTTCTGTTCTCTTCATTAGATTGTGCGAAACTATTCTAAATTGGTCTTTTTTGTTCTGAATTTTTTGGAGAACAGTTTGGGATACCTTTTTTTTGTTGTTGTTTTTTCTTCAAATTTTAAATAAAGAAATTAGAGAGCAATCAAAAATCATAACAAAAAAGATCAAAAAAAGTGTTCATTAGATTTTTCTGTTTATTCTAAGTGGTTCTAAGTGTTTGACAGTTAACTGTCATTGTCCAAAACTGTTCTGTCCGATTCTGTTCTAAATCTACTGAACACAACTTATATGCCTCTGTATATATTGGTATTTTCACTGCCGCTCGAGTGTACAATGTACATTAGTATTTTTAATAAGAGTTAAGGCTTGAGATGTTTGAATGTGCATAAGAATTTTATTTTAAACTTGTTTTCAAGAGATAAACATCATAAACCATAATATACAACCGAAATATTTTTATTGCTCCTTTGAATGATTTTACTTCCTTGTAATAACTGCCAGAGAATACTACAAATTTTGATATTTTTTCTACACGTTAATCTCTTATTTACTATAAAAGCCACAAGCAAATGTTTATATGTCGATGGTCGTGATAGAAAAAAAATAGCAAAAGGTAACATACAGTGAAAATACTAATGTAAAGAAACCTATTTTGGTTGAAAAATTTCCGTTTCATAATGAATTCTGATAGAAAAGGGGTAGATTTCTACCAAAATTTAAATGTAAAGAAAGATTTCGGTTAAGGGGTAAGCAAATCTACCAAAATTTAAAATTTCTGACAGATTTTTGACTTTGAATTTTTTTCTGGGAATCTATGTCAAAAAAATTGTATTATTTTTTATACCAAAAGTGGTATAAATTTGATATTTCAGTTATCTGACAGCAACAATGGCAGAAATCTACCAGTTTTTTTTTTACGTATGAATATGATGGTAGATTTCTGCGGCAAGTCTGCGGCAGATTTCTGCTTCGTATAAACATGGACATAAGGAAATAATTTAGTAAGGCCCTTTGGCTGGTTGAACGCAGCAATATAGTGGATGATGGAATGAAATAAGAAAAGTGGATTATAAAATATATGTATCAAAAAATTGAATTAGATTGTCAAAAAATGTCATTTATAATTTCCAATTCCCATTCCATTATAATTTTTTTTTCATTTACATCATTTATATTTATAAAATAATAGTTAAATTTAAATATTTTCAAGTAAATTTAATTTAAAGTTTAAAAGAATAAATTAGAAAGTATTAAATATTTTACAATAATACTGATTGATTACTTATACTAATTTTTATATTATTATATCAAGTATAATAAAGCAAATTCCTTGAAATAACTAAGAAATCGCCAACCTGTCAAGTTTTTCACCTATTTTTAATTTCTTTATTACAAGAAGTTAAAATAATAGTATATACAACATACTAAATAAATTAATTAAAAAACTATATTGGTTTTAAATTCCTGGAAGACGAGTTTGTAGATAATGTTGTAATTATAGTATAGTAATACAATATTATATTCAACTTAAACAAAATGCGTTGAAAAATAAAAATAATGTAATTACAGACACATTATTATTTGGCATAAAAAAATTTTTGCAAGAAATGAAAAGTTCTTTTTTTTTTTAAATTTATCGATAAAATTAAAAAATGTGTTGCAGTTTATAGTTAAAAAGTGTAAAAAATATTAATTTCAAAATGCCATTTAATTTTTTAAAAAAATCGCGACATTATAATGTCACTTCTAAAAGCCTATTTGTAATTTCAGTTCATCACTTGTTAGGTAAGTTCAAATTAAATGTTTAAATAGCAATATTAAGCAAGCTCAACGCATTACATACTACCAAATTGTTGATTCATGCATGTTACTATTAATACTTAACTGACTAATATAATTAATTAAATAATTCCTGCACTCACACTTGCATGCTTGTTAAAATTTGCACTCATTATTATTCCAAAAACGTAAAAAAAAATATTCGTAAAACATTCAAATTAAGTTATGCAGGTTATTTTATACCCTGCAGTCTGCACATCTTATAACTCACAAAATTGTGTTCAGTAAATTAACATAATTCTTGAAATAACGTTTAAAATGACATTAAAATTTAAAAAAAAAAAATGTATTAATTTTTATTTTATATACTATACAGACACATCGACCACAGTAGATTGTACTTTAAGTTCTGAAAGCACTGGTCAAGAATGTTTAGATAATGTTTGTCAACGTTTATCAATAAATCAACCAGATCTTTTTGGTTTACGTTATTTAGTTAAAGGATCCCGTGAAGAATTACGTTGGATTGATTTAGAGCGTCCATTGAGCAGACAACTAGAAAAATACGCATCTGGTTCTAAGCTATATTTAAGAGTTCAATACTATATTATATCAGGAGTTAGTTTATTAGAAGATGAACAATCAAGATATTATTATTTTTTACAATTGAAAAGTGATGTAGTAGAGGGTCGTTTATCATGTGATGTTAAACAAGCTGTTCTGTTAGCTTTATATTGTCGTCAAGCTGAATATGACAGTTATCAAAAAGACAAAAATACTCTAGAATATTTAAAAACTTTATTGCCATTTCCTCAACGTGTAATTGAAGAAGGTTTGCAAGAAAGTTTAATTGAAGAAATATTACAACATAATCCTGGATTGCAAAATTTAACACAGAGTGCTGCTGAGGAATGGTTTATAACAATATGCCAGCAAGTTGATGGTTATGGTCAAGAAAAATTTTGGGTTAAAGACAGTCAAAGTAATGAAGTACAATTGGGGCTTAGTATAAATGGTATAGCTGTAATTAGTCAAAATAATTTAAAATTTTATCCATGGCATGAAGTAAAGAATGTTATAAATTTAAAAAGAACGTTTAATATCGAACAAGAGGGAAAGACAGTTGTATCGTTTACTTTTCCTGAAGCTGAAGCCGGGAGATATTTCTGGAGGTTATGTGTTCTGCAGCATTTATTTTATTCAAAAAATGAAGTAATCAGAAGCTCTGCACAATCTCTTCCACAACAACAGCAGCAATTACAACAAAATTCAATTCAACAACATTGTGGTGTTAGTGGAGGAAATGGTAATATTAATCAACAACCTGCAATCATTACAACGCAATCTGCAAATAATTTATTTCATAATTATTCTGGAGATTGTAATGATAGTCAAGATGATTTATTGAACGAACATCTCTATTATACTGGAAATAATGGAGAGAACCATCAAATTGTGGAAAAAAAAAAATCTTTAATATCATCAAATTTATCCCTACCTAACAGTCAGTACTTACAACAGCAGCATCAACAACATCAAGTATTACAGGTTTGTGTTAAATATTATTGAATTACAGCATATTTCATAAAATTAAATAATAAATATTAAACATTTTGGACATTCAGCATATAATTTGTAAACGGAAATAGTTTTTTACGATTCCGCTTTTATAAAACGGTAATATTTTTATCTATAGACTAGAATTTTTTATCGCAAAATATTTGCTGTACGTAAACGGGAATTAATCATATGACAATCTAATCTAACTTTTTTAATTAACTGAAAAAACATTAGTTTACTTAATAAACGCGAGATAATATAGTTTTAACTTTAATTTTAGCACACACCTTCCAGTATAATTCATAGTCATACAAATATATCAGCAGAATATCAGCAACAGCAAGCTCATCATTTCGCAACTCATGGAGGTACAAATGGTTCGTCAGTAGCATTGTCAACATCACAAATGCTTGATCAAATTGATACTCGTATCCAAAGTACCTCATGCCTTGATTTGAGTAATAACAATTTTAATTCTAATCCAGACAAAGAAAGACTAAAAGCTTTATTACCAACATACCGACCCGCGCCTGATTATGAAACCGCAGTTCAACAAAAGTATCGTGCCAACTCCAATGAAATTCAAATGATTCGAGTGCCATCCACAGCTGCTTTATATACCACAGGCGGAAGCCAACCAGATGTACACAATTTACAAACTACTCAACAAGGATTTCCTGACATTGTGACACAAAATATATGTTCTGTACAATCAAACCACCCAATAAATGGTAATTTGTATTCAAATGTTGATTTATTGCAACGAATGCAATTGATGCGTTTGAAACCACCACCGCCATATTCAGCTAACCGGCTAAGTTCCACTTCCACACCGGATTTAGCAGTTGCAGCCAGTTTACGTACAACTCCATTAGGATATCGCGGAAATGCTTATGTATCTGGATCTAGTCCAGACCTTGTATCCACTCGAACTTTTTTAAATACTCAATATCCATCTCCCATACAATATTCATATTTAAATTCAATTGGACATTCTCAACCATATTTACCAGGAACGTATGATAATTTGAATATGATTGAAGAACAACCACAAGCTATTTTGTTTCAAATGAAAAAGGGTGGTGCGACAATTGCACCATATGATCAACAAGCTAGTAAGATAAACAACATTTTAACATACATTTTTATATATAGAACTACATGTATACCTTTATTTTAATATATATTACATAATACATCATTATAACTTTAAATCTATAAATAAAAAAATTGAAACATTAGTTTTGAACGTAACATCTTGCATATTTTAGCTACTGCTCCACCACAACCAATGTATCGTCATCAAAAAACTAACTTGCAGCAACAAAATGAGATTTCATCCAGCAACCTTTTGCACAAATCTGCAATAAATGGTTCCATAGAACCAATATATGAAAATGTGCCTTTTCCATATAATTCAAATTCTTCCGTATGTAATAATAACCAACAAGGTAATTTTACCAATAATGGTACAAATGCAACATCTGAAATACGAAATCGAACTTCAAGTATTCAATCAGCACCAAGTGGAACACAAGGAATAATCGAAGCAACCAACTCCAACATCTTGGTTAATATTAATCGACGCCAATCTAATGAATTTGTACGTCAACAGCAACATCAGCTTCAGTTACAACAAAAATATTTATCAAATGACGAAAAAACTCCAGTGTCATCCAATTTTTCCTTGCAGCAAAGTCATGAACATGACATTCATATTCAACCACAACAGCTTTTATTACAACAACAACAACAACAGCACCATCAACACCAAATTCATCAAAATCAACAACAGCTTACCAATATTCACATTGGGGTTACTACAAATACAGGAACTACCTCATCTGAGTTTTTGCATCCGCAATTAAATTCATCAAAATATCACGATAATCATGAAATTAGTTCTAATAAATTAGAAATATCTCATTCAAAACATCAATCCCCTTCAGCTTCATCTTCTTTCTTAAATTCGTCTAGTATATCAACTTCGACAATTAATAATACAGCTTCATCAAAAATTATATCAAATGTGTCTACAAATATTAAGGAAAAACGTAAAAAGCGTTGGGGTATTTTAGTTGGACGAAGTAACAAAAATTCATCCAGTAATTCTGATAAAAAAAGTGCAACTCTAGGTCGCGAAAAGACAAAACATAAACAAAAAGAAGAATTAGCTCAAGAAGAATCAAATTTACGTCATCGTTGGTCGACTGGTTTGCCAAAATTACAACCATTGTCAGCTTCGTACAGCAAAGATAAATTGGTAAAATAAAGAAATTTGTTTTATAAGATCAAAACTTTATTACAAAAAATATTAATTTGATTTGCAGTGTCAAATTTTGGACACAAAATTAAATGATTCACAATTATTTATTGAGTATGAAGGAATACCAAAAAGACGAGAAAGTGGTAGATATGAGTGTGCACTGTTGGAAGAAAATAAACTGAAGAATTCTGATCCAATGTTTTTACCATATGATGGTAAGCAAATTTACATTACATAAATTGTTAAGAAAATACTTTAATTAAATTTATTACAACTTGAAATAGACAATCGTGTTCGGATAACACCTACTATGGACAACAGGCATGGATATGTTAATGCTTCATATATATCGGTAAATTTTTTAATAATGTAATTTACAAATTTTTTAAAATGATTCAAAATAAAATTTTTGATATTTATTAGTCTTCCGTTGGAATTAATCAAAGATTTTATATAGTTGGACAGTCTCCATATAATAGTCAAACTACACAAATATTTTGGCAATGTGTGTGGGAGGCAGATGTTTATTTTATTGTTCAGTTGTCAGATGAAATAAATTATATTCCCCCAACTACTAATAAATCAATTGAATGTGGACAAGTAAGAAGAAACTCGTTTAAAAATATTTTTAAGAGTCTAACAATTAACATTATAGTTTCAAATTTATCAAGAATTTTCTCAATGTACCGACCGATGTACAACTAGTAAGCTAAGAATTTATCATCAACAAACAAAACGACAAAGATCTGTTTGGCATTTAGATTTTTCTGATTGGGCTGAGCAAAATTGTCCTCGTGATGTTAATATATTTTTAGATTTTTTAGAAGAATTAAATTCTGTAAGATCAGCTTCAATAAATGAAGTGCCACCTGGACACAACTCAAACCCTCCTGTGTTCATACATTGCAGAGAAGGTGCTGGTCGATCTGGTATAACATTAGTAGCTGATTTATTACTTTACACTCTCGACCATAATCAGGTAAAAAAATCTTAAGCTAATTTAATTTATCGTTTCAAATTAGTCTTAAAATTAACATATTTTTTTAGGATCTAGATATTCCTAGAGTAATAAATCAACTAAGACAACAACGAGATAATTTAATACCTTCATTAGCTCAATATAAATTCATTTATGCTTTGTTAATCAACTACTTGAAAAGGACAAGATTAATTTAATTAATTAGTATATTATTACAATAAAATAAGTTAATTTATAAATTAATTTCATCGCATTATAACTTCCATTTATTTAAAATAAGTATACATGAAAATATAAGTACATACTATGTATATATTATATTTGTTATTGATCCAATGTATGATTATTTCGGTTATTGCGAAGTTTTCTTTTCTTTTAGCATTTTTGTAATAAAACAAAGTATTTAGAGTATTTGATATTGCAGGATATACATAGAAAGCATAGTTTTAATATTGTTTTTATATAAATAATATAAAACTTAGGTCATTCTAGTAATTGATAATCTAATATTAAGACAAAAATTAAATATTCACGTGCCTTTAAAAACAAAAATAAAAATAGAATGAAAATCTTGAATAAGTACATATATTATTTTGTAACCCTATATCTTCAAGTAAATAAAGAAATATTTATGAATATGTATTAGAAAAAAGGAAAATAGAATTAGTGTAATTTTTTTTATTTTTACATATTTTTATTAGATAAATGCCAAATATTTAATTAAAACTAAAACTTAACTCTCTACAACGTACTACATTTACTACTAGTACAGTAGTACTACAATCCTACAAATAAAATAAGAGCTACGCCATACATTACAAACATGGAAAGAGGTAAATTGACGAAATTTCTTTGTTAACCAATTTGATTCGAGGTCATGCATGGTCAGTGATTATATCAAAGTAATTTGTTTTTAATTCACAATTTTTTTTATATAACATTTCGGCAAGTACATATATTATGAAGTAATGAAGAAACAAAATTTCTATACTTCGTTGAATGATTTCATTATGCCTTTGGAAGTTAATGTTTATTTTATTTTTAATTTTTTTTTTAAATTTGATTCGAGTTTTCCTAATTTTTTTCACAAAAACTGTTAGAAGTATTTCACAATAATTTTTATGTTCAATATATTCCACCCTCTTGTATTTTGGATTCTTTTTTTTAAATTAACATGGGTCTGATTGTTTGCCCAACTTAAATAAAAACATACGACGTATAAACACTGGATAGTGGATGTTGTGAATTTGGCGTTCCCCGAAATAAAGCGCAGGTGTTTTTAAATTTAATGTATCAATTCCATATGTTTTTTATAAATTTTTATTTCATATTGAAAATTCGTTTATATATAATTTATGATACCTTGAGTACTTGCCTTGAATTCTTCTTTAAATTTCAAGCTGTGTAGTGTATTCGATTGACCATCTTGAGTGGTTGTCAGCTTGATGAAAATAGCTTAAGTTTGGCATATGTATTTTTGGTGACATAATTTCACCTAAAATTTGTAAAACTTTCTATAAATAAAGATAAAAATTTATAAAATTAAAATTTTTTTATTACCTTACTCTTTTAAATTTTCAATTTTTTAAATTCACTCTAAATATTAACAAACCTTCATTAATTTTTGACATTAAATGTCATCTCAAGCTGTGTATTCGATTGTCTCAAGTGGCCATAAAAACGCCGTATATGGTATGTACCGATTTGAAGTAGTTTGAAGTTTGACATTTATTTATATTGGCAATTGACATATTGAATAGTTTTTGTTAGCTTTATAGCAGCTATATATTTATATAGCATATAGTATATATATATGTATATAGCTGCTAGGTAAAAAAATAGATTCTTTCGTGACGCCATCTTAAAGGGCGATTTTTTTAATGATATGTAATGTTTTGTATTTGTTTATTTTAATATTGTAAAATGTAAATAAAATGACTGTTTTTATGTTAAAAAATGAAGTTTTCATATTAAATATTGAAAGTTATCAATTTTTTAATTTAATGTGAAAATTTTATATGATAATTTTAATGTGAAGTGAATGATAAATATGGCAGCTTTTGCTCATTGCAGTTTTGAAACTCCAGGTAAAATTGTGATTATGTGGTAAATTGTAATTTTTTAAATTAAAAAAAAAAAAAAATCATTTTATAGCTGACAAATAAGAAAAGAACTTTAAATAGGAACTTTCATTCTTAATAAAACAAATTCTAACTGATATTGTTTTTTAATTGTTTTTTTACTAGAAGTTATTGTAACAAAGCCTTAAATTTATTAGTATTTTTTCATTTTTTTTAGACTTAACACCTGAGCAACAAAGATTGCTAATTGAATTACGAAGGCAAAAGCAGGAACTTCTTTTAGAAATTCAGGTAAATATATTATTTGGTACCAAATTTTTCAGATTATGTACAAACATTTTTTGTCCTAATGCACTAAAATGTTCTTGTATTTTGTTAATACTTAATCCGTTAATGAATGAGGTATTGTATTATTTTCTCATTTCAAATTAAAAAAAGCCTGAAATAATTTAAATGTTACTATTATATACACACAGTCACACAACATGATAATATGTATAACGAAAATTAGGAAAACTAAAGTTTGTGATTATTTCTGTCAAATTTTTTCTGTAATAAATTAAGTAGCTCTCATTTAATTTAGACAATTTCAATAATTTTAAATTCATTTTGGGACACAACTAAAATGTTTAGACACATTTCCTCAAAAAAAAAAGTTAAGAATTAATTTAAAAACAGAGAGTAATTTCTTATCAATAATAAAAATTAATACCAGAACCATAGCAAGTGCTGCTCTGCTAGACAGACTTGTTTGTATTGAAATACATAAAAAATCCCTAATATATCAAAATCCATAATTTCACAATCCGTAAAATTAAAATCCATCCGTAAAAAATCCGCGCAAAAAACTAACTTGAATGTACGTAAGAATAACACAAGGTGGTCAGAACTTCAGAAAAAATCTTTATTAACAAATTACCCTTTTTCAAAATCCAAATGCGACATAATTCAAATGCAACAATATCCAAATGCGACAAAATACAAATTTTAGTAAAATAGCAAGGCTAGTAAAAATTAAAAAAAAAAAACAAAATTTATTTTTAAAGTCGGTCCCTACCATCCCCAAGCCCCCGCTACTTATTTATTGAAACTCTGTTTTCGTAGACGTGAGGTAAACGCAGACGTAAAAGCTATTAGTAAATAATATTTAAAAAAAACGTTTATTTCTAAAATCGGGGACTACTTCCCCCAAACCCCCGCTACCTATTTATTGAAACCCTGTTTTCCTAGACGGCAATCTTTTAGTAAAAAATATAAAAAAATAAACAAAATGCCCCAAACCCACTACCTTCTATATTTTTCCAAATAACAATAAATGGGGGTTTTTACACGAGTATTATTTTTCTGCTGTATTCTTTTTTAAATTCTCTCCATTATAACAGCTTGACTTTCATACGGGTATTCTTTTCAATACCATATTTTGAGTGTGTTAGTGTATATTAAATTTTGTCAAAAAAAAAACCAAATTAAATTTTTATATCTATAATTATTTTAAAATTTAAATTTTTTTAATCTAGTATGTATTTGATTATATGATTTGACAAATATTTTTAAGGAAAATTAAATTATATGGATAAAACTATATTATACATACATATGTATATGTATAACCATGTCAATGAGTTTAACAACAGCGGGAAACACTTTATTTTTTGATGAAAAATAAGTCTACAAAAAGAATACGAGTGTAGAGTTTTTCCCTTACGTCTATTACCTCTTTCCTAAAACCAAAAAGAATACAGCAGAAAAATAATACTCGTGTAAAAAAAAACCCCCCAATAACAACACTATCTTTCGTTTTCAAATAATATAAATGACACATTTTGTTGCCTTTAAAAACGGGAAAATCCCGAAATATGTATGTCAGAAACAGGCATAACAATATATAAATTATGTGAAAGTGCTGAAAATTTAATATTAAATATTCCTTGCCATATTGCCATCTGTTGTCTTATTTTACGACATTTGTTATTTACAGATTTTGATTTTTATAGATTTAAATATTTATGGATTTTGTGTATTACGGATTTAATTTTTATGGATTTTGGTGTGCTCCCATCTCTAAACAACAAATGAGACGAAACCAGAAGTAGAAAAAAAACAAAGTAGCTGAAAGTCTGTCTGGGAGCACATCGAAATCCATAAAAATTAAATCCGTAATACACAAAATCAGCTACTTTGTTTTTTTCTACTTCTGGTTTCGTCTCATTTGTTGTTTAGAGATATGTGTTAACGTTTCATAATCAAGCAACTTCAATTAACTGAACATTTCAGAAATAATGTTTTTTAAAATAACTAGTAAAGAAAGAATAATTGCATGTAATTTGTTTATTGCATTTGGCAGAAAATGAGAAAAATATAAAAATAGTAAATTGGTCCATAAAAATTATACAAATAATTTACAAAAACTAAGATTTTTTTCAGATATGTGTAAAATTACGAGTCCATATTATTTTATTACTAATAACCAATTTTTCGAACATTGAACTATTGAAATTGTCCAAATAGTTTTTAAAAAAACATGTAAATTGTCAAATTCAAGTAAAAATATTCTCAAAATTTTTGAAACTGTTATGTGAACAGTGAGTATAATATTCTAATTAGTAAATAACTAAGAGTTAAATTCTAATTTTAATTGAACCCAAGATTAAAATGAAAATGTACACATTACATTTTAATAAAATGCACAATTGGAGCTTGTTTTCCAACTTTTGTTTTATTAAAAACATTTAAAAAAAATAAAAATCTAGTAATAGTGCGGCAAAGACTGGAAAAAACTAACGTTTTATTTTTTTTTAAGAATAACTTGGGGCATTCAAAAATTTTTTGTGTCTAATGCGGTTCTATATAAACAAATATAATTTTTTTAAAAATTACATAAAAAAATTGTATCAATAAATGATACTGAGTTTTAACGAGAATTTTTGTATATGTATAAAAGTCTTCCGGCACTTTGGAAAATAAAATCAGAAATTTATAAAAATCAAAACCAAAAGGTGGGATGGGAATACGCATCACTGTATTTTTTTTCTCAATTTCAAGCTGAACTTTTTCTAATAAAATATGCTTCTACATCCATTCGTAAAAAATTCTTTAAATCTTTTGGCGAGTTAATTTTGAACTCTTTTAATAAATTAAAAAAAATAATGTAGTCTGTTTAAGTTAAAATTTTTTTTTCAAATTCGTTTTCTTTTTTTATTTATATTTTCATATAAACATTCGTTATAAACAACTTTAAAATATTTTTGTTTCCGTTCACATTTCTGTATAAATTATAGAATATAATTTTTACGAGAATTTTTTCTAAATGATGTATTCTACAAAGTATTCTACCAAGTTGAAACGTCTGTAGTGAAGTATTAAATATTGTATGATACCAAGTATAATACAATGTTTAATCGTCTGTACTATGCTTAACATTAACGAAAATAAAAAGAGAATTTTCATTTTATTTTGGTATGGACTATCAAAATATAAAAACCATCTAAAAAATATGTATAAATAAGGTTGATTCGCCAGTAGTGGGATGAATTGTTGCGGAACTTTTTATCAACACTTATACCAATGCCTCTATATCTTCCAGCCTGGCCTCAGAGAGAGAGCAACTTTAAAAAGGGGATCTTATTTTCATATAAATTTTGTTTTTTGTATAGGGCCCTCCTTATTTTGCTTTATGAATAATCTGTTATTATGATATAGTGTTAGTTTTAAAAAAATATTCAATATTATTTACCTAAATTGGTAAATTTACAAAAAATACAAAAACATTTTCATTAATAATTTTTAATTTAAACAAAAAATTATCCGACGTGGAACATACTTGTATCAAATTACAATGAAAAGTAACACATAACACTGAGTCTCAGTGTTGACTTGACTGTTGACTGCTGCTGCTGCTGACACTGAGACTGAGTGTCAGTGAAAATAAAATAATTTTGTTGATATGATATACTAACACTGATAGATACAGCACAGTAAAGTCGAAATTGAAATCAAATGTAAATTGTTATAGTTTATTATTTTTTTATCTGAATAAAACCTTTGATGGTGTTCGTATTAAATTTTACTGAACTTATTTCTGTTAGTTGTGTTTTCTCAAATTTTATTTTTATCAAAAAAAATGTATACACAAAACAAAAACGAGATCGTAATTCGATAAATTGCGGCAAAATCATCGTGTGACTTGGTTAGAAGATATAGAGGCATTGGTTCAAGTATAATAACTAAAGTTAGTTTCGTCATATGAATTTTTACCATTTTCAGTGTGGTTTGGAAATATTAAGATTATTTTTAAAGAGATATTTTCAAAAAAAAAATATTCGAAGTCAATTTATTTACCAACAACTTTGTTTTTAAATTATGAACTTTTTTATTTAATTTCAGTTAACTACTTTTGTCACTCTCGTTTGTTTATTATTTTTTCTCTTTTCCGTGCAAGTTAAATTTTTTAAAATAGTGTCACTGCCAATAAATACAATCATAAATAAATACAAATGCAAGTATATGTTTCACAGAGAGCTCTTGCTATTGCTCTTAATTGTTAGGTAATTTCATTCATATTCTTTTCTTTACTTTTGACAATTTTGATTTTACTATGTATGTACAACTACACTACACTTTACAGTAAACTACAGAGTACACGGTACCGTAAAGATTACAACTACACTTCAAACTACAATACAAAAATAATATGTTGATTGTTGGATGTTGAGTTGATATTAATATTATGTTTTTTGTTGCCTGTTGATAAAATAAAATGACTAATTGAGTAATGAGTAGTAAAAGAGCAATCAAAGAACGATCGTATATTGGTATAATCGTATTTCGTTTTGTATCGTATTCGCATTATCGCAATGAAATTTTCTCAAAAATTTGTATAATTTTGTTTTATTCCTTTATTGTTATTGCTTTTGTTAAAAATTAAATAAGTAAATCTAAATTATTGTTAAATAGTTTTAGCGTTTTAGTTAGAGTATATCTATCTGTCAAAGTTTAAATACGGCCATTTCGTCTTAGTCAATTTCCGGTAGCAAAAATAATACAAAACAAAAATGTCGAGAAAGTACAAAGAAAAAGCTACTGCAAAATAGTAATTTAATTAAAATAGCTATCTAAATATAAATACCATCAAGATATTGTGAAAAGGTCGAATACAATTTTTTTTTACAGATAAACTAAAATTATTCACCATACGTTTTAAGAATAAAATTATAAAAAATGTTGATTAGAAACAAAAAAAAAATATTTTCATTTATGTATATACATGCATATTTATAATATTTCGTAAAATTTTGTGTTAAATTTTTCAATATAGCTAATTATAAAAAGTAAATTTTAAATTGAAAATAATAAATCGAAATCCATTATTTTTTTTCTGTGACCCACACATGTAAATATTTAATATTTAAAAAAAAATGTTTTACGTAATCATTAAACAATTTACAACGGAAATTTTGTTTTTAAAAATCACGAGAAACTTTGTGTGTATAGTTTAGTGGAATATATATATTATAAAAATTATAATTTTAAATAAGAATTAAGTTAAATAGAAAACTGTATACATTATAAGTTGTATATAAGTAGTATGTGAAATATTATATTTCTTTTAAGTGTGCATTTTAATTTTTTGTTATATTAATATGCAGATGTGTTGATTTAGGCATACTTATATATAAAATGTAATGAAAAAGTTAAAAATTATATTTATTTAAATAGTGACTTATGAATATTATTGTGTGAAATTTAACTAAGTAAAGTAAAAATAAAAAAAAATAAAAAATTTAATCAAAGTAAAAATAAAAAAAATTAAAATTGGTTTGCTGATAAAATTTGTTTGTAACAAAAATTATTAAGAAAAGTCATCTAGAAACTGAGTTTATATTATTTGATAATACCTAACCTACCTACATAATATTAATTGAAAAAATATGAGTATAGTTACATATATACTCACCTATGTTACGAATCAAATAATTGAGTTTAAAATATTTTTATTTATTTTTCTTGTTTACATTGTCAATTATCACACATTAACTTATATATTTATAATTTTGTATTAATCATCATTTTGACTTACTATTTGCGACAAAAAATATTCGTGACATATAGGCAAATGTATGTATGTACATAATTATGTATGTACTTTATTTAATATGTATAATATATATAAATAATAATATATGTATAATAATATAAACAACGTTAAATTAAACACAAAATCTTTAAATGGTTTGTATGTAGTATGTAGTTAGTTCTTGTGCGCATACTTTCCTTGCAAAAACTTGTAAAGCAAATGGGTAAAAAAAATAATAAAAGTTAAAAAAAATCTTGTATATTATGTATTTATTGTTCAATTTCAGTGTTGACAAATGACAACATAAACATATATTATGACATATTCGGTCTGTTCAAGTATGATAACTGATAAGTTTTTAAAAACTTGAGAAACCTTATGCAGTTTTTGTTTTTACAAGAAATCCGTTCGATTACTGAATACTGAGTCTTATTTGTAAAAATATGATGGGAAATATGTGATGCCACCAACGTTCTCTCGCATTTACAATGTCAGGCATTGTACATACACAATACTTAGTATTAGCAAAGAATATCTATTAATAAGAAGATTCACTGGAATAAAATTTTATAATTTGTCAATGTGTTGGTTACCACCTTTCCAATCGATTTCCAATATTGTAAGAAATAGATAGAAATAAAAATTTAATTTGTGAGAGAGAGAGAGAGAGATAAAAATTCAAAATACAAAGTTAAAAAAAAAAGAACGAAAGATTTTTTTGTATGAAAGAATTGTTGTATTTATTTTTAGTTAGTTTATTTCCAAATTATGAGTTTTTTCAGCACCGCACACCAAACACTTAACACGATGATGTTTTCTCATTTTCAAAACATTTTTAAAAAACTGTATATAGAATAGTTTTTTTAAGCGTTAGAGTTGATTTATTTTTAAATATAACATACGCTGCTTAATTTTCATATAATACTCTGCATTTATTTTTTTCTAAGTACTTACATACTAATTTTTTTTATAAATGCATAGCAATAAAAAATATTATTTATTCAAATTTGAAATGTTCATATTATTAGTATTCAAATTTGTTACCTATTTATAAAATTAACAGGTACCTAAATGCATTATATTGCTAATGTCTTATTAGTTCATTGATGATTAAAATGCACAATTTCATTTTTCAGAAACTAAAAATGCATCGGATCATTCATAAAAAAAACCGCTTGATATTCATTTTAAAAGAAAATTTCAGACGACCGTACGCATGAAAAATTTCTAGTGAGCTAAATAAATAAACAAAAATCTCCCGTGGGATTTAAAATTACATTGCAAAAATTAAGTTGTTTTTGAATGGTTTATATCGCACTCTTTCTTTCTCACGTCTTCTTACATAAGAAAATATTTACAATAGTTCTTTGCTTCTTTAACTAATGGGGGGTTTTTTTTTGTATATGTAGTAGTAAAAATATCTTGACTTCCAGTGCATTTTTTTTAGATAAAAACTTTTTTTTGGGGATTTTGTGTTTCGAAGTGTTTATTATCGAAATATTTCGCAGGGTCCATAAAACACCGTCACTGAATATGCAAAAACAAAGATATTCCAAAACCTTTATAATATAAAAATATAAATTCTGGTGTTGCTAGCGAAAAGATTTTAGTAAGGAATGTAAAAAGCAGGTATTTTAATTTTAAAATCGGGGCTGCTATCCCCAAACCTCCGCTACTTAATTTTTGCAATTTAATTTTAAATAGCGCATTTATTGTCTTTTGTTGTCTTATAAGGGAAGTAAACATTTTTTTTTATTTTAAACAGATTATATTTCTGGTATTTTCAATATGCAAATTTTTTTCAGGTATGGAAAAAGGTAGTTAAAAAGAATACCAAGAACAAGCGTTTTTTTTATGAATGACTCGATGCATTTTTATTTCTTTAAAAATTAAATTTTGCCATTTAATAATCAATGAAATAATTCACAATAATTATAAATAATATAATGCGTTTTGGTAATTTTATAAATAGGTAATTTGAACATTAATAATATGAATATTTTAAATTTAAATACATTTTGACAAAAATTTAAAGCAATTTGATAAAAGATAAAAGTTTTAAAGTGTAACGCATCTTCAAATTTTGATAACTAGGAATATATACAACACTATTTCTTGATACAAAAAAAAATCGTTCGATAATTTTTTTCGCACTTTTGTTTTGAATTTTTATCTCTTACGAATTAAATTCTTATTACTATCTTCTTCTTACAATTTTGGAAGTCGACTGGAAAAATGGTAACACCATTGACAAATTATAAAATTTTAATCTAGTGCATCTTCTTATTAATGGATATTCTTTGTACAAACAACGTATAAAACCAATTATTGAATTTTTTAAATACCTATTAACTGTAATAAATTTATCTGTTTTATAAATGATAATGAATAGTTCTACTCAAATATTATTTATTTATTACAGATATTATAGTATTTAATATTGAATTTTATTACAATAAATATTTTTTACAATATACTTAATAGTAAATTACTTAAAAAATTTATTATTAATTTTATTCCTATTAATTATTCTAGAGGAATTGCAAATGGGTTCAAAAGACGGAATTAGGTATATCTGTGGGCGGAATTAGCTCATATTGAAAATTTCGAGCGGGAATGCTTATGTGCAATTAAATTTTTCTTGTTTAAGTAGTCTTAATATTTTATATTGTAATAGAAATAAAATAATTGAATTGTATTCAAAAATATACTAGTTAATTATTGTAATTTAATAAAAAAAATGTATACCTATTATATTAAAAATTATATTTATTGTTGCCAACAACAATTCAAAACATTTTCCCGAAAGTTAGATTTAATATAAACTTATCATTTTCCGGTTGTAAGCTCCTTTTTATCAGAGTACTTTGTTTGGAATAATTCCACCGCCTCTATTAATTTTAGATTAATAGAGGAGTACTTATATTTTAGATGAAGATTTCGTGCGCTTCACACATTATTTTTATTTAAAAGAAATAATATCTTTTACGTACGTAAAATAAAAAATGCAAGTTTTTTTTAAACATAATTAATCTATAAATGAAGCAGTTTATTCTTGAATTAAAACAAAATATAATTATAAAAATTAATCATAAAAATTAAATCATAATAACAAAAATTAATTATAAAAAAAAATCTAGACCAAACCGTAAGAATTTCTTTGCTTTGCTCAAAAATGCATATAAACACAAAATCAGAAAAATTTAAATAAATAAATAATAATATAATACCTAAGTAGCTAGTTGGTATAATATTAGTATATATATAAATGAAAATTCTAAAAAAAATCTATTCTTCAAGCGAGTGAAAAAAAAATTAAATTTCTGCGCGCCATGAAAGTAATAATAAAATAAAAGTATTAGTCTTTAGTAATATTATAAAAGCTTAAGCTACATACATATTATATTGTTGAATACTTTAATTAAAAATAGAAATAAATATGTATATATATATTTTGTTCTTATAACTAATTCCATATTTAAGCATTTATTACAATATGTAGTAAATATCTTTCAAGTGCAATTAAAAGTAAAAGCTTATTTTTATTTTTGTATGTACCTACATACAAAATTTAGATTTGTCTTACAAAATTTATTTAAATTTTATATGTATTGAAGATAATAATTTTTTTTATTTACTCTTACTAAATTGTATAATGAATGGGTTAATGACAAATACGATTGGAATGTATTATTATTACTTCCAACATAATAATTACATAATGTATTTAAATATGTTATAACAACGTTGATCACTAATTTTAAATGAAATAAACTTCATTTATTATTATCAAAGTTTTAAGCTAAATTTTCTAAAATGATGCTATTAAGCAAAATTGAATCTTATGTGTAAGTCTGCATAGTCAAAATGAAACGAAAATTTTCCTGTTAAATGTGTGTTGCCTGTGTGAAAAAAATGTTATTGTTTATATTTTAACCGTTTAATCGATTTAGTTTAAAGTGTCAGTTAAGATGAAACTTACTCTATAAAATAAAAATTAACGATTAAAGATTACGTTTTCGAAAAATGCCAAATCATCCTATCAATCTTAGGACAAATTTATTAAAAAATGGAAACGAAGAAATCAAGAGCATTATTCTTGTTAACGAATAAATGATATTTTTCGGTTCTTGCAAGATCTAAAATATTAAGGAGCATTGTAAGCTCCTTAGACAATTTTTAAGCTCCATAGACAAAATATACAGTTCGCTCCTAGGATTTGTTAATTGGGGACGCAGTCTTTGAACTGAATATGATGTATAAACTGCCAAGGACTATTGCTCTAATGAACAAGAAGAATAATTATTGTATTACTTTTATTATTTCGATATTAATTAATTTCAAATTTATACACACGTATAAGATTCAATATTTTATTTACTATTTTTCGTATCTGATGTGTATAAAAAATATAAGTATCTTAAACAATTTCTCTGTTAATAAAACTAAAATATTTATCCTAAGATTAAGGTTGTGGCCCTTCAAAAATCTTGAACATATTATGGTAATAGTTTTATTTTTAAATTCTTCAAATTCTTTTCAATTTTAAAAGTTATTAAAAATGTTAACATATTTATTTGTCTAAAACTTTTTAATTTGTAATCCTACTGGGCGAATAATCCGGAAAAAATTAAGGAAACTGAAAGCATTGTAGATTGGAAAAGCAGCGTAAGACATATGCATCACTATGGTATCCATTACAAATTTCAAGATTTTATTCAAAATAGTGCAATACTTCAAAAATATCAAATAATTTGTTTTTTATAAAACTTTTTATCAGCACACCGATTTTTATAGTTTATAAACAAGTTTACATGAAATTAAGTAAATATACTTAAATAATATACTTACATTAATATATAACTACTTAATAATATAAATATTAAATTTTTATATGTAACTATCTATTTATTTATTTAAAAATTAATTCAAGTTTAAAATTATTACATCAAATTGTTAATAAAGCTTGATAGTTTTATTTTGTAGCACGTTGTAAAAAAAAAAACAAAAAATAAATTAAATTTAAATAAAATTAGTATAAAACAATTATAGAAGTAAACAAAATACAAATGTTTTCAAATGTTCAATATCAACAAAATTAAAAATATTTTGATGAAAAAACTTTTTTAATGCCCGTTTTTTGTAATTAAATTATTTAAAAAAATATAAAAAAAAAAAACAAAAATTGAGTATGTCGAACTGGTTTTCGTCTTTACGTCGCCCTCAAAAAAATAAAAAATCAAATGATACTAAAAAATTACAAAAAAGTTGTATTGATTTAACATCGAACAGTACATTTTATACAGATATACCAATTTCAACATTCAAAAATAATGATTTTGAAAATTGCGGAGAATCATACATTCCTATTGGTAGTTTTGATATTAATAAAATTAGTTCAAATGAAGAAGCACAACAAGGACAACATCAGCAACAACAACAACAAAATATTTCAAATAGATTAATAAATTACGATAGTAATAGTAGTTTCAGTACTGATAGTGATAATAGTAGTTTAGGTAGTGATAAAAAAAATTTAGTTAGCGGACGTAATGTACGGCAATTATGTTCAAAATGTTGTTGTCAATTTCAAATACCTACAACTGGTATATTTGTTGTAAAAAACTTTTCTAATGATAAATCGGAATTTAAAATCGAAACTGATTGTATAACTGATGTTAAAGTAAAAAAAATTCCTAGTCCTGATGGAAATAAATTAATTTATAATAAACGATCTGAAACTAAAAGAACAACAACAACTATGGTCACACGAACAACAACATTATTAACAAATCGTTCTGGTTTAATATTTGATGATCATGGTGAAGTTATATCAGAACATTTTCGTAAATTTCGTACCAGTAGTTTAGGTTCTATATTAAATGATAATAGTGGCAGTGATAACAGTAAGAATAGTAGCATAAAAATAGTTAATAGTAATTTTATGAATACAATAAATGATGACAATAACTGTGATGGTAATTATTCAAATACTAGTAATACACCAAAGATTAATACATCGTCAATAATTGATAAAATTAATTCATCACAAAACTCAACATTATTAGATTGCAATGACTTTTTATTTATTGATGAAACATCATCGTCAAGCGATAATCAAGAATGTAATCGACTAAATTTATTAAATAGCAATATAAAAAATATTAGTAAAAAAAGTAATATTGATTCACATAATAGTAATTTTCTAGATTTTTGCATTTCATGCAAAGGTCCTTTAGGACAACAAAATGCTTCTAATGAAAATAAAGGGAAATTTTACAATTTACAAAATAATATGAACAACACATATTCGTTTGATAACCATGGAAAGGTAAGGCACACTATTTAGTTTACGTATTTATACCTATTATTATTGTTAGAGCAATATTGAGTTAGTACATCACATCATTAGTCAGGCAATTAAATTAAAAAATTCACAACAGTCTTTGGTTAAAATTTAGGATAGTGAAATTTTCAAATGTTATTATTTGTTTTCTTGTTGTGGTGGAAAATAAATTCAATTTAATGGAACAACATCATGTTATTGTTTTAAATATTATTATTTAAATTTACAATATTTTTATTCTTTTTGGTTACATTATGATATGAGGCTATGGTTTCCTCTTTTTTTCTATTTTTACGATTTTTTGTTTTTCATACGAACGAATAATAACTAACAACAACGTAACGAAAACTGCACAAGAATGAAATTGGTTTTTTTTCAAATTTGTGTACAATACAATATGCATATTATGTAATTTATTTAAAGGAATAAAAGAGGAAAAGCACAGATTATAATACGCCAATCCCTGAATTTTATTTGTAACAAAATTTGATTTATTTGTTAATTTGTTTTATTTTAATTTTTTTTAATATAATTTTTATTATGAAAACCATTAACTAAAGAATTATTTCTACACATATTATGTACATATTTCATCATTACATAAATTATATAACTACTTTATATTATTATTATTTTCTACTTAGCAAATAAAAGATGAATTGTGCGAAGTCGTTTCTGAAATGGAAACATTGGACTCTCAAGAAGGTTGCAAACATTCCAATAAAGATAAGCAAATGTCGATAGGCCGTAAAAAATTCAATATGGATCCAAAAAAAGGTTTGCATTTACTTTTGTAGTAATTAACTATATAAGCATTAAACAAGTTTTGAAATCAATGTGTAACAAGAGTATTATAAGAAAATGTATCTATTTCGAATTTTTTAGATTTAGATAATTTATTTTTTTATTATTTAAATTTAATCATATAGATTTATCTATTTTTTTGTTGTTGTATAGGGTTTTCGTATGTTTTTGCCTCATATATGGCATTGTTTCCAGTGTAAAAATTGATTGAAACAAAACAGTAATTTATTTGTTTATCTCTTCTGGAATGAAGAAGATTTCCACTTTTTTATATCTTACGCCTACGCATAAAATGTATTTTTTTTATTGAACGAAGTTATGATATTTTCCGCAAAAAAAAATAAATAACTCAAAAAAAAAACTGGAAAATTTGCGAAGTTTACTGGTAAATTGCGAAATTTACTGGAATGGATTTTTCAAGATTTTATTTTCCAAAGTTTTTGTGGAATTTTTTACTTTGGAATAATTTTTTTTATTGTTTGTAGATTTGTAACTTTTGAATTTTTTTTTAGAATTATAACACTATCTCTTTGATAATCAGATTTGTTTTTAGTGATATATTTAGATTTATGGAATAAATTCTTTGTATTTATTTTGCAAATATTGATATTTCGGAAGCAACTTACTTCCTTCATCAGTGCTTTGCGACTAATTTGCATCTCATTAAAATATGTGCAAAAATTGACAGTTATTTTTATTTTTAATTTATTTTTACTTCTTAAAGTTAATATAAGTATGTACTGTATGGACATATTGTATCCGTGTAGGACCTAATGACTTTATCCCAGGGATACCTGGTGTTCCTAGCTTTCCAAAAATATATATCTTTAAGGACGAAAAGGACATTTAAAAGTATCCTTGTTGTTTTGATGTTTTTGTATATAAACCGTTATATCTGTTGATCTATTAGATATTTATATAGGTATATTTAGTTTGTAAGTAAATGTAACACTAGTTCGTGACCAAATCACTGTATCTCGAATATAATTGGTGCTGCCGATTTTTAAAATATATGTCCTTAATAGTGCATTTAGTATTTTAAGTACAAAAAGGACATTTGATAGCATGCTTGTTGTTTTAGGGTTTTTGTATCTGTTGATCTAGTTCTAGTAGATATATAGTATGTATTATATATTATGTTCGGTTTTTTATCTAGTAAGTAAGAGAGCAATCTGAAAAATATTTGAACGTTTATTGGATGACGACAGAGGTTGTCGTTTTGTAGATATTATAGTTCAAAATTTTAAAATAAATTTTTGAATAAAAAAACAGTCTTTCATATCTTTTCTTTAAAAAACAGATATTTCAAAATTTTACTAAGGAAACGTTTAATATTTTTATCTCATTAGAAGAGTATGTTTCTCTTCGGTTATATATAAGCTTTATTTAAAAAGAAATTGTCTATTTTATAATGTTTTTTATATGAAAATAATAATGATGTGCATACCTTTACAAAGTATGTAGTAAGCTGGTGTAGTAACATTTACTTCAAAATATTGATATTTCGTAAAAGGCACATTCCTAGTTTTATATAAAAAAAAGGGTAAAAAAAAAACTTTTTTTTAATAAATGCTTATATGTTCTAAACGATAGATACGTTGATATATGTATGAGTTATAGAAAAAAAAATAAACCTTTCCAACAGTATATAAATATTGGGGAGGTTTTATTGTGAAATCTTGAGGTATTTGAGCTTATCTTGAGGAAAGCTAGGAAGGCCAGGTATCCTTGGGATGTAGTCATTAGGTCCTACGCGGGTACAACATCTCCCGGATAATCTCCAGATTATTTCTATTTTAAATACTACAATGGAATGACAAATGTAAGTAATTTTAATAGTTTAATTGTTTTTGTTGAAGGTTTCGACCTCAACATTGTCAAAACAGAAATTATTTTCAAAGTAGAATCTGATTGGAAGACATACAAATAAAAAAAAAATTATATTTCATAAAATGCTCTTCAGTTTTGTGTATATATTTACTAGAACACCAGTTTGATTTTTTTATTTTATATGTATAGTGCCTTATAATTCTCAATACATTAGAATGATTTTGTGCTTATACCAAAGAATATCCACCAGATTAAATATCATATTATTTTATTTTATTGGCTTATAAGGGAAGCATATTTTTTATCATTCATGTATTTTCAATACACACAGTTTTTCAGGTATTGAAATAGGTAGTTAAAAATAATATCAAGCGGTTTGTTTTTTTATGAATAATCCGATGCCTTTTTAGTTTCTGAAAAATTAAATTGTGCATTTTAATCATCAATGAACTAATAATACATATTATATTATAAGTAATATAATGCATTTAGGTACCTGTTAATTTTATAAATAGGTAACAAAGTTGAATATTAATAATATGAACATTTGAATAAATAATATTTTTTATTGATATGCATTTTTAAAACAAAAATTAGTATATAAGAAAGTACTTAGAAAAAAAAATGCAGATTATATATGAAAATTAAGCAGTGTATGTTATATTTAAAAATAAATCAACTCTAACGCTTAAAAAAAGTTTTTATAAAAACTATTCTATACACAATTTTTTAAAAATGTTTCGAAATTGAGAAAACATCATCTTGTTAAGTGTTTGGTGTGCGGTGCTGAAACAAATTTTAATTTAAAATTAAACTAACTAATTAAAAATAAAGACAATATTTTTTTCATACAAAAAAATTGTTCGTTCATTTTTTTTCCACTTTGTATTTTGAATTTTTATCTCTCTCTCACAAATTAAATTCTTATGACTATCTATTTCTTACAATATTGGAAATCGACTGGAAAAATGGTGACCAACACATTGACAAATTATAAAATTTTATTCCAGTGAACCTTCTTATTATGGATATTCTTTGCTTATACCAAAGCAAAGTGCAAATTATAATCAATCCGATCCAATCTGATTCGAACAAACGTCATTGCTCTTATGACATTTCAATCTAAGCGGTTATATTATTCGAATTAATTTCGACAAAGAAAAAAGATCATAATCAAATCAAAAATGATTAAATTTTCGAAAAACATAAGATATAAAAGGTGAAGAAAAAAAATATCAAGAATCAAGATTGAGAACCGCTGCAATAATCTTTGTTTACTTCATGAGCTAAAATGATTTATAATTTTTCTAACACAATTTGTATTCAGCAAATTTTTTTCAAATGTAAATAAAATCGCCAAAGAATTAGCAATAATCGAATCAGAACTAAAGATCCGAATGTCTGTGTTTACACTTTGATTTTTGATTTTTACTGCACCTACGTTTAGGCTTTGATTTACTAAACTGATTTTCCTTTATATGTACGTGTAAATATTTGAATAATTTTATGTGTGACACAAAAAAATTCAAACCGAAAAGAAATATTATTGCATTTTTCTATGGTTAGTAAAAAAATCACGTTCGACAAAAATAATTTTTGTCGAAAATTCTCTCTCGTGAATCTGTAAATCCACAAAATTAGTTTGTTGGTAAAGAGTTATGAAACGTATGCTTACCATCGATTCAAGAATCAAAGTCTAATCTAAACCTAAACAGAGGCATTGATAATACATTTTATATTCCCTCTCTTCACAAATTCTTTGTTTATGTGTTTTGAGAACAAGTGGGGTTGGGTTCGTGTAACTCTTAGTTGTAGATATTATTAAAAAAAAGACAATGCATTCAGAAGATTACAAAGCTCTGAAAATATTATCACTTATCTTAATTTTTTAGTAAATAATAAAAATATGTTATTTATACATGCATATAAATGTAAATAGGATTTGGTATGGTTCTAACCTAGAAAAATAAATAACAAATGAAGGGCAAGAATATACATATTGAATCGTTTACGTTGAATAAATAAAAGAAAATAAAAACATTTTATTCATACGTAAGTATCAATCAATTTGTAAATGAGGGGATCTCTGTTCACTGTTGATATTCATCTAAACTACATTAAGTTATTCAGAAAAAAAATGTAGATATTTTTTACATATTGATTTCTAATTGTCATGATGTATTCAAGGTGTGGTGGACTTTGTGATTTGATTAAATTTTGATGTTTTTTGAAAACGAATGTAAATATCTACAAAATGTATTTATTATGTAAAATAACTTGACAAAAAATGTGTAATATGTAATTTAAAAATTAAGAACATACACGAGATTCATTTTTGAATTTAATCCAAGGTTTAAAACTATTCCAATCATTTTTTTTCTAATTAAATTATTAAATTTATTATTTTTGTTTAATTGTGTAAATATTAGAATGTCTAAAATTAGATTGATTTTTACTTTTTTAATATAATATAATGTATTTGGTAGGGTCAAATCTTAAGACCTTAAATAATAACAATTTAAATTCTTCCTAAAAAAATTCGCTAATGAATATTAAACATCAAAGGAAATTGTAACTTTGTTGTATAAGAATATTTTTTTAAAATTCTCTAGTAATAGTTTAAAAAAATGTACATACACATTACACATATCCAATATATTATATCTGTATATTTTTTATTTAAAGTTAATTTTGAAATTACATTATGTAACTTTTTTTTTATATTTTTAAGGTATCGAATATTTAGTTGATAATCATTTGTTGAGAATGGATCCACAAGATGTTGCACATTTCTTGTATAAAGGTGAAGGCCTTAATAAAACGGCAATAGGTAAATAAATTACGATAATTTAACAAAAAAAAATACAATTTCAATGATTTGAATTATAATTTGAATTATTTAAAAAAAATATTTTTATTTGGAAAAACATATTAATTATTGCGCTTGTTCACACTAAATTTGAGAGTCCATCTTAAGTTATAATTAAATTATTAAATGTATACATTTTTAGATTTTTTTCTTTTAAATACGCACTGAAATTCTGTTTTTCTTAAATTAAATTTTAAATAGAAGAAAAAAGTAAAACAAATTTTAAGTTGCCACGTAATTAATACGTTATAAATCTTTTTTTATTTTATGTAATTCGTTCTCAACTTCGGGGACCTTAGAAGTCTCCGACAAATTTGTTAAAACTATTTGCTATTATTATTATTTATCTTCAGCAAAATTAAGAAAAAACATTTTAACATTAGATATTCCGGCTTTGAAAAGTGCTATAACCAGAAAATAATTTCGAGTGGACCCCTCTGTATGACCTTACGTCCAGCACGCAAAATGAGTAGCATGCGTTAATCATAAGGTAATCAATTTGATTTGTTGTCATCTGAAGATAGCGAAGTATTTAAAATACCTTATAAGCGTATTGTACGTCACTGCGAAACTGATCAATCTGTAACCATTATCGGTAGTGTGTTGTTGTGTACTATGTTAACCAAAAGTTTTGCCGAAAATTTGTTCTCTACAGGGTTTAACGTGGGGGCTACCATGCTGCGGTATATGCTTGGTGTCACGCGTCATAGACTCTCTGTTTCTTCTTTTCCACCAGAGGGAGCATGCACACATGTTAGGCTGACGTTGAAGGTGCATTTAATGCGGGTTATGGCTAGACGTTGGTTGATGGGTTTGAAATCAATAACATTTCGTCTTAGGCTGATTGAAAATCTGCATCCAAATATGTAGTGTCTTAGTGGCAGCTATAATATATACAACATTTTTGTTTCTTCATTATTTTGGATGCTTTCCAACGCAATTCCTGTGACGCAGTGATGTCGGCTTTACACTGTGTGAGGACATTATACTGTGTGTTTGCAATACGTTAGAAGTACATGGACATTACAGTGTTAGGTGCAAATTCTAAAATCAAAATCCTTACAAATTTCGGGTCTGTTTCCAATTAATTACGTACTTATAATTTTGGGCTATCGTATAAGCGGTTGCTGTATAGGATAGTTTCCGGAGTTCACCACGTGGTGGTAACGTAAGCACTTGCTCAGGAACTTGACAGTTGCGCATGTGGAGCAGTGACCAGTCAGATGTTACCTTGTCAATCCCAAGCCGAACTGTCCGAAAATATTATCTATCTACTATACAAAATATTGCGAGCACTTAAATATTTTTTCTTTTTAAAGGACTAACGAATGTTTTTTAAATTAAAAAGTTCGCTCAGATTTACAGAGCAAAAGAAATAAATTTTATGTTTAACTAATTTTTCTAAAAGTTTAAAGAGCATTTAAACACAATTTTTTTTGCTCTTCCTCGCAAGACCTTACTGATCAACCTAATTAAGAGCGTACGACGTATGGCGTATAGACATTGACATATAAGCACATGTAAATTAAGAAAATCTATACATAATACACACAAACGCATGTTAATTCTAGACGCCCTACGTCAAACGCTCTTATTTAGGTTGAGCAGTAAGGCCTTGCGAGGAAGAGCAAAAAAAATTGCTCGTGGTCGTGAGTCGTGAGTTATAAATTATAAAAAAAAAATTATCTTCATTATCTCTTTGAGAGTGAAATGTAAGAACAAAATGAAACATAAAAATAATACAAAAGTATTTCATATCATACTGATTGCTTGTTTTGCTCATTACGAGCAAAGGCAATACTTTGATAACAGAACAGTGCTGAGTAGTATATAATGTCCGTACAGAACATTTGATTGAATTTAAGAGCGCCAGCCAGAACTCAAAAGCACATGAAAAGGTAATTACAGCTGTAAAATTTAATGTGGACCGAACTATCGTGAATATATTTGTGAATAGTATTATTTTCAACTAATTTCAATATATTTATGTCTATATATCTTAATTATGTATTTATCTTTTATTTTTTATGCTAATATCAATATAAATAAAAAATATAGTTATTTTAAATTATTTTTAACTTCTATTTAGGTGATTACTTAGGTGAAAAGAATGACTTTAACGAACAAGTTCTAAAAGCGTTTGTTGAACTTCACGATTTTACTAATTTAATTTTAGTTCAAGCTTTAAGGTAACATTTTTATTTACAAACTAAAAAGATTTTAAAAAGTTAGAAAATTCAAAAAAATATTTACAAAAACAAATTGTACGAATTAAAAGAAATTTATATTTCTATAAAAAAAAATAATTTGTTTCATTTTAGACAATTTTTATGGTCATTTCGATTACCTGGGGAAGCACAAAAAATTGATCGAATGATGGAATGTTTTGCTCAGCGTTATTGCCAATTAAATCCCGATATTTTCACAAATACCGATACATGTTATGTACTTAGTTTTGCTATTATTATGTTAAATACTTCATTACACAATCCATCGGTTAAAGATAAGCCATCAGTAGAACAATTTATAACAATGAATCGAGGCATTAATAATGGTGGAGATTTACCACGTAGTTTATTGGAATCATTATATGAATCAATTAGAACAGAACCATTTAAAATACCACAAGATGATGGAAATGATTTGATGCACACCTTTTTCAATCCAGATAAAGAAGGATGGTTATGGAAGCAGGGTGGAAGGTAATAATAGACTTATTTGTTGAAATATATTACATTGATCACATTCGTTACATTTTTAAATTTTTGCAGGCATACATTATCTTTTTGTTGATCCGTTAAATTCAAACTAAATTTGCACTGTTGTATAGAAGTCATTGATCCTCTGCAATCGTTTTTTTATTCCGTAAAAGTTTTAATACAGTTTTAACCGATCCTTTTATCTTTTATTTTCTATTTCAATTTAGATTTATTTGGTTTACGAAAAAAATTTATCACTACTATGAAAGTCTTCCGCATTCCTTCAAACTTCTGTTTCAATGTTGCTAAAAATGTATACATTAAAGTTGTATATTTTACAACAAGAGGCCGTAAAAATACAGTGTACATGGTGCCTTAAAATACAGCTCAATTATGAGTTATATTTTTTTTTCTTTATTAAAAAAATTCATGTTTACATATTATATTTGTATAACAAAATTTTACTCATTAATATATTTATTATTGGAAAAAATATTAATATAGTTTAATATAATGATACAGATACATGCATATACTATTCAGATTACGAGTGTACCGAGTGTTTAAGAGCATGCGTATCAGTTTTTAAGAGGGGAAGGAGATGTTATTTTAAAATTTAACTTTTTGTTTTTTTTACTAAGTCGAGAGTGTTCTAGCGATTGGTAATATTTTCAACTTTTTTAAACCAGAAATTCGTCGAAATCGAGATTTTCAAATGGGAGAGGTACTTTTTTTTGTACAAATTCGGATTCTACGTCAAAAATTCAGTTTGCAAACGCTCATTTATTATCACACAAAAAAATATGATTCACTCATATCTTGATTATGTTCACATTCACCTCAAAACAATTTTAAAATTAAATATTTAACCATCTGTTTGATTTTGCACAATTGCAAAATACTGTGTTTTTAAGCTGTTGTGAAGACTTTCAAAATTTAAAAAAAATTGTATTTGAAATATTTTTGTATATATGTGATATACATATGAATAATTATTCAATTTTAGGTATAAGTCTTGGAAACGCAGATGGTTTATATTGAATGATAATTGTTTGTATTATTTCGAATACACAACTGACAAGGAGCCCAGAGGAATCATTCCATTAGAAAATATTTCGGTAAATTTTCTTGAATAATGCTATTAGTTTAAATTTTAATTTTTTTTTTTACAAATTTGATCATATACACTTTTTTAGGTTAGAGAAATTCAAGATCGCAGTAAACCTCATTGTTTTGAACTTTATGCTAGTGGCGGGGCTGACATTATTAAAGCTTGTAAGACTGACTCAGAAGGAAAGGTTAGTAATTCAAAAAATTTATATTAAAAGGTTTTTATCGTAGCTTTCACTTCATCTTTATACTTACGTCTGAGATAAAATTGGTATCACACAGTCACATTACAAGTTTCATCTCTTTTCTAGTATATTGAGTGCCACTCGTATAGTTTTTCTTGTGAGTTCCATATAGAAATAAAAAAAATATTTTTTTTCTGTTTTGGTTTAAATTAAAATTGAAAAAATATGTACAAATATTTTTAAGAAAATAATTATAAGAAATAATTTTAAGAAATGAAAAAAATTTTTAGTATTTTATAAATTTATACTATTTATTATTATCGAAGTAGAAGTTGAAAAAACTTGGAATCACTTTTTCAGAAATTAGTACTGTTATACATACCAAATGACTCATCTGGACGAGAGTGAGTAAAATTTAAGACTTGCATTAAGCATTCATCACCTAATTATTATTTTAATTTAAGAGTAAGGACACATTATAATTTTAATCACAAATTACACACATTTTAATACAAGTGCTTGAAAGGGCCATTTTTTATCGGCCGATTAAAAAAATTTCAAAAAATATGTATGCGAGCCAGTTCCGGATAAATCGAATTAACAGAATTTAATTATACCATTTATATGAGAGCTTGCCATGGTATGATCTTATTTGTTTTTAATAAAATACAGGACTATCTTTACGAGAATTTTTAATTTCCTGTGCACGTTCCTTCCTATACTTCCTTATGCTGGGCGATTAAAAATTTGTAATCTCTCGTCCGCACATACAATATTTTTTGAGGAATTTTATAGATTATTAAAGTACAAATTCAATAATATGTAATTATTTTTTATTATATAAATATTGAAATGAAGTGGCATACTTCGGTGCTTGCAACTTGTAGATATAGGAAGGTCACTGTGATGTGGATGTTTAAAAATTATGGGACTTTTTAATAAATTAATGAATGAAATTCTATTTCCATTCAATACAATATTGGGCGTGTTTTCACGATTCATCGTAATGATGCTTTAATGCTTACGCCGTTTCATACCCACACCAACAAAGACATTTTGTGCAGGAGATTTTCTAAATTCAAGAAAAAGATAGTATTTAACAAAAAAAAATTGTTGAACGATCATTACACACAAATCCATAGATCCTAAATAAAATTTTTAATAGAGAATAATTTTACACATTACACAAAAATACGTAAATTGATGGCATGAAACACCATAATTATGATTCGTGGAAACAGGCCCATTGAATAATATATGTATTCACGTATTTGTATTCATTTTAAGTCAGTAACATTTGAAAATATTTTACTTGTTGCTTTTTTATAATATTTTTAATTCTAGACCAAAAAATTATATTACAGCAGAATATTATATTCTAATTGTTTGTTCTAGAAAAATGTACAATAAGTAGCTATATCTATTAATAAAAAATGAATATTGTTTCTTACAAATATAATAAATTATTTAATATATTTTAGGTTGTTGAAGGAAAACATACTGTATATCGTATGTCAGCTGCAACTGAGGAAGATAAGTTGGAGTGGATAAAACGTTTAACACAATCTATTAGCCATAATCCATTTTATGATATTTTAGTACAAAGAAAAAAAAAAGCTTTAGCAAAAAGTTAGTACTAGAATAAAAATTTAAATGGAATATACATACATTCGGATATCGTCAATATTTCCTATCAATTTTTCCATTAACATAAAATTTTTTTTTTCTAATTGAGTATTAATTATTTCATTCTAGAATTTGAAAAAAAAAAAAAATAGAAACTAACCAAAAACTCCAATAATATTTACAAAATTATCTGTAAAAATACTCAGGTTTATTTAATTTGTAATAAATTCATATTCGATTACAAAGTGTCAATTTACTTTTTCTCAGATTATTACATCTTGTAAAAGTTAAATAAAAAAATATCTAGTAGAAAAATAATCTTCGCAGTTATTAAAATTTTGGTACCGTTAAAGTTTTTACATGTTTTGTCAAAGAGTTATAATTCGTTACAATTTTTAATTAATTTTACATAAAGTAAAATAAAATTTCTTTAATATCCAATATTAATGTACAATTTAATTTTCAGCTGTTTTGTTTTGAATATACATATATATATGTATGTCAATTTATTACAAAACTTAAAAACAATTATTTATTTGATATTGTAAATTATAATTTCACCACAAATTTAGTTATACTTCACCACAAATTAAACCGCGAGGCTTAATCAAATTACAATACTAACTAAGGCATAAAAAAAGAGTTGATGTGAGTTTAATCTAAAAAAAAAAGTTAATAAGATAAAAAAAAGTATAAAAAACATATCTTAACAAACAACATACAAGAACATATATATTTCTTTAAATAAAAAAAAATCTTTCAAGTATGTATCTTTCAAAATATACTTATGTGAAAATAAATCATTTAGCTATGTATGTAAAAATAATTTAATAGTGTTAATAATATGCTAATCTTCTGTTATTGTTTTAATTTATTTAATACAAAAATTTCTTTATAATAATGTTTCAATTATTATTTTAAAAGTGAGTTTTCATACAAAAAAAAAAATATATATATATATAATATAAAATAAAGTCAAAAATAATTTTAGATACATACATGCTAAGTATGTTAGATTCTATTTAGTTAAATTTGTTTCACTTTTTATATTAAGTTTATATTAATAGAATTTCTGTTACCCCATAATATTGTGATATATATGTACATTTATAAAACGAATATCTCACTTTATTTTTAAAAATAATGAAAAAAAAATGTTTTTTTGAAACTTAGGTTAACTATTTTTGTAAATGTAAGAAAAAAAAAATATAAAATAGGAAATCTTATTTATTATACAAGTTTAAACTATTTGAATATTAAATATCTTTTTTTTCATGTTTTTGCTAATAAATAAAATCATTGTTTAAAATGTGTTTTATTATTAGTTCTTAATCAATTCTCTAAAAAACATTGACACTATCTTTTATCTAAAATGTACTCATTTACAATATAAAATGAATATGGTGGTTGTTTTGTTTCGAATATTACAGTTCGTAACATTAAAATTATATTAAAAGTTTAATTTTTTTCGTACAACTTCACTTTAAAAGTGCTTTTTAAAAATAAAATCGCAGATTTTTAATTAGATGAAAATTTAAGATCTATACAACAAAAGACAATATTTTATTTTTAAAATAAAAGTACCAAATTAAAATTAATAATTTTTCCACAAGTTGTCTAAACTTTGTAATTTGAAAGTTTATTTTTTATATATTTTAATCAGAAGCTAGCTGTGTTTGAACTTATATAATTATTTCAAAATTATATAGATATCTACGTTAATGTACAATTTGAACAATATGTAATTAATTTTTATTATATAAATATTACTTAAAAAAATATGTAAAACACAATAAACAAATGGGTGAAGAAGTCTATTATTTAGTAGATAATTAGTTTAATTTAAATTTGTAAAACAATAATATAAGATCACGTAACACATGCAAAATAAAATTGTTTTAAATAAATTCTCATGAAGGCGGCAAATATTTTGTTGTTCTTTGCGTAATGTGAAAAGATTTTTCCATTAAATCAAAATAAAAACATGTTAAAGAAAATTATAATAAAATTTTACATCTAAACAAAAAATTTATTTTATTTTATTTTTATTATGTGTACGGAAGTACTTATACATATATATTAACCTTAAATAACACGAATTGTTATTGTGTTAGACGTTTGAGCTTAACATTTACACATTACTGTCATATTTGTTTAATATTTAAAAGTTTAAAAGCTAAAGCACTGTACTGTGCTATAATTTCGGTTCGCAGAAAATCAAATATAAAGACTTTCCCCTTGTGTCACATTTTCCGTTACGTACCTAATTCGTTTAGCAGAATAAATTCAAATATCTTAAACATATTTAATCGATAAAAAGCTAAATTAAAATTATTGCATTAAATGTAACAAATCAACACAATTTTATCAATAATTTCTCCACATCAGCAAATTGTTTTGTTCATTTTTGCTTGTTATGCGCATATGTTTTTTAACAAAATGTAATATGTATGTACAACATACTGCATACTGACATCCTATTCAATTTTATTAATTGTCAAATTTAGTCTGTTGACTCTGTTGATCTCCTTTCTTCTTAACTCACTACAGCCAAATATTCTTAAGTACGGGACAACGTATCTACATACATAATTATTATCCATATATGAATGTACGTACATGCCTTTAAACCTAATAATAATTACATATGTTTTATTTATATATTTTTTTTTATATAGGAGTTAACCAACGGCACTAGTGCCAGTTGACCAAGAAATTAAGGTAAAAATAGTAATCTGTACTGAGTCAAAGAATATCCATCAACTGAGTATTGATTGAGTAAGACACAACCACACAACATACATTTTGATGTGATTGATTATGAAAACAAATTTAAAAATAACATGTAGGTGTAGTAATAAAATAACATATGTTAATATGAGATGATTTCAATTCAAAATTACATATTTATATATACATACATATCTATTCTATATTAAATATATCATATATTATATCAAGAATACAAAAACATAAAAAGGCAATGAAAGAAAAAAAAAAACAAAAACATTGTTTACATTGCTTTGCGATGAATTTTGTTTACATTTTAATTTTGTATCCCTGAAAAGCTGACAAAACGTTTTTTTTTTACCATTTTATTGTTTTGTTTCTTCTGTTGCTGTTGCTGAGCTAAAAACAAAACAATTGTTTTTGTTTGTTCATTGTACGAATACGATAAACTTTAGTTGTTCATCGTTTGTTGATTTGTTGGGTTATTTTTTGTATTCATTGTTTTTTGATTTTGTCTCATTATATTAGAATTATTAATACAGATTATTTATGTGTGAATTTGTGATTAGAGTCTAAAAAATAATAAAAAATAGATCAAATTAAAAATATCAATTTATAACCTATATTATGCGCATACATAGATGTGTACCTCACACAATTTTAAAGTAATATAAAATCATAAAGAAACGAATTTATATAACAATATTATAATATCAGATAACGGTGTTATTATTCTTTAAACCAATTTTAATAAAAAAAAATTGGAACAAAAAATAATTAAAATTAACAAACTAAGAAACAAATATTGTGGTGAAAAAAATAAAATGCAAACTGACGAAGATTTTAATGTTAAATTTGTTCAAATTGTTGAAAATCACCGTTGCTTATATGATAAAAAAGTCCCTGAATATCGCAATAAAGATTATCAAGAACAGTCATGGTTAGAAATTTCAAAAGAGGCACGTGAGAGTGGTGAGTTTATTTTCCATTTTTTCCTGTTGAATTATTGTTTTACTGAAACGTATATGGTTTTTAATAGAATTGGTATTAAAATATCTATGTTAGATGGATGTAGTTTACCATTTTCTTTTGTTAAAATAACTAGTAATAGCATTGATTAGAATAGGTACTAAAAATATTTTACTAAGATACCTACCAGCATGCCAGAAAATAGTCATATGTACAACTATGGTAAAACAAGTCTCGTGAATTATTATTTACTGAATATAATAATACAATACATATCGCGTTTTTCAAAATTGCATACTGTTAGGAAAATAATTTGAAATAATTTTTTCTATTTTACTATTTTCGAAAGATTTTTCAAAGGTTTTTTTTCAAGAAAAGAATTTATTTATTTATTTATTTATTTTAACAGTTGATTTGATCCTTAGCAGGCCAATCTTATAGGTCCTTTTCCCTTTCCCATGTGGGCCTTATTAAATTATATTAATTATTTTTGTATATTATAATTATATTGTTTTGATCAGTTTTTAATTATGAATGCATCATTTTATTTTTATATAATTATATTTATATTTGAAACGGCCGGCTGTATTGAAAATTACATTTTTCAGCAATTTACACAATTTGTAAAATTTTCGGTTCTGACGGGGTTTAAACCCGTGCTTTTCTCGGTCGTCACATTACTATACTCGAGTGCTTCACCACTCGGCTACCGAGACCACTCTCCAAGAAAAGAAGAACCTTTAATTGAAATACAATTGAATGATATTTAATTTATGTAAATTGAAAACTAGTATAAAATTTAATCTCTAGATTTAAATGTGCTTCATTTTCAAATATTTAAATATATGTATGTAATAATAACCCTGCAATAAGCTTTTTACAGTATTTTTAAAGGTATTTCATAATATTTATTGTATAATTATATGAATACAAAACTCTAAAACGATTGATTTTATATTCTATTTACAGTTTCACATTGTAAAGAGCGCTGGCGAAATCTTCGAGCTTGCCTATCCCGATATATTAAACAACAATTAAGTTCAGAACCCCAACATAAAGCTTATTATCTATTTGAGCATATGCAGTTTCTACTTCCTTATTTAAAGTCAGCTAAAACTCTTATACCTGTTACAAGCAGTGGCATTTCCGAAAAAAGTACTTTATCTTCAAATGCAACAAATAAAATCAGTACTAACACGATCCCACATTTTTTTGCTTTTGATACACAAGTTCCCAGTAAAATTCAAATAAAATTATCTAAAAGAGATATATCTTCAGAAATTGATGAAACAAATTATTCTTCTCAAACCAAAACTTCAAATCAAAAATCACAATTTTTTGAAAATATTGATGATAGTGACACATATTCGGCTTCAAATTTTCCAGATGCCGAAGTTCAAATTGACACTAATTCTCAAACTATGGGTTTTAAACAACAACCTAGCCAAAATAGTTGTGAAAACAAATCTTTGAATAATGATGCATTTTTGGAACCAAAAACTATACAGTTTAGTAATTCAAATAATAATTTTAGAACTTTATCATCTCAACAATCTTGCCAAAGAATATCATCATTTTATAGTGAAAATTCTGATGTAGATTTTTTTAAAAGTATACTATCAGATATTGAAGAAATGAGTGCTCGTCAAAAACGGAAATTTAAAATTGGTGTTTTACATTTAATTGATGAAATCTTAGAAAACTCTCCACAAAAACGATCACGTGGCAATAGCTGTGGCAGTACAACAAATTATTTATACAAAAAGTAAATATATTATTGTTGGTGGAAAAAAAAATTGTTTCAATTCAGAAATTTCAAAATCGTTATTGTATTATAATAAAGTTTTAATTTTTGTGACTCCCATTCCAACTTTAATAACACAAACAAAGCAAAAAAATAACACATTCGCAAAGACCGTTAATATTAACACTCGTAATTCGACACGTAAAATAATAGAACAAAATGATCTACAAAAAATGTTTACGCAAAACTACACTCTTCCGAAACCCAGTAGATAAAGTTAATTACTATTAACAAAAAAAAACTGGAAAAATTTAAATATTAAAACAACTAATAGGATAAAATAACGAAAACAATCAAATATTCAAGAGTTCAAATTTACCAACAGCTAAAATTCAAAGATCATATGTGAAGCAAAATTAAAGTAATAACGTATCAAGCGCTATAAGTGCAATAACAATGACGAACTTATTAGAAAATAAAAAAGAAAACGCATTATTAGAGTCTGTAACAACATTCCGAACACAATTTCAGAGTTTAATTTTTAAAATTTATACTCCAATGAAATAATGTACAAAGGGGCTAACATAGTAAAATTTTTCATAAAAGGTAATAATACCCACGGTTTTATTTTACAACTAATTATTTGAAGATCGTTCTATAAAATAAAAGATTTAAATTCAGATCACACTTATGGGAAGACTTTCATTTTTAAAATTAAAAATCGCAATTTTTAATTTACCATTGCTTTAACTGAATATATCGATCACAAAATGAAGATACTTTAGCATCTCTTTATAATGAACTAATTGAATTCTGAAACTTTCAGTTCTTTAGAAACTTCGAAAAACTGTTAACTTGCTTAAAAATCAAGACTTAAAGTAAACTTTCATTTTAAGATAATAAATTTAATTTGGCTGTTGAGAGGTTGTCATAATTTTTAGTGTTGATTTTTGTATTGTTATTAAAGATATAAGAATATATTCGATATTTTGTGAATTTTTTTTGTAAGTTTTTTTATTGTTTTTTATTAGATATAATAAAGTATAAAGTTTAATAATGATTAAATTTTAAAAAGAATCTTCAAATTTTTATAAAAAATTTAATAAGAATCTTTCGTTCACCCAGAAGAACAGTGACGTAAGTGCAAAGTGATTGGTTCGTCAGAAATCGCGATTGAATTTTTATAATTTTTTATAATTACAATAATTTTATTGAAAAACTAGGATATAATAACGGGATTATATTTTATTATAAGTAAATTTACTCTAGTTTTAGTTTTTTCGAAAAACTTTAATATTTGAATTAACATTTCTCTAAAACGTTAATCAGAAAACCAAAACATTACTGATTGTAAAATAAAAATTAGCAAACAATGACATTGTAGCAAACAAACGCCTGTTATAATTGAAAAAATAACGTATCAACAATGGCTCAATTGGGCTCAATAAACATTTATGTCGCTGTTACACTAATTAATAATGCACTAACTCACGGTATACAGACTATAAGGTCTGCAAGATTTTGACGTAAATTAGTTCAGCTTATCAGTTTATGAATATGAAACTACAAAGTTTATGAATATGAAAATACATGTAAAATATTGATGAAAGATGAAAGCTAAAAGTAAAAATCAAGGTTTTAAGAATAAAAGCGGTTTTTTATGTTATTGTTATTATTTTTCTTTTTGTATTATTTGTACTTTATTTTTATTTAAGAAATTAATTTTACAATATAATCTACTTCTAACAAATAATCGTTTTATTTTTGAATCTTAATATATTTTTTTAGTTTAATATAAATTTGAAAGTTTGTAAAATTTTTTGTTCTGAATATAAATTAGAATGAATACCCCAGATTGTTACCTCAAAAGTAACTTTATTACGTTTATTTAATTTATTAATAAAGTTAAGCCATTTTTTTTAAATACATGTAATTACTTACAACTAATAAATTTCATTTTGGTTTATATTATAAATATAATGTTCAATTATACAATACAAATATCCCCATTAATATATTTAAATTTTATTTTACTATACCTTATGGTTTATGCTATATAGATCTTAGTTAATAAATTTTTAATTAATTCTTAAATTTCTCTATAATGTTTACCTACAATACAAGAGCGTAACCTATAACTAAACTCCAAAGGAGTTGGATGATCATGAACACCTCCTTCATATCTTATAACCCCAAAAAATGTTCTGGTATATTCAACATAATGTCTTGGAGCTTATAATCACTTTTTCTAAAACGTTCCGGACAAACTCTTGAGTCTTTTGTATTTATATTTACGTGTACATGCAATAGTCCACTTTTTTAATTCATCTTTGTTTTTGGAAATCTAAAATATCTCACTTTTTCATTTTGTCTGTTTTTCATTTTCATATCAGAAAAGTTTTTACACCCAAATACAGCACAGTGTACTATTTTGGCTTAAGTTTTTTAACTTTTAATCCGTTTTAGTTATATATTTATATATTTAAATAATATTATTTCCTATTTTTCAGTGAATCATTATTATTATTATATTTTCCACAAAAACAAAAATTATAAACATTTTCACAGCTGCTCTTCACAAAAACACAACCAAATGACGAATCTGCAAAAAAATGGCGATTTACCATACCTTCATATAGTCTGTATACCGTCGTGGCACTACTAACTAATATATTTTATGTTGCAAAATGACACAAAAAACAATAATGTCACTGTTTAACTGGAAATCGATAGAAAAAAATTTAAATTTTCAAACACAACTGTAGTTTATGTCAGTATTCTTTTGAACATTTGATTGAAAAATAACTTTGTCAAAAGTTACACAACTGCAATTTAGCGGCATTTATATTGTACTACAATTATGTTAATGTTGCACTAGAAAATTTATTAAGCAGGCTTTACACGGTACAATATTGATTCAATATTATATCAATTTCGATTGAATCAATATTGTTGCAATATTGCATGAGAGCATTTACGTGAAACAATTTGCATACAATATCGATTCAATCAGCCTTACCGGTGAATTCGATTTGATATAAAATTATTCGAATTTCTCGATTCGATTCGATGAGAATTTCTTAACCGTGAATTCGATCGAAAGACTAATTTTGTACTCATTTCAAAAAATGTAATCAAATAAAAAATACAACGAAATGTAATGGACTTTACCTTACGTCTAATAAGTTCAAATTTCAAATTAGAAAAATAAATTTAGATTGCTGTTATAGAATTAAATTATTAAAATACGTATAAAAAAAAAAAAAATTAATATTATAAAATTTTGAACGAGAAAATTTTCGATCGAAAATATTAGAATTTTTTTTAAATCGAATTCGCCGGTTGAAAATTTACGAACGAGTACTCGATTTTTATTCGATCGAATTCACCGGTACGGTTGAATATTGTTGTGAAAACATATACACAATGCAATTTATAATAAACAATTTTTTATTCAATGAGATTTTCATGAACATGTCTGATTTGGTTGAGCAGAAAAAATTTATATTACTATGTGGTGCGTTGGTAACGACAGAAATTGATTCATATTGCGAAATTTACGATCAAGACCATTCAATCGTGCAATATTGGTTCAACATTGAATGAAAGCATTTACACGCAACAATTGCCATTCAATATTGATACAATATTTCACCGTTTAAAGCCTGTTTTACTTTTGAGGACTTTTGACATAAATTTCTAAAAATTGAAAAATTTTGCACTTACGTCACTGTTCCTCCGGATAAGCTTTGAAGAATCCAAATTGAATAAACCTGTTCAAACTCAACACTAGCTATTAAAAATTGTGTTATAAATGTTTTGGTTAGTAAGTAAAATAAGTGGTAGTTCAAATTACTAAACGGACATTACTTTAAAGTATCGGTCTATAATTCTTCGATAAATGAAGCAATAAGACCAATATCTGCCGAGGTATAAACTATGTACATATTCATTTATCTACAAATACATTACATATCATATAGGCGAACGTAGCACAATTTCTTTGATGAAATATATGTATATATATACAAAATAAAGAAAAAAACCATTTCTCAGAAAATTGAGGTATATGTATATAAAAAACTTGCCTAACAACGATATATTAAATATTCTACATACCATCTGACATTTAATTTTCATTCAAATTTTATTTCAATAGTTAAAAAAACTTTAGCTCTTATTAAAGCTTTTTATTAGTTCTTAACTTTGAGTAACAATTACTATTTTATTGACCTGGGACTGGGGCCTGGGATGACATCCTTCTTTTTATTTACAAATTATTAAAGTTAAAGATTACTTACAAATATGTATATACATTGAAAATACCATATGATTTTTTATTTTGAGAATTCACCGGACGAGAATCGAGAAGTATGTTTTTGTTCATTATATTATATAAATATATAAATGAAATCACATATAAAATAACATAAAACTATAATCTTTTTAAGTGAGTAAGCCTTAGAAAGCTTAAAGCTCTATATATTAATAATAATTATAAACTGTAAATTTCCTACATAAGATTTGACATAATATTATACATTTTAAATGAAATAATAAATATTTTATGTAGGTACCTACATAAAGAATTTTCTTTGAATAATATGTTTTAAAGAGAATAAATATTTTCCCAAAAAGTTTTCCTCTTGGTAAATTTAAAATTTTTTTTTATAGCTTTAGCAGTTACGTCGCGATTTTTGTCGATGACAAATCGCTTCTTTCCGAATAAGTTTGTTTTCAATACGGTACTTAATTATCCTTTGAAAAAAAAATTTCTTTTTCAAGAATTTCGAATTTTTTTGTTTAAGTTTTTCCTTTTACCAGTCAATTCGATGTACATAACTTAGATATATATTACGAAAGAGAAAAAAATATAAATAGCATAAATATTTACATATAACGAAATATAAAAGAATTTAAAAGTAATTTTAACTTAAAATAAACCAAAATAACATCAAAAAATAAATATGAAACAAAAAAAAAAACAAACAAAAAAACATAAAAAAAATAAAGAGCTTTAAAAAAATTAAACAAAAATAATAAGAAAAACTACTACCTATCCAAAAAATTTCAATTAAGTATTTTGAAAAGAATTTTTTGTACTAAATGAAAATGTAAAATTTTATTTATTTTTTTTTTTGCTCTACAATTTAATATATATTATTATTCCCACATTTACAACCAAAATAAAATTAAAAATATACAATAATAATATTTTAAAGAAAATAAATATTATATACAATAATATTTATAAATATTATATACATATGTATATATCTACCTATTTTTTTTTAAAATTCTTTAGTGTATAAGTGGAAAACTAATTTATATATGAATGCATACATATTTACACAATTAATATAATGTGTATCTGCATATATAAATAATTATAATATAAATAAAATATAAATATTGTATACAAAAATCACATGCATAAAATTACCTCACCCACACTAATATCAGCTGGTCGGCTCGACCGTCGACGTTGCATGGGAATAATAGGAATAAATCTTATTTTTAAGATGATTGTGGTTTGGTTATTGGTGCTGTTGATTATGATAGTAGAATTTTATATTTTTTTTTTGTTTTTTGTTTTTAGTGCCAAAATTTAACTATTAAATATATGTATATAAATGAAAACAGCATATGTATATCTAATTGAAAAAAAAAATTATATAAGGATGTAGTATACGTATATTATAGTTAACCAAATAAGTATACCTACATATAACTAAACATGGAAAAGTATTTAATTCAAATAAAAATAAAAGCTTATTTAATATTTATTAAAAATTTATAATAATATACTTCATGTGCTTATCCATATATAAAATTATATTTGAAACAAATTGTTATGCATGCATAATATAAAATGTTCATTTTGAATCGTATATGGATGGATATACATATATAAATTCAAAAATCATTCCATATATTACATTATCATAAGATATTTTTATATTATTTTCAACTAAATAAAATTAATAAATAAATAAAAACGTATATTATTGTGATATATATATACATACATATGTATGTACGTAATATACTTCCTTACTCTATTCAGTCCTTTTTCCTTGAATGTCGAAACATGTTTTGAAAGAAGGTTTAGTTAATTTTTCATATATTATTTTCAAAAAATAATCATAATACATAACAGATACACTACGCAACTTAAACTAGTAATTTTACAATAACAAAGTGGTTTTTAGACAAAATAAAAGAAAATATGTAGTTTAATATTGTTAACTAAATATTTGGGGATATTGTTTGAGTATCCAATGTAAGTTAAGTATAAGCATGTGTATAATAAATATTTTTGTTCTATTAAATTTAATATGACATAGTTTGTTCGAAGGACTATATAAATTTTTGCATATGCATGTACAGATGTATGTGTATTGATTTTGCAAAACTATATTTAATACATCTTATAATACTACCTAGAACTTTATTATTATTTAATAAAATCGAACCCTATGTTACTTACGAAGATAATTTAGAATATTTATATTCCTTGTTCCTGATAATATCGTTATAGTTTTGAACATTTAAATAATTTACTTGAATTGCACCAATCAAAAATAAAATTATCTACTTCATTTAAATTACAAATATGACATCTGCCTGTGTGACGTACACCTAGATGTTTAATACTACCTATAATGATAAGTCTAAAAAATTTTAATTTAAAAATATGTCCGCGTATAAATTAGATAAATTTTTATGAAACATTATGTACCTACATAAAGTATAATGTACAAAGGTAACTTTAATAGTATAGGCTAGATAAATTAATACTTTTTTGTGATTTTAATTTTGGAACAAATATCCCAAAAAAATTTTAAACTTTTAATAAAAATATTTTTCTTGAAAAAGCAAATATTTTTACCTTGGATGATGAAATGAGACCTTTTTTTCTGAAAGACAAATTGATTGAATTACATTATAAGTATATAATTTACGGACTTACACTTGAAAATAGAAAGTTATGTACATAGTTTAAGTACCTACATATGTACATAAAGATATTGTATATAGTATAATTTATTGTTGATAATCAAATTTGTTTAGTGATGTATTTAATATTGTGGCAAAGGTACTAAATAAAAGCTAAATTTTCTATTTATTTATATATATTAACAGTTGGATCTGTAGGCCAACTTTATAGGTCCTTTTCCCTTCGAAATGTATTAATTATATTAATTATTTGGAATAAATTTTTTGTATATTATACCTTTATTAATTATTAAATTATATTTGAACCGATGTGGTTTTATAGAAAATTATAATTTTTCAGAAATTTTCACCATTTGAAAATTTTTCGGTTCTTACGAGGTTTGAACCCGTGCTCCTTCGGTCGTTACATTACTACACTCGAGTGCTTTACTACTCGGCTACCGAGGCCCCGCTAAATTTTTCTTTTACTAATATATTTATTTGTTTGATTTTTTGTTTTGTTTGTTAAATACATAAACTTATATAAAAAAGTCTTGCATGATTGTTAGAATGCCAAAACTCTGTGTAGCCAGCTAGAATATTCTGGACCAGCCATTGTTTTAATAATTGTAAAACAAAAATAATTTAATTGAATTTAAAATTTGGGTTAAAAGCCAATCCCGTACCCTACTTTACAATCTTTATATATTAATATTTATTTTTTATATTAGCCATTATATTAGGTTGCGTACCGTTGACTATGTTTTTAAAAAAGAAAAGTATAGTTAAAGGAAAGGAAAAAAAAAGGAAGAAGAAAAGTTTTGTGGGAAAGAGCAAACAATGTTGTTAATATTCATCTTAAACTTCTGTATATAAAGCATAAATAAAAAATCCTTCTCTCATTGGGAATACTTCGATTGGGACGCGATTCCAAAATCGAGATGTTCTAACTATAAAAAAAATTCCATAACTGGACTTAAACCATCTCGGGATTTTCACTGTGAAAGGGTGGGCATTTGATGCCTCTCGGGTTATGCGATGGAATTGCTTGAGGGAAGGGAGAAGTGATTTTAATTCCTTGGATCAAGTACCAACACCAAGTAGATATCTATAAAATAGAGTAAGTGCTTCAACAATACGACGATGATCAAGTGGTATAAGGGATGTGATCACATTTATGTCGCCTATAAGACGATTGGCGCGGTTTTGAACTTTGTCTAAAAAATTTAAAACAGTTTTTGGCGCACATGCCCATAAATGATGTAATGTAAATAAATCACTTATGGAACCAAAAAAAAAATCATTGATTTTCTACAACAGATTCAAGCTACATCATAAGCCGATACATTTACAAAAGACGTAGAAACGATGAATTCCAACGTAGAGTTGCTTGCGGATTACTTGTTTAATAGAAATAGTATATTTATTTGGTGTTATATTACCTTATTAGTTTTTGGATCATCTAGGTATTTGAGCTGCCTTAATATTATAAATACTTTTATATAATAGCTATTTCATTTCATTTATCAACTCGTTTTAATTCATTTGTGATCAAACAAAATGAACAGATAGTTTTTATTAGCCCTATACAACATTGGGTTTTTAAAAGTTTTTGTAAACCCAAATACCTGTCAAACCGGTTGCGGAGACATCGTCAACTACAATTGTGATCATGTAGACAATGTCTCAAGCTTTTATGAGATTTTGTAGACATTCAAGATCACGTGGACGTTGTATTCAACTTTGTGTTGAGACATTTACGATGTAACTACCGTTACTGAATTTTATTCAGCTTCTTCTTTTCGAAGAATGTGTAATATAATGATTTGTGTCTTTCTCTATATTGGAATGTTTTACTACGTGTATAGCTATAGTGTAACTTGTAACATGTAGTAAAAAGTAGGTACTTATACGGCTATACATAATATTGTAATAAATTTAGTCAACCGCAAACAAACATTGATGAAGGAAATACGTTACTTCGAAATATTGATACATATTTGAATTAATAAAAGATACATACGAATTAGTAAAAGAAAATTGGGTTTTTAAAGAACCCAATAATAAAGTAATCAAAAATGCATTGTTAACAGATTTAAAAAATTAATATGTAAATCTTTAATTATGAATTAGGTGTGTGGTATAGGCTATATGCCATATGCAAATATTTTTTTTTGTTTATACGCAATTTTGAAATCTTCAAAAGACACAATGAACCCCGTAGCTTGACATTGCGTGTGGGATTCTTACCCACTACAACACACTCTTCCTATATTGCGATCTAGTCCTGCAGGACTAACGAGGAATTTTTTCTTGGCTTTATTTGTCTAATTTTCAATGTATACTACATGCAGCCTTTAACGAATTCACCCATAGTGTTGAAGACCAATCGCATCAGCGACGAAAAACCGATGAGCTCTCCAAACAAATTTGTAATTCTGGAAGATTTGTGAAAAACCTCGTTTCGTTGGTGGTGAACATAACGAAATTCTTCACAAATCCTGGAAAACAAATCAATCTAAACGTCGGAGCGGGTCAATCTCCGATCACCGACGCGATGAGTCCTCAAGAATGTGGGTGATTATTGCTGCACTAACTCAAAAGGTTTTACTCTTTTGAGTTGTCTGGCTATATTTCTATTGTCCAGGAACTGGACTACCTCGAAATTTACATGATGCTGGAGCTTTTTTTCGTGTATTCTTGTAAATTTCTGTATTTCTTTATCGACAAATTCTATTTACAAATCACTATGTAGGTCATAGTTTCTGAAGTTTCTGAGGATCTTATTCTGGAATATCTGAATAATATATCTATTACTTTGAAATTCTTCTTTCTTATTTTTGATGTGAGCTTTCCAGCGAAGTTTCGCATCTAACGTCATACCAAGATATTTGGCAGTATTCGAATGGGGTATTTCTTGACCATTTATATATACTGGTTTATGATAAATTTTTTTATTTGTGAAATTCACAAGTACTGACTTAGCTTCATTTAATTTTAGTCTCCATCTTTTTGTATAATCTTGGATTTTTGTCATAACTTTCTGTAGCTTTTCTGTAGATTTTTTATTATTTTCTCCAGAACCGCTGTATCATCTGCAAACGTCTTAATTATATTATTTTCTAGTACATGAAAGTTACAAGTGTACAGCATCGAAAGTTACAAGGTACAGTATCGGACCAAGTACACTTCCTGGAGGAACTGCGGCATTAATTTCTTTAAAATCGGAATATGTTCCTTCTTGTTTTATATAGAAGTATCTCTCTGATAGGAAGCTTACTATGATTTCCGAATGTTCTTTTGGAAGGATTGTTTTCATTTTACAATTCAACCCCTTATGCCACACCTTGAGTAAAGATTTTTCATTTGAGTTTTTTAAATTTAAAAATGTAAAAATTTATATTTATAGGTACCTATAATAAAATATACATATTATCTACTTTATTTTACCAACATTTTTATTAACTTTCTGCTATAAAATTATAAGTTTATTATCATCTCAAAAAACAGTTTTGATAGTTCCTTACAGATAATTATTTAAAAAATTCTAATCTCCCTAAATTACCTAATTGTAATTTTAATAAAAAAATTATTATTATGTTTGTTCTTGTGTTGTGAATAGCATGTGTGTAAATTGTGTTATTTTTAAAAATAATGAAACCAATTATTTTCCAATGTTTATCATTAACTGTTAAAAGAAAAAAAAAACTCTTACTTGTTGCTTTGAATATAGATTTATCTTTATTAAATTACATAAAACTCCTTAAATATTATACAATAATTATGTTTATAATCTATACAATAAATATATAAATCTATAATTAATATTGTATATTATATATTTTAGTATATCGTACAGTATTTATTCATAAGTATTTAAAAAATAAATACAAATTAAAGTTTTGCTCAAAAAAGAAAAAAAGGAATTTCCTTTGATTTCCCTCTATATATTGATGAATTCATTCTGTATAAACGTAGCTTTTTTTTGTAAATTATAATCAAATTATGATAACTAAGCTTTATTATTTCGTATAAAAATATAATCCTTTACTCATTAAACGCTGACAAAAAAAGCTTACAAAATACACTCACAAAATTATGAATGCGTACATATATATAATAATATAAGATGTGAAATATAGGAAATATCCTTATCAACATATGTTCATACATACATGATACATATCACAAATACTAATCTATTCGGTTGTTTTAAATTGAATTTGTTGAAATACATAGTCGAAAATAATATTTGTTTCATCCATCCTGTACACAATTATAAATATATATTTTTTTGTTTTTCATATGCCCTCAATTGTTTATGCCTCCTAACAAAATTTAATTACGAATCGTATTCCTACAATCCTACCTAATTAAATATTGTATACATTGTACATATATGTATATACAAATATGCACATAGGTATATAACATATTATTTTGATGACTATTAAAATAAATTTATTTAAATACAAAATGATATTAATGCGTATTTAGAATTGTTTAGTATATAAAAAGGATTTAATCAGGTGATTATGTATATGGACATTTTTATGTTGTTGGTAATTAGTAACTAAGTATAGAATTAATCTATCTTATTGTACAGTGAAATAAGGCAAAATGAATGTTATTCGATTATTTTCTTTGATCCATTAACTGATCCGCATATGTTATGATGCATCTGGGTGCACAAATTAATTAAATGTGAAAAACTATAAGTATTCTGGAACTAAACCTTCTTAAATAGCATAGTTCTATTTTATTTATGACTGAGATATCAGAACGTTTATATAATACATATTTCATTATTAGATATATATCAATATTGAAAGTAAGTAAACAAGTTAGGTACAGGTATATTTTTTTTAATATTATCTACATTAAGTAACAGGTATATTTTTTAAAAATCACCAAAAGTGACCATCAAAGTGTATGCAAGGATACAAATCGCTTCTACTGCAGTTTGATTTGATTTGATGTCATTGGACCTTGAACCTTAATGTATTTCTTGCTTGCTTCGCTTAAAAATAGAAAACAAGTTGAAAAAAGATATTATATTATATACACATTTTAAAATTAGCAGATAATCTCTTGAATATCTTTAACTATTTGGTTACAAGCTATATACCTATACATGGTACTATATCTAAAAATTATTGAAATAATCAGTGACGATCTCAGCAAATTTTATGAATCAGAGATTGTAATACAAAATACGTTAGAAACTATCTCTCTTTTGAAATACCCGTAATGGAATTAATTTCACATTGTGGAGGCTCTATAACTTTGCACGAATTTTCCAAACCAGTTTTCCACACTTCAAACACAAGTTTCAAACTATAGGGATGAACATTTACTGTATCTCGCATTATTTGACAAACTTACTTTAGAGGTGATTTTACCTTTTTCAGTTAGTATATTATAATTTATAATATATATAGAATTTACACCGCATCTAATAAGACGAATGGCGCGACTTTGTACTCTGTTGAGTGCAGATTCATACAAACTGATATGTAGCTTTTCCCAGATTCACGTTATAAGATATTCGATACATCGGTGGATCTTGATCAAATGACAAAGTTGGGAATATACAAAATTAGTTTCACTCTAGGAGGAACATGGAAACACGACACGACAAAGAACTAATGAAAGCATTGAAACACATAAAACCAAGAATGATTCACTCCGGAATAAAGATTAAAACAATGCAAATATCTAAAATCTTTATATAAGTCAATAAAACCACCTCTATACCTGTCACTCCCATGTTAAAATTTATATTAGAAATAAAAACAATATAAAAAATATTATTATTAATTAAAACAATATAACAAATCAACCCTCTACTTGTGATATCTCCATTGAAAATAAAGCAATTAGCTACGAAAATAAGTTAAATTGCTACCTATCCATAAATAAAACGATTTTAGATTTCTTTCCTGACTCGAGTAGAAAACTGTTAAGAGAAGTTTGCAAGTAATTGACGAAATACGCCTTATCTGTATGATTTGATAAACCCTTTTAGTAAACGTTTTTATTGTACTTGTATTATAATTTCTTTCAAGTAGTTTTAATTATTCAGTTTGAAAGAAAATTAGAAACAAATAAAGAGAGAAATTATAGGGATAGTAGATAAAGAGACAATTTATGATACAGGACTTTAATTAACTTTAAGTAATTGTCTCTACTTTTATTATTTTCTAACTGGCTATCATTTTATAAGGAAGAAGTAGTCTATGATATTTTGATAGTAACAAATTTTTTAAGATCCACATACTTAAACGGTTAAGAATTGACACCCTATACAAGTTTTTGATAGTTACAATAACAATTCCAAAAATTCCAACAACTCTTGTACACTTGCATTTAATAAAACAACTTTTTATATATTGAAAAAAACTCCATATAATTTAAATCAACAAAATAAAAGTTGACTTACTAACTTATTAAGAAAAAATAATATTTAATATTTTTGTTAAACAAATTACTCACATCTAGTGAGTTTTTTCAATACAAATTAAGGAAATCCTTGTTCTATACAGAGTAAAAATAATACTATAATATATGTAGTTACTCGTATGTCATACCAAAAAAATTTCCTAAAATAAACTCGTGACGAAATAGCCTTAAAACTTTAATGATATATTTTTATATAGATTGCTCATAAGAAAAAAATAAATAAATGTACCTAAAACTAAATCACAATTATAATTTTTGTTTTTAAATTTTTTTTTAATTTACAAAACGGAAGAAAATCGATTGAACATAATTTTTTTTTAGTGTTTTTTAACAAAAATTTTTGTGTTTTTTAAAACGAATGAGGGTATTCTATTATTAAATATAATTGTTAGCAATAATAATATGTTTCTTTTGTTGTTTTGGAAGATTTATTAAAAGTAAATTTAAGTTTTCTTAAAATTTGTGAAAATCATTTTTTAATATAAAATTGAAATAATTAATTTATACTGATTCACACTCTGAAAGACACAGGCCAAAGTCCTTAAAATTTAATTTTAATAACATTAAATGTATAAAATTATTATATTAAAATAAAATTGAATTATTTTATTTTGATTTAATTATTTTATTGGTGCATTTATAGTACACTTACAAAATTTATGGTTTTTTTCGATTTCATTTTAATTTATGTCTTAAATAGAATATGAAATTTGCGAAATTTTTAGTACCTATGTAGTATGTATATATTTGTGAGAAATATTTTTTGTTCTTAATTTGTAACATTTAAAATGCTAAAAGATAAATAGGAATATATTATAACAAATTAATCTAAATATTAAAATTAATTTAGAAAATGAAATAAAATTAACCAAAATTTAATTATTAAGTAATTAATCTAATATTTGTGACAAAAATAAAATATTTTATTTAAATTAAAAAAAATGTTAGGTACGTAACTAATGTTGACTATTGGAAAAATATTTAAGGCTCCATAAAGAACTGAAAATATACTGGTTCTTCAATGAGGATTTTTTGTAAATTTAAAAAATTTCCAAGGAATACCACTCAGTCACGGGGGTAACCTATAATGTTTTGCTGAGTAAGATTTTTTTATATCTTATTTCGTAAAACCCACTTATTAAAATTAATTGTTCCTCTTATATTAAACTATTTAAAAACGTCGTAAACGGGTATAAAGATTCAACTCTCCCTTCAAGATTTTAGTGGTTCGTCTGGCAGACGTTTGCTTTTCGTCTCAAGCTGTTTTATTAACTTTCCTAACCAATAGTCGGGAATATATTTTTTTAGCAGAAATTATGACATTGCAATTTTACATCTTACAGTTTACATTTTACAACTATACATTTTCATTAAACAGTATTAAAAGTGATGAAAAAAATAAAATGAAATTAAAATAACATAAAAAAATGTTACTTTTAGATTTTTTTTCAGTAAGAAAATTCAGTAAAATTTTTGAGTGAAAAATTGAAACTTTTTGTTTTTTTTTTCCTATTTTTACAATTTTTTGAGTAGATTCAATTTATTCTTAATTTTTACGTGAATGTTTGAGAATAGCGATTTCATTTTAATGTTCTCAATTTAAAATATTTTCTCAAAAAAAAAAATTAAAAAAAAAGAATATAAAACATTTTGTGATAAAATTTGGCAAAGTTTTTGAAATATTTTCCCTAAAAACTTTTTTTTTTTTTTTTTTTTTAGTTTTTAATTTAAAGTTTTCTCACTCACATACATATGAGTTTTATTATATTTTAATGATCTTGAGTAAAAAAATTACACCAGTATTGGAAAATAGAGCAATTTCCCAGTCATTTTCATAGTCAAGTGATAAAACAGGGTTCGCGTCTTATTTTAGTTAATAGTAGAACTATAAGTATTAAAATAACTTATGTAAAAAGAATTATAATATTTTTTTAATTGAATAAATATATAAATATATTTTTATTATATATATATATATATATATATATATAGATATATATATTTTATTGAATAGTTTTAATTCCATGTGAAGATTTTATTTTGAAAATTCGTATATGGATTTGTTTTATAAATACAGTCAAAAAAAAAATATGACAAAATTTATTTTAATACAATATAATAGCGGCGAACAAATCTATTCACTTAAAATACACAACATGGATTCAACAAAAATTTTAATTGAAAGTAATAGTAATAATAAATTAATTAAATCAACTATTATTTTTTTTGTGATTTGAATATTTCCTTAAATTAATTAAATTAACAACATTTTCTTTTGTGACTTAATATCTTGATTATAATACTCATAATATAAAGTTTGAAAATAAAATAAATGAGTTGTTAAAATGTATAAATACCAATAATGTCTTAAATTTTTAATATAAGTGTTCAAAAACTATAATAATAGAATTTAAAATAAACATTAATCGGAATAATAACTTTAATTAATTTTTTTTTAATATTAATTTTCGTAAAACAAATTTCAAATTGAATTAAACAATATTATGATATCATGAATCTTTATTCAAATATAAATTATATATATATTTATGTATATAATTTTTTTTTCTTGAACTAATATCTGCACCGATTTTAATTTGAACTTTTTTTTTTGAAAACATCATTCAAATGGAATTTTATCAAGGACAAAATAATTATTTTATTTTTTTTTATATAAATGAATATTATAAATGCATAAATTTAAGGGAAAATATAATTAAAAAAAATAATTAGGTTTAAAAATTTGAAAAAAAAGGTTAAAGTCAAATTACAGCTTTATAAAAATTTATGTGTTTAGATATATACATATATTTAAATAGACAAATGTACACGGAAATTTGTGCATACATTTAAAAATCGAAGTATGTAGGTAATTGTAATAAAATGATTTTAAGGTGTATTCTAAGTGATTTGAATTTTCTTCAAAAATTCTAAAAGAAAACGAAATTTAAAAAAAATTTAATATAGGTACTAATGTATTTTTCCATATTTATTTGCAAATTACTTTATTCAAATAATATTAAAAAGTGATAGGTAATTAATTTATACTTTAGTTTTATCATTGAATAAATAAATAAATGTAGAATAAAAAAATTCAATGGGTTCCGTGTTCCATTTGGCATATGGGTCATGTGAAGTAATAACTAATATAATTGTTTAGTTTAGTTTAATTCAATCTACGCTATGGCATGTGGATTAATAATTATAATTAAAATAATTTTTATTTCCATTAATATTCTATTTGAAAAAAACATAAAATATTTCCAACAAATAACTATTGAATTCAACAAATGTTTTTGCCAAATTTACATATTAAAACCAAAAGTAAAAAAATTTTGTTTTGTAACAGAATTCAAAATCTTTCATAAAATATATTGTACCACAATGAACTTGTTTGGTCTAAGCCAAACGGACTGGCAACTATTGCTACATACCTACATATAAAACATATTCAAATATGATTGAAAAGAATAATTACAATAGACAAAAGTTTTCAATTGTAAATAAATAAGTACATCTCTACAATTTTAAAAATATTTCCTTTTTTTTTAAATATCAAAAAAACTAGTGGTAAAATCGTAATAATGTCAAAATAATAATTATAATCATAATGACGGAGATCTTAATTAAGTTGTTGTAGTTTCCACGAAGGAGAATAAATGACTAAATAAATAAATTGTATTAAAACAATTAATTTAGATAAGTAGGTAGATGACTACCAAAATTAATTTAATTTTTTTTAAATTTAATTAACTTTTCACTTTAGAAATTTAAAAAAAAATAGTGTATTATCTGTTTCCATATTATTTTACACATACCAAGTGTTAATTATGTAATTTGTAAAAAAAATTAGAAGAAATAAAATTAAAAAACATTTTCGAAATGATTTGAAATATAGAGCTACATATATTTCATAAAAAATATTAACAAATGAAAGTAGTAATGTGTATTTTAATCAAAAAAAAATAATAATAATTATTAAAAAAGTTCCTCATTGATTGAGTTTTCATCTGCCTGTATTATAATTCTAAAATTAGAAAATTTGTTTAACCTTCTACTTTAAACATTTTTATTTATTAGACTATAGAATATATTATTATTACGTTTATTTTAACCATAAGATTAATATAATTTGTTTTTATTAAATAGTAGATAACAATGTAAAAAACAAACAGAAAAAAGTGTTTCCTTTAAATTTTTAAATATTTTTAATAATAATTATTTAAAAATTAAAACCTTGTTCTAGTAAAATTCGTATGCTGATGTTGCAGCTCCTTCAATAATTTTTTTCACAAACATTTTTTCGTTGCTGGCTCTTCTATATCTGCGAAATCTATTTATAACAAAAAACCTAAAAGTTTCTAAAAATTGTTTTTGTATTTAAAATTTTTGTTTTTGTTTTGTGTTTTTTTGTTTTTTTACTTTTTTTTAATGTTTTTGTTATATTTTTTGAATTTTAATTTTTTTTTTTTAAAACGTAAAGTGGCAAAATATTATGTTGTGAACTGTTTTTATATACAATAATATTTTCAATTCATAGTCTTAAATTTAAAAACATTTTTTTTAAATAATTTTTTTTGTAAATTTTCTTTATAAATATTTAACAGATAATTTTAAGCCCAAAACTTTAAGAAATACTTTATAAAATGTTTATTCGCAAAAAAAAAAAATAAAAATGTTTAGAACTATAAAATTTAATCTGTTGATTTCTCTTGATTTTGTATAGTAATACAGAACTAAAACTCCAGTATAGTAATACAGAACAAAAAAAAATTAACTAAAACTCCAAAATAAATTAATTTTTGTAGTCTTATTTCATTTACATTTTGGGGACTTATTACATAATGAAATAAAAATGTGATTTAATTTTTGTTTTGGGACTTTATTTCAGTTTCGTTTTTAGTATTTTATTTTGCTGTCTTATTTCTTTTTTTCCTTGGAGTGATAATGTTTGGGACGTTAATTCGGGAAGCCAATGCGCGTATTCAGTATTTAATAATTATAAATATTAATCTGAAAACCTCTGTAGCTATCTGGGTTTATGATTGACAATAATCTAAATTATGATACATTATAATAATATGACAACAATAATAATAAAAATAATAATAAAATATTAATAATAATAAAAAACAATTTTTACAAAAAAATAATATATTTATTCATATACTTACTACAATACAAAATAATAACAAGATTAATGTGTTACAATTTGAAAACTTTTTAATTTCTTACAGATTATTTAAATATTTTTATTGATATTATAAAAAATTATTTTATAAAATGTCTAGAGTATTTTTTTTTATAATTGAGGTGCAACTGATTTCAAAAAAAAATTTAAAAGTTTTGAATGTGATATCGCAGCGACTTATAATTTAAGCTAATTGAGAAATATTAATTTTTCAAATTAAAAAAATAAAAAATGTTTTAAATTACAAATAAACTTAACTATTCTTTTTAGTAAACAAATAAATAAAAATAAGTGAAATTTTTTTAGTTTTGTTTAAAAAATAGTGAATTTTTATAATAGTTTTAAAAGCTATTTATATAATTTTTTTTGTTGTAAAAATTCAAATACAAAATAAAATAATTTTTTAACTAAAGCACACGCAAAATATACATAAATAACAAAAAACTATAAATGAAAAATTCAGCTTATAAAAGAAAACAAACAAATTTACGAAGTAAAAGAAAACTTGAAAAGCTTAAAAAAGCTTCGAACGATATATTTTTCATTAAAAACAGTTATATATTCGTTAAGAAGAATATCAAAACTGCAACAAATATTGAAAATAAATATTTATTACTTGAACAAAGGAGTAAAAACATTATATGCCGTGAATATTATAAGGTTGTCAGATGAAGTAAAGTATTGGACTTCAATTAATATTATAATTAATTTTTCAACATACAAAAAATATAAAAAAAAAAAATTAGCTCTTAATGACTATTCATCATATGCGACAAAGAGCTGCAATAAAAAGCTTTGAACTTATATAAACACTGAAAATTTAATGATTCTAATTTAATCATCAACAATGTGAAAAAACAAGAAAATTAAAAACAATTCTTTTGAAAATAAGCGAAAATACGAACGTTCAACAAAAACAACTAAACCAATCGACCAATATCAAGAATATACATATTAATAAAGTTTAGTTACTCTTTTATTTTAAATTTCTATGCAGTGTAAAATACAACAATATTTTTATCTATTTACTGAAGCGATTTACATTTACTCAGTTTACTACTTTAATTTTGAACTGGACGAAAGGGTTGATTTTGCAAACAGAAACAATTATTGCACCAGATATTATTTTTACTAATACTTAATATATTATAAATAAATAAAGCAAATCATTCCCCAATAAATATTAGAAGAAAATATTATTTCGAAAATTAACTTCAGCCTGTTTTTAAAAATAAAATGCACAACCAACAATCATCTGATTTGCATAATGGCTCGATAGCAACAACACAACCGGGTGGTGGTGTAACAAATTCGCCGCCCGGTTCATATGGTGTAGCACCACCAGGAACAAAACGTACTTTAATAAATGGTGGTCGATTTGATTTTGAAGATGGTGGTACATATTGTGGTGGTTGGGAAGAAGGTAAAGCCCATGGATTTGGTGTTTGTACAGGGCCAAAACATCAAGGTGCCTATGCTGGTGGATGGAATTATGGGTTTGAAGTTTCTGGTGTTTACATATGGCCAAGGTAATAAATTAATTTTTTTTACTACTTTTATCATTATTTCAACAATATTTTTAGAATTTTGTAAGTTCTTTAATCCTTTTGCAATTTTTTTGGGAGTATAAAATTCGAACACAGCTTGGATCCTCTGTAGTTTTAGAAAGCTGATGTTGTACTTAAAATGTACGAAAGAAAAAATATATATATATAGAATTAATAAAAATTTAATTATATTCGGGTATAGATGTGTTTTTAAATAAGTAGCTCCGATTTTCATTGGCAACGTTCTGTTTTATTTTTTATTTGTAAAAACTAAAATTTATTCATGTTTGATAATAGTTCATGTGTCTAACAAAGGTAGTTTGTTTTGTCCGGACTTTTGTACCTTCAGATCTGGTATTAAAAAATTTCTTGGTTTGATAATTAATTTTCTACTGAAGGGGAAATAATTTTTTAGTTGAACCATTTTCTTTAATATACTTTAATATTTCTTAATGCATAATAGAAATTCCTAGATGACAGAAGACAAAATATGGAAATTCGTTTATAACCTCAAAATCCTGAATGTGGAACCAAATTCCATCTTATTCGTTCCCCAAGCATTATAAATTCTATATTTATGACCTTGACAAATTCAAGACGAAAATTCTTGAGAAGACACCTTCGTTCTTAATTGTCCTTTTTCCCTTTTACCTTCCTCCTCTCCCAATTTTCCTTTTCCACCCTAGTCAAACGTACCAATCGGTATAAAAGGTCTCCTAGTGTTTTGGCTATGTATAACAAAAAAACAACAACAAAAAAAAGAGTTACAAAGCAGTTACAAAAAAAACAGTAAACTTTAGCAAGTTTTTGGCTCCTTTTCATATTTCTTTTGATGATCCTTCATCCTAAAGCCCCGCTTTCTACTTATCCAATCAAATATTAAAAGATCTGCGGTTACTTCATTCTGAAAGCTCGTAGAGTTCATTGTCCTTTCTAATACTTATATTTTTTTTACTCCTGTCTTACTTTCTTTAGAACCTTTGGGTTTTGATCCCAATTGAATTTCAATTCATTAGGTTCTGAACAATTTGCTTCCGAGGACGTGCTTTAGTTTCTTGATCATCATTAATTTTTCACAAAGTAGTTTATTTGTCTCCTACTGTTTTGCTATGTTCGTTCACCTCACTTATCATCTAGTGAAAGTTATGCTTAACATATCGTGGGATTGATTTTTTTTCAGACCCATTGTGTTATGGAGAGACAATATAAAATATTTTCGATATACACGTCTGAAAAATTTTAATTTTATGTTATAAGACATCTGTTAGCAATTGTTATTCTTCTTCTGATTTCTAAGCGGTACCTACGTAGATAAAGTCATTACAATAATCAATTTTTTTATTTAAGTGATTAAAAATTTGACAAAATTTCTATTTTTAAAAGTTGACATCATAATATAAAATACTTTTTACATAACTTTAGTGGTTCATCATTTGAAGGCCAATGGCAAAATGGTCGCAGACATGGTCTTGGAGTTGAACAACGAGGTCGATTAGTTTATAGAGGTGAATGGACAAGTGGTTATAAAGGAAGATATGGCGTAAGACAAAGTACTACCTCAACAGCAAAGTACGAAGGTACATGGGCAAATGGATTGCAAGATGGTTATGGTTCAGAAACATATGCTGACGGTGGTAAGCTGCATTTTGTATTTATACGTATTTGTATTAATAATACTAAATTTTGAGTTTTAAAAAATAGCTATGATAAAAATTAAAAATTCAACAAATTAATTGTATGTATGTACACGTAAATTTTTTTCAAAAAACTTTAAAAAATACATGTTGGTATATTTTTTTCCTACAAAACTGAAATTAAAAAAAATATCGCAGCGTATAACTTAATACAAATCTTTTGATATATAAAAAGTATACAAGTTATTTTTAAATATAAATTATCTTATAGATATGCATATCGTATATATAATTACAGTTTAGTGCACTTATACTTTATAATATTTGAAAAATGCATCTAGAATCCGCATTCATAAAAGTAAAAGCGAAGAAAACACAAATACAAATTTATTTTTAGATTGAAAACAATTGCTCGATCGCTAGACAGACTATTGGCGGATCTTAATTTAAAAAAAAACATATTCAAACAATTCTCTGTTGTTATAACACTTCACAATATTTTTCTATAAAATCAAATTTGCAGATTGATATTTAATGCGAAAATATATACAATACATATTATGTATGTACTTGTACTTTTATTATAATTTATAAATTTGTAGGTAATTTTTTTTCAATTATTTACACTCAAATACATACATTTAATACTACCACATTCTTGTGAATAATTTCTTAAATATAAAACTATTAAAAAAAATTATTTTTATAATAAAACAAATATTTTCCTAATTAACTATTTTAGTTAACGAATATAAAATACAAAATAGGCCGAAATTCACTGCAGATAGTGTTCAAAAAATAATATGGTTTACAATATTATAATCAATTCAATAATCAAGATATTAAAATTTTAGTTTTTAACCATGTGATCATTTAGAATTTATCAATAATAAAAGGTAAAATGTAGACAAGGTAACATATTTATTGTTCATATTCATTTTATTTGTCTTTCTCACTGCGTCTTGAGAATTATATTTTAATAAAATTTGGATTTACTTTCACTAACAATGCTGCTCTTTTAGTTAAATATTTAACAACACGTGCAGTTTCTCGAGGAAACCGCATAGATTCACTAAGTTTTAAAGTATAATTGATGCTCTCTAAAGTAAAGTATTTTTGTAAACTAAGAAGTTTAACCACTATAGACCACCGCAAATTGTATATTCTAATTTTTTTCTTGATCTGATTACCAACAGTTTTAGCATTCCAAAACGAACTTGAATTGAATACTTTCAAATATCTGGGACATTTCTTTTTCTATATCAAATCTAGCTCGTATAGTTTCACACAACTAATTAAATGTGTATTGCCTTCAAAGGTCGTCAAGACTTTATTTATTATCTTTACATTTTTACACGAATTCTATATTTAAATTACTTCACGTTCTTATATTATTATAATGATGACAAAACCTTATTTTTACCTTATAATGACAGAAACAAAATAATTGATGATGAATACATAAAATTGAAAAATAATTTAATGAACAAGAGAAAAAAAATAGTTCGGTACTTCATTAGTACAAAAATACTTTTTTGCATTTTTATTTTGAGACACTTGTTAGACATCAGTCGGTAAATACATTTTTTTATGTATTTCTGATAAATTCTAAATTTGTAAGTTGTTTTTAATTACATAAAATGTAACAAATACTATAGTTTTGGGTTCAGTAATATTAAATAAAATTGAAATTTAAAATTAAACTATAAGATAGAAATGATTCTAGGTAGGGATATACACATGCATTAGAGCGACATCTTCTACTGGAGGTCTCGGTGCACGACTAGTTCTATTAGAGAAAAATTTTTACATTCAGAGAAATTATATAAAATGTTTCATATACTTTGTGAATGTCCTAATGCAAAGAATGAAAAGTTTGAAAAAGTTTGAAAAAGCTGCTACTAAACGAAATTCTTGGAAGCTAAAAGAAGCATGGTCTTTAGTTTTGTTCTATCGGTGGTAGGAAACTGTCGTTTTATGGAATCCCAAGTACCACACGCATATTAACATACATGTATACATACAACTTACATGTTCAAAGTATTGAGTTAATACTTGTTACATGTTCCTTATCATAAGAGGAACTATGTCTTCCAAGAACCAGTTACGAATTAGTCAATTATTATTCACTATATTGTAAATTAAATTTTAATGTAACTTATAAGACTATACGGTACAGCTATATGCTAGAGTAATGAATAAATAAAAAAATATTCAATTAAATTTAAATCAATTTCTTTTTGATTTTAATCTAAATGGATTTAAATTTAAAAATGATCACATAGCTATTTATTAAATATTAAGTCTTATTATTTTTTATTTTTTTTTTTTTGGTTTTCTATAGTTATTGCTATTTTCTTTTCTTTATATATTTTAATTAATTTTATTGTTTACATTTGTTTCAAATCTTTTGTTTTTATTATGTTTAATATTGTAATATGTTAAAATTATTTTCGTAGACGTTGATAAATAATAAATAAAAAAATAATCAATGAGTTAATTTAGATAATTATAATCTTTAAGATTTATCTTTGATTAGAATCAAAATTAAAAGAAAATTTACATTTTTAGGATCTTATCAAGGGCAATGGCAGGAAGGCAAGCGTCATGGTTATGGTGTTCGTACATCGGCTCCATATGGACTGGCGTCACATTATCGGCCAAAAGCCGCCGTACATACATCTATGAGCTCATTAAATAATGAAAATACTGACCCGTCAGATAAAAGAAATCATCGTATGGAGGATATACGAGGTGGTTTTGTGCTTCGTGCAAAATCAGATGATGAACCAACCCGTAGAAATAGTTTAGGAGAAAAATCAAAAAAAGGAATTTTTTCGGTAAAATAATAAATTACAATGATTATATATTTTCAAAATAAATTGTATAAGAATTTTAATATAATTTAAGGGACTCAAAATGAGAAAACAACGAAGTGTGGGTGATCTTGAAAAAAGAGGAACTGCAGCATCTGGTAGTATAAGATCCACGGTATCAACAGCTTCGTGGATAAGTACCGGTTCATCCCAGTCCGTATTATCTCAAAAGTAGTTATGAAATTTATTTATTTATTTATTTATACCGTATTTCTGCCAATTTTGATTTATTTTTATTGTTTTGTATATTCTGTGTAATTTGAGTTGCTTATTTATTTAAATTATTTATTTCCATTGTTGTTTTCCTGTATTACACTTGGACATCATTAGATCAATCCATTCAGAATCGAATGCTAGCTTTACTTTGGATGATGAGCAACTGGACCCCAGTGTTGTAGAAACTTATATAGGTGAATGGAAACGTGATAAACGTGATGGTTATGGCATTTCAGAACGCAGTGATGGTTTGAAGTAAGAGATGAAGAAATTATTTTCTTATGAAAAATAAATTTTTTTATTAATCACGTTGATTTTGTTTTTCTATATTTAGATATGAAGGTGAATGGCATAATAATAAGAAACATGGTTACGGTGTTACAACATTTCGGGATGGTACTAAAGAAGAAGGAAAATATAAAAATAATATATTAATTACCAGTAATAAAAAGAAGCATTTGTTTTTAATTCGTTCACGTAAATTTCGTGAACGTATTGAAGCATCAATTCAAGCAGCACAAAGAGCTTCAAAATATGCGCTACAAAAAGCTGATATTGCAATGTCTCGTACAGCAACAGCTCGAAGTAAGGCTGAATTTGCTGATGAAGCAGCTGATAAAGCTCGTGTTGATTGTGAGGGCGCTGTTTCGACTGCACGTGAATTTGCACCTGATTTCAAGCCATCAGTTTTAGAACGGTTTGAGCGCTTACGATATCGTGAACGAGTCAGAGCTCATCCATCTGACGATCCTGTATTACCTACTTTAAAACATGGGCAATTACAGAAAAATAGTTCTGGTAATCAAAACTTAAGTAATACAATTGATTCATCAGGCTTAAATCGTAAGCCCTCTATGATTCCCCCATCAACGTTTGATAACCCACAAGTTCCAAGTACTATGTACTCTCAGCAAGTGTCACCTCGTACAGATTTAACGCAACATATTAACAAAATTCAACAACACGAAAATCAAATACATCAACATAGACCTAATCAAACAAACTCTTCATCAAACTATATCTATCAAAGTCAAACACAGCAATCATCTCCACAACAAATATCATTAGGCATAAACGAACCAATTGGTAATTACAACAGTGGAAGTAGTCTTAATTTAAATCAACAACAATCAAAAACTCAACAATTCTTACAACAGCCAAATACAAATCAATCATATGAAAGTAATTATATCAACCGTAATCAAACATATATGAATTATGGTAGTCAATCAGATCAAAGTTATAATAATATCAATCAGCAACAACAGCAACAACAACAACAACAACAACAACAACAACAACAACAACAACAACAACAACAACAGCAGCAGCAGCAACAACAACAAATACAACAACAACAACAACAAAAACAACAACAACTACTACTACAACAACAACAGCAACAACAGCAACAACAGCGACAACAACAACAACAATTTATAGATCAAAATCAAAGTTCCTTATCGGGTACCGGAAACACCTTAAGACGTAATTCTCGCCCAATTAATCAAACAAGCAAGGCAATGTTAGGAGAAATTGGTCAGCAATCATCAATTGATCATTTTGATCATTACAAAAGGCCGCCTAGTCGTGATAATTCTGTAGATCGTTATACAAGAGCTGCTAGTCGCTTAAGTGGACAATCACGTCAGCCATCAGTTGATCGCAGTATACAAGTACCACAAGCTGTAAATAATACAACTTCATCAGATGATACGACACCAAATCGAAATGTTCGAGCAAGTTCACAACTTCGTAGCTCAACACCAGCTCCTCAAACAATGACTGGTAATGGTTCAGTACCAACTGGTAATGGTTCAGCAATACCATCAGTAGGTATGGCACAATTTACATCCCGAAGTGGAACACCTAAGCCAATTTATTCATCCCCGAATCAGCCATTTGAGGATGTATTACTACGTCAAAGAACATTAGGACAGGATATCATTCCCTCGCCCTCGCAACCCAAACGAACAGAAAGTTTGTTTGTACCACCAAAACCAATTACACCATCGGGGGGTGGAGCTGGTGGTACTGCTGGAAAAATAAAATTAAAAGTAAGTAAAAATTTTCCTTTTGTTTTCACCTCCTTATTTTTACTTTTTATCTTTCTGACATTATATACCACTATTAATATTCAATCAATTTTAATTGACTTAACTTTGTAAAATGCTTATAATACATATTTTTATACTGAAAAAATTCATCAAAATTACGCTTACTACAGAGCTCCATATAATGTGGCAGCTTTCTCATTTAATAAAGTTTTATTTCCGAATGATCTAATAAAAATTGGAAATATTTTGAAAAATTAATTAATTTTTCAGCTTGAAAGTTTTTATTTTTTTGTCCGTCCTTCTAACAATCAACAAAATAATTAGAACCTAATAAATTATATTTAGAATAAGTTTTTCTTTATTGAAAACATATTGATAATAGATCAGTAAATTTCAAAATCTATCTTAATAATATATGATAGATCGTACAACAGATCGTATAGCAGAGAGAAAATTAATTTTTAGTATTTTTACAATTAAATATGCGCAGAAATGCTATCGATAGAAGCTGCTTTGCTGCAATGTAGAAATATAGAAATTTAAAATGTTCATTTAACATTTCTAGAATGATAATTTAAAATATATTATTATGTATATGCTTATTCAAAATTTCATATGGATATGATAGAGATTTCTTTATTTATATATTCATCTACATAGGGAACTTTATTAAAATACGTAATCGAACTGTGAACTAACTTAATTTCTAACTAGCGTTTAATAATTAATTTAAAATATTAAAATTACGTTATGGAAAAATAAAAAAAGCAATCTATAAAATAATATTTCTTGTTACTGTGCAATTCATATTCCAATTTTAACATCGATCATCCAACAAAGGAAATTTACAATTAATTAAAAATAGGTGGAGAAATGAAGTAAACGATTAATTAATAGCTCACAGTTCAGTGTTAAACGTTAGTTTCAAAATAATACTGAAGTATAAACTTATCGAGTTGCATGCTCTAGTACAAACGATAACAAATTCGATAACCAATTGAAATATAATTTTAAGCAATGAAATAATTTCATTCGAAGAGTCGCAAGTATTATCCGAAGCCGACATCAAGCCTCGGGCATTAGAGACTATCAGTATAATAATTTCCGTAGAAGAACCTTATCGCTGGGATATATCTCGTAGGAAAATTATTTAAATAAATTGATTTTGTGTAAAATAAAATTATTGATGTATGTAATAATTTCCGAAAGGTAACCATTATCGTTTAGAATTTTCCATTTTAAGTAATAAGGTGCTCATGGGGTTTCATTTTCTTGAATCGATAGACATTATTGCCGACATCAAGAACTGCCTCATTTTGCATGAATTTGCGGTATATCATATATAGATTTCAAAGAATATCTTATCTGATTTTGTATAATATCTGAGATTTTTTGTTTTTCTGGATAGTATCTTATGTATGTTTTCCTATATTAATTACGGCACTGAAATTTTTAATTGTATATGTGGAAACGTCTATGTTATTCGAATATTTTATTAATGTTTCTAGAATATCAATTCACCAAATGTGGAAAACTATTATGTACTATTATTAGCCTTACAGTAAAACTAGCAGTATAACTACAGTATAACTAGTATAACTAGCCTTTTTACTTTCAATTATTTTTTGTCATCTACTTGGTCCTAATAACAAAGATTACAGGATCAAATCTAAAAACATATAAGGTAAGCTTTAAAACCTTTAAAGCAAGCTTTCGTCGGACAACAAACCTGGATTTTTCGGATGAATGCGCTCTACCTACTGCGCAATCTCGTATGCAGTTATAAAAATTAAACAAAAATCCCAAATGAAACTGCTGTTCCGTTGATTTCAGAAGTAAAAAATCTTTCAATGTTTTCTCTGTAAACTTATATTAATTAGTTTTTCTGTTTGTAAGTCTTGGAAGACCTTCTCTATGTTCTACTTTTCTACTAAGAATCACGATTATGGGAGTATGGTTAGACGACATATCATCATTGTAAAATTATCAAATATAAAATGATTAGTGAAATAAAATTTAGCTTCAATATAAAATATAATTTAAAAGAATTCAAAGGAAAAACTCCGATTATCATCTAATAATTAATAAATTTCATTTTGAAAACATTTTATTGGTTTTTTTTATTATTCTGATGCCATATAATCGAGTACACATTTAACTTAAAAATTGAAGTGTAGTAAGTTTTGAAAACGGAAGTCCAACAGCTATAACTACTACATCACTAGGCCACCTGTAAGCTTATAAGGCAAAACATTTACTCTTACGAGGCACGACTTACTTCAAAATTTTAATAGTTCCCAAAATAATGTTTGTCATATTATCTTTTAATTCAATTTATTTCCTCAATGCTTATTTTATTTTGTTCTTTTTAAAGCCAATTAAAAATAAAAAAAATTTAAGTAATAGAAAATACGTACGGGTACATACACATACATATATCTAAATATATATCTAAACGTATAAACATTTTTTTTAAATACCCTGTAGATTTGATTATTTGTATCGTGTAAGTTTTATTTTCAAAATGACCTAATGACCTGCAGCTAGTAAACGACATTCTATGTCATCCAATTAATTCTATTTTCTTTTTTGAAAATACATTTTTTGTCGATAATGTGAAATACAAATGTATGAATACGTATTACGTACATATGCATATGAAAATTTTTTTTTGTTTTTACATTAATTATGTTATTGTTATAATATGCCTATGTATTGTTTTTCCAAGTGTATAATAGCTAGGAAAAGCCAAAAAAGAAAAGTATTTTTTCACAAGGAAAACTTAAGTAAAAAAAAGTGGTTGGTTTAATCCTATAATGTAAACTTTGGTTTTATCTCTTTTTATATATTAATAATATTATTGTTATTATTATTATTATTTTATTATTCCAATATATATAATATATAAGTTGTTTGGTTTTCCTTTTTTGCTGAAACTTTATGTGTTTGTAAATCAAATCAAACTGTATTGGACTATTAGAATAGTATAATAAAAAGACTAATCTTCTTGTGTACAGTTAAATAAATAAAATATTATTATGATATTACCATTTTTTTCTTATTTTTTTATTTTTGCCAAATAAATAGTAATACAACAAAAATCTAGAAAAACTCCATTTTACTAATAATTTACTTAATTTCCAATGAATTTTCGGGCGCCTCCAAATCCTGACTTATACTGCATAGTGTAATGATGGTATAGTATAGTCTATAGAAGATGTGGTGGAATTTCTAGAAAATACATACCTGATACCTGTATAAATTATATATATACATAATAATATATACATACCTGTCAAATAATATATAAATACATCTGGTAACTCTATTTTAACATAAGAAAATTGTGCTACTTATGAACTTATGTATCAATATATAAATACAACTACAATTTCTTAGTAATTAAAAATCAAAAATAATTTTTAATTTAAAAAATGTGAATCTATTTTAAAGTTTTTTTTTTTTTGAATTTTTCTTTCCCTCTCAATTTAAAAAAAAACTTTGTCTCATTTTATAGCTTTAATTTTCTAATTTTTTGTTATTTTCTAAGTAATAAAATGACTCAAAATTTGAGAGATTTTTTTTGACCATTTCTTTTGAAAAATTTTTTATTTGAATAATTTTTTCTAATGTTATTTATATATTATTTCAATATTTGTGTTTTTATTATAACTTTTAATAAATACAATTAAAATAGTCTGACTTTTGCAACAGCGCTGTTGTTACCACAAAATTATATTTCAACAACGGAAAATTCGATTTAGATTTAAATAGCTACATACACACATATACTTAATAAGAAAAACAAAAAATGAAGAGAAATTTTCTTTTTTGAGTAAAAAGTGGATTAATAATAAAACAAAATAATTATTTTACTTTAATATATAATATATTTTCTAGAAATTTTTAGATAAAATATATTGTAAAAATTGAAAAAGTTATGTTTATCATGTTAATATATTTTCAATAAAAGAAAATGTAAAAAAAAATAAATGGTTAAAAATAATTAATAACAGCTTAACACAAAAATATTATTTTATTCTTTGAACAAAATAATACAATTTAAATTATAAACTTGTTACATAAAAACATAAAAATAGTTGAGAGATGTTATCTCAATTTTGGAATACGTTGCCCGGTTATAAATAATTTATTTAAAACTTTTTTTTCTTTTTTTTTTTTAAATTTATTAAAAATTTATAAAAAATTCTATTTACTGCATAACATCACTCAAAGAATAAAATTTCATTTAAATTTCTAAAGAAATTTAACTAAAGTAAAATTTATTTTGATCCACTGACATTGTTAGATTTTGAAGCCATGTGCAACTAATAATAATAAAAATAATTTATAATAATGATAATAACAAAAATAATAATAATTTTTCTAATGATACTTAAATTACAAATAATTCAAAAAACAACAAAACAAAATAAATAAAATTTAAAATTATAAATTTCAATTTAAAATACTTAGCCTAGTGTTTTAATGAAATAGCCTCAATAGGTTCAATCTATTGTGCAAATGACAAGTGGTGATTGAATTAAATACACCAAAATGAAAAATTTAAGCCTGAATATAATATAACAATTTTTAGGTTAAGTTTATTTAAAATAAAATTTGTTTGCCTTTGAAAACAAAAAATAAATAAAATTATTAAAACACTCAAAGTCAAACAAAAGTATAATAAGCGTTTAAACTTTGTGTAGGCGTTACAAAAAAAAATTAAATAATATGGATAAATTCCCAGTAATTTTTTTTTTTTTAAATATAAACATATTATTATAATAATATGGTTTTAGAACAAATATTTTGTACATATAGACTTATTCAAAATTAACAATACAGTGAAATTGATAAGTGACAAATAAATTACTCTTAAGATAATAAAAATCAGATAAATATAAAACTTTTTTTTTTTACATGAAAAAACCCAACACTGTATTTGCCTAAAAGTTTATAAAAGTTTTTAAGGTGTTGATAAATAGTAATTTTTTATTCGAAATAATATCTTATTTTTGATATGGAGTGGTATCCAGAAGACGAAGAAGAAGAAGAACTACAATTTTCTCCAGCTCTCTTAGCCAGAAGAGCCTCTGAAAGTTGGATTATAGCACCACCAGTAGAGGTGATGTTAATAAAAAGAAATGTTCATAGTATAGAAGAAAGAGTATTCTACTACTTGTGAATATATTGAATTTTAATATTACCAATTACACTAATTTCAAAAATGTTGTTTTAATAACTTAATATTATTACCACGCACATAACTGAAAAAGTAATTATGTGCGTATCTTATGAATTCTACTATATTTTTATTCTTATCATTTTTGATAATAAGCTGATGAATACATTATTGGCAGTGTACAAGTTAATTTTCGAGACTTATAATTTAAATTGAATTTACGGCCCTTATATACATTATATTAACTATTACGATATCAAGATTACGTTTACGTTCATACTTTACAATTTTTAGATTTATTTTTTAATAAAATTATACAATTTGAGTACGTATACTAATTAAAATAAACGTAAATAAATTAAAAAGTTATAGTTGATAAATAAATAATAAAATCCAAACTCCTTTATGGTCTCTTACATTACTTGCTACATTTTCAAAGATATCCACACGACACTTTATGAATTTTTAACATTATCCTGAGCTATTCTTTGCATTGCCATTTTGTTAGACATGGGATGTGCAAGGGATAAAACTTCAATGAGATCATTATAAAATATAAAAAAAGTTTACAGAGATTAAAATTTGGTCGAGTTCGAATTTATTAATATAAAGTTGCATAGTGAGTATGTACATTTTTATTCAAAAAACTTATGTTGTGATTCTTAGATGAATTCTTATATACAAATCAACAACAATTTGTCACAACAAAAAGCCATCGGCACCAATATTGTGGGCCGTATTGTGTTTTAAACATAGAAAGGTGTCGGTAAATGTATTTATGTTTTGAATTAAGATTAAGTTAATAATTTCGAGAATAAATATTGAAATAAAGATTTATCTTGACGAGATCTACTATTGTAATGACATTCTTCACAGAATTTACTAAGGTAATACTTTCCTATACGGACAGAGTACGGAGAAAAAGAAATGCACATGATTTCACAATTTTGTCCTTTGAGGATTTACACCAACAAGCTGTCGTAATGTAACTGACATTGTCATCGTAAAATGTTAATCACAACAATTAAAAAATAGGATATTTTTAGCTAATGTATAAGAATTACCCATATTAAGTTAATTTTCGTAAATAAATAAGTAATTAATTAATTTGTCATGTATTTCATTTAATTAAAACGAAGGGTAGGTTTATTACATTTAATTTTACATATATGTAGATATTATTTTTTAAATTAAATAATAAGTCAAATCAAATTCATCTACCAAATGATAATATCAAATTAAAATGATTGAAAATAAGTTATTGAAAACTGTTTACCAGCGAATTAAATTTACTTCAACAGATTTTAAAGTTTCGTGTATTTTCTAATTTTTGCTATGTTTAAATTCTTTTTTCTATTATTATTTAAATATAATCTTAAATAAATTTTAGTAAGCTAATAACTTTTGAATAACTTTTTAAAAAGAAATATGCCTGCAGGGAACGGTATAAATAGAATCTCGAAAATAAAATGCTTTTGAATAAATTTCAAGGAAAACACTAACTATAGAACTTTTAATTAAAAAAAAATCTCTTTATTAGTAAAACAAAAAAAGCAATGTAATTTCAATCCTTTAATTTGGAATATAAATATATATGTATTTTATAGAGTGTACCAATAAATGTTACTCTGCAGAGGAAAAAATCTTTACCGGATTTTCAAGAATTACCTATTGCAACTCCAATGATGAGTCGTGAAGAAGTATCGGCGTTAGGTTCGGCACGACGTGAAGAAGTTCGTAGACAAGGTGAACTTAATGAAAGACTAAAAGCTAATCCTCTATTGTATTTAGTCAGTCCACAAGTTAAGGTAAGTTTATAAAAGTTAAATTTCCTGTCAATATTTAAAACAAAAGAAAAGTAAAAATAACCTGCTCGATCCAATTTAAATCGCAGGCATATTATTCTTTGAATAAACATAAAAAAAGTTTCCATAAAATTTTTAGCATACTAACTTTCCAATTTTTCGTTTACTCAAAGTGTGTTGTTTTATTTGTAATAAAAATTTACCAATTTACATACATACTTATATAATATTTGTACGTTTGTTTTTTTGTCATTAATGTCAAATTTTAATACAAAATAATGATTTACTTAATTATTTTACTTAACATTTTCAGATTAAATGAAACTATTTTCGGATGAAATGAATCTGTTTTCAAATCAAATACAACTATTTTATAATAAAATAAAACTATTTTATTTTTTAATTTAATTCAATTTCTTTTCTAATCATATTGCTGAAATATCTAAACCACGTGAAATTCTAACGCTGGTTAAAACTAAAAAAAATCAAAAAATAAATATATTCTTATCAATATTTGCTTTATAAGATTTCTATGTGTTTTTGACTAGGAAGGATGCAAAAAAAAGGACAAATATAAAACCGGTATACTTTTTTGTTAGGATAGACTCCATCTACATATTTCTATTTTGTTGTATTCAGGCACGTATTTCGTTTGATAAAAAAGTTTCCACTAACATACTACATACATATTATACGACATTGAAAAAAATAGACTTATTTGTTTTCACTTCTGTTACAGTACAATTGTCTTGTAATATTTTGGCAATTTCCGAAGACGAAGTTTTCGTTTTCATTACGTATTAGAGTAAAATCGTGCAAACGTACAGGAATGGTTTCATTTAATCAAATAATTTTATATAAGTATATTAATTGTTAAGCCATTAATAATTAAACTAATAATATTTCTTTTTTGTCTCATTTCAATTAATCACAAAAAATTATTCAGGATTGGTTTTCACGTCAGCAACTGGTTCTATTAGTACTAATTGTTAATGTAGTTTTGGCAATAATGTTTTTCAAAATGTTAACATAGCGTCGACTTAATACTGGTACTCAATATCCACCAAAATCCTGTTATTCAGTATCAATGCAGACAGGATGAACTACTGCATCATAACCTTAATATTTTTTAAGTGAGAATAACATAAAATTTAAAAGATGAGTTAAAAAAAGTAAAATGAAAAGATCTCTTTTTCGAGATATTGTTGAAATTCAAATTTGTAAAAATTTTTATTGAAGAAAATTAGAATGTATTGAAAAATTGTGAATTTTTACAAAAATATATCAATAAATTAAAAATAAAAAAAAAATTTGTATGAATTGCAAAAACTTAAAATTAAAATAAAAAAAAAATTTAAAAAAATTGCATAAATTTTAAATAAATAAATATTTTTTTAAAAGTAAAACTTTAAAAATCATGAATTTATATTTAGTTTTTAAGAAAAAGAGAGATTAGTTTTTACAATTTAAAAAGAAAAGAAACTGAAAAAACAAAGCCCATTTCAAAATCAAAATCAATTTTTTTTGTAATATTTAAAAATATTATTCTCTATCTAATAATGCCTTCTGTTTATACATACAATACTATATTTACAATAATAATAATAACTGAAAACTTAATTTAATCAAAAAATAAATAAAATATAAAATTTAGAAATAAATATTAAATATTTTAACACTTATAATTTTTTTTTTAACTATTTTCAATTTATTTAAATGCCAATTTTATAAGATTTGTAGATATATAGATTTATTAATATAAATTTTTATTGATAATTAAAAGAAGTAATGCAATATTATTGAAGAACTGAAAAATGAAAAAAAAAAAGTATTTTTAAGAAAAAAGAACTTATGTTTCACATATAGGTATATGTATATATATAGATACATTATAAAAAATATATATAATGTATGTATAATGCATATTATAATATACTAATATTCAAGTTGAATGCAACTAATTTTATAAAAGTTAAAATTATTTTTTTAGTTATTAATAATTGTTGAAGGAAAAGCACAAGTTCTTTATAGAAATTATATACATTTTTTTCTCCTGATAAAACACCCAATTGAATGGGAACTTTATGTTATATTTTTTAATTATGTATAACTTTTAGAATATAGTGTCTAAGTTTTATTTTTTGTTATTTTTCATATATGTATATAATGTAAATTACAGAAATAATTAATTATTGTGCAATTTTCGTCTCAATTTTTAGAACCATTTAGAACACCTTTTTCAATTGTAATTTAAAAATGGAAGAATAATTTTAATTCAGTTCTAGTCATTTGCAATCCAGATGTAGTCAAATTGCAATTTGGATGTAATAATTTACAATTTAGAAATTTTATGTAATGTATACACATTTTCTATTGACTCTTGATGAATTACAAATGATTATACCTAACATTTCCAATAACTACATCTAAATTTCATTACTAGCAATAGAAACGAGTCGAAGTCGATCTGGATAAATAACGAATAAATTTAATATCCTCGTTTTTCATTACATATGTACTTACATGTTTCACAGCATCGTTTATAACATAACGTGGAAATAAGTAAAAAGATTAACTTAAAAAAAAATATATAGTATGTATATAATAGTTGGCCATTGTTCAATAAATTTGATTTCAATTGTTCAATAAATAATTGTATTACTAATCCCATCCCAGCTAATACTTCTTAAGGGTGCCACAAACATTTTATCAAATCTTTTACACAATAACATATTTGATGTATTTTAACATGGCATACTTATTTGAAAAATGTTTTAATATCAAAGCGATTATTACATCGATTGCTCATAACAATATAATTTACTCAGACCCTTGCAAGCCACTATAAACGTTTTCTAATGTATATTGTTCTCAATTGCAAATTATTATACTTGTTATTTATTACATCGATCGATTATATCGAACGAAAACGATTTTATTCGAAATTATGATGAATTACAAATGGCTGCTCTGAATTATAATTGACATACTCTGAATTAGAATTGGAAAAAGCTTATATTTTTTTTTTATAATTTACAAATTTAGTTGCGTAAATGAATATGCATATATTTTTTTGGATAAAATTCTAATAATTTTATCTATTTTTAAACTGGTGGTGTTTATGTTAGTAGGTGAAATATTAAAAGTAATTTTTTATTATTATTTTTTATTTAATAAAATTGTCTTGTTTAAATTAATTAAATTTCATAATAATTTAATTGAAAACTGTAAAAATAAAGCAAATCCAGAAATAATAAATAATACATAATAATAAATATTCTATGTTTATAAAAAACATTCTAAAATATGTAATAATCTTTAGATTAATTTTTTCTAATGAATATATTTTATTTATATTATTATAAAAAATACAACCCTTCTATTTTAATTTTATTTAATTATATAACATTTTTTATTATTAATTTTAATTCGCCTACTATAGTAAATTCCAAAATTATATTATAATGGTATTTACTAAAATCAGTAAAATAAACTTTTAAAACACATAATTAAATATTTAAAAAAATCTTTCATTTAAAATAAAAATGTTTTCACAATAAAATTAATACCATTTTAAAAAAAACAGACGTTTCTATCTTGAAGATATTTTTTTTAGTTAAAAGTATGAATTTTAGATTTGAAAAGTTATAGGAATTATATTGAATTTAGGGAAATAAATATTTTTTAGATAGTAGACAACTAAAATAAAAATGAAATTTAAAATATCTTGTTGTTATTTTATTATAATTAGTAACAAAAGATAATAAATAAAAAATGTGCAAAATTTATAACTAAAAAAAAATTATTATAAATTATTTTAACTTTGAAACTTCTATTTTAAAAATTTCGTATAATGATTATTTATTATTGAAAAAAAAATGAAAATCTTTAAAAAAAATAGTGAATTAAATTTTTGTAATTTGTAGTTTCCTTTAAAATAAGGAAGCAAAAAAAAATGATTTATGCTGAAATAAAATTTATTTAAATATTAAATTTATTAGTTTTATATCACATGCTTTTCAGTTTAACCAAAACATAAGAAAAACCTCTTAGATATGCTACACTAACCAAATAATTTCGTAGTGCAAGGATGAAGTAATTAACATTAACATACCAAGTGTCCCTGCATTACGGTATTCTTTTGGGGGAGTAAGTCGTCCTGAACATCAAATTATTTTAACGCTTAAAGTCTAATTTCATTGGCGTATTTTTTCTTTGAAGTTAGATAACGTAAGACCTAATTTAAATCACCACTGTTTTGTTTCCGCTTTTGGTTCTTGGCATTTACGTAAATGACTTTTGTTATACTCTTTTTACTTTTATTAGGGTTTTTGTAGAATTCTATAATAAATCACTGATAATTATTTATAAAATCACATAAATTGTAATGTACTTTTTAAAATTAATAAAAATAAATACCAGTACCTACGTAATTACCTTTTTAGCAAAAAACGTGCATATATCTTACAAAATACAGCCAAATGTAAATAAATTATTTTCTTCAAAACTTAACTTAGTATAAAAATCTAAAATTGGTCTGGTTTTTTTTTTTAAATATTTACTAATTATATATAACTAACTAGCGAACCTGGCAAACGTTGTTTTGCCCTTAACCCTTAATCGTTGTTGCAAAAAAAATCCGGTTAGTATTGATTTACAAAATCCGTTTAGTATTGTATGTAAAAGGTCTTAAAGTATTTATGAAAAATAAATCCATATTCATCTTTAGTCCATTTTCTAAAAAAATATCACAGTTAACTGTTAAATTATATAATGCAAAAAATTAACAACAAATCAAAAATATAACAAAAACTCAGTCTTTCTCTTCATAGAAAATTTCTTAAAACTATAAAATGTGCTCATGTGAACTCGGAAATGGCAGCAGTTCTTCATATCGACAGCAGTGACCGTCGACTCAAGAGAACGAAACCCCACGAGCTGGTTATTAGCTAAAATGGAAAATTCTACGATAATAGTTTCCTTTACGGAAATTATTATTTCAATAATTTTCCTTTGCGAAAAAATCTAAATAATCTTCCCACGCTGAACAATTGTTGTGGCTATCTCCTTCAGGGGAAATATCATAGTGATAAAGTTCCTACACGGTAAATTTACAAAAAAAAACTATCTAACGTAGATTGGTTATAACGGAAAGAAGATAGGTGGGCTTTAGTGGGTTCGATTCCTACACTATCAAGACGCACACGCGGCTGAAGCTCTTGATGTTCTTTGGGAATTACTTCCTATTTTTCGAAAAAAAAAAAATATTTATTTTTTATTCTAACACAACTGTATGTACGATATTTTTAGTTTCTCCATTTTGTACATATAGAAATAAATATGTGGGCTTGCCAACACATGATCATGCGACATATAATTGTCCATGTGAAAAGCATTCATTTTCCAAATCCAAGCCACAAATTTGCATAGATTGATCTTGTGCTTTATTGATGGTCAAAGCATATGCCAAACGAATTGGAAATTGTAACCGTTTGAATTGAATTGGTGAATCAGTTGGTAATAATACATTTTCTCCTTCGTATTTTCCTTTAATAGTTGTTACTTCAAGGACATTTTTTAAAACTTTTTAAGAACTAATCTTGTTCCGTTGCATAGTATTGGTGGTTTGAGGTTACGTAACAAAATTATAGGTGATCCAATTTTCAGCTCTAAACGATGTGGTGTTAAACATGTAATAATAATAAATATTTAATAATTTATAATTTTTAAATGAAAACAAAATAAATAAAAAATATTATCCTGGATAATTGAGAATTTCATTTTCATCTACTACTGTATCCATTGATTATAATGTAAATTTTTCATTTGGAAACATACATAATTTTGAATTGTTATATTGATTTGATCAACGTCAACATTTTTTGCAGCTAAAATTGCTCTTTCTCATAACCATTTATAATTTTTTAAATTAATCGTAATAGCTATTTGGAAAAAATTGTTCAATTAACTCATTTTTTGAGGAAACAATTGTACAAAAATTATCTGGTATTTTTATTTTATTTTTTTCTTCATTAACAGTTATTTTTCCATTGCCAATTTCAAGTAACTCTTTTGAAAATTGTACTGCTGTTGGGTCGTTTTGAATTTGTACGCGCATATTTGTTATTAGTTTTAATTTATGGACATTATGCCATAATGTTGACTGCTTTAGGCAAGCATTAATTTGTTCAGCCTATATTTAAATATGATGTTTCATGATATTCAAAATTTTGTTCTTTTGAATTCTGTATTATGTTGTAAAATTTGCTTATGTGAAAATTGCTGAGAACCTTGCCAAGAGAAATTAAATTTTTTAGTTTTTATTGTCGTTTAGGTTTACATTAAGTAAAGTTGGAACTGTTTTAATTTTCAACCTGTTTCTACCTTTAGTTTTATTAGTCATTTTGGTACGAAAAATCAAGCACATCAGACGTTTATTAAAGACAAAAGCTTGCTATAATTTTGTACTTACAAATATAATCATCCAGTAGGGTAAGTAGAACCCAACACCGTTAGAAGATGAAAAGCACACTGTTAGTAAAATAGATAAAACTTACTGTAAGTAAATTGTAAAAATTAAAATTTATGAAAAAAACACTCAACACTAATTTTCAAGTTAAAAAAATATAAAAAAAAAAAAAAAATAAAAGAAAAATATTTAGCTAATTAACTTTGCGTACGGTAGAGACTAACGTTAACTGAAATCTACAGAAGAATTAGTTTTAGTGAGTCGTTATCTTAGTGTAGCTTGAAGTTAAGTTTTAGATCAAATGTGATACCGATACGGATACCTGTGAATCTGATAAGCAGAATGTGGGATGATTATCTAGGTTTGAGTCGTGTGCAGAATTGAGATATTTGGAAAAACATATTACATTAGGAGTAACAACTGAAAAGAAGTTATTAAACTAACTGGGCCTATGACTACTTTGAAGAATACCAGTTGGTACCGAATATTGAACTGAAACAGCGCTTCTGAATAATGCTGAATACTCAAGCCAAGTAAAACTGTGAGGGTGGAAGCACGGTTGGTGTTCAAACATGATGTTTCGTTAATTGTAAAAAATGGCAGCACGGCAAGTTGTTTCGCTTTTTTTGAGATATTTTTGATAGCATGGAACAGCATACCGCTAGTAAAATAGTTAACGCTAAAAATTTTTAAATTTTATTTATTTATTTTAATATAAGTAAATTAAAGTAAGTTTTTAGTAATAATAGTTTAATTATTATGGTTTTATTGAATATAATATTTTAATCTCCTTTTCCACAACAATTTTATTTGAGTTTGACGTTACGTTTCCTGTTCCTCAGATTCTTCATCCAATAAATTCATCAAAATTAAATGCATTTTCAAAATTTAATTTATTCACAAAAAAAAAATAATATTTCACAATTAAAAAATATTCAAAACTGAAAAATTTATATTTTTATAAATATTTTGGAAGGTATTTTCTTTTTAAAACTCGTATTTTAATTTACAAAATTTTTTTTTCACATCATTTCATAACTTTTTTTTGGAGTGGAATGCTAACTTTAATTTGATAATTTAAACCACGTTATTAATTAATAAATTTGTTAAAAAAAAACTTCGAATTACTATGGAAATTCTTACTTTAAAATTCTTATATGAACTGAAAAATCTTATATAAGAAATTTCTTGGTTTACATTTTCCTGTTGCCTTTAAAGCGCCATCTTAACAAAAAAAAAGTGCGAAGTGTCATGCCTGGTATATTTAGGATGCAAACATGCAAACTCATTTACTGATCATTAACTTGTGAAAAGAGACATCTTTTAGAAAAAAAAATCAAAATGTTGCAATTTAAAAAAAAAATCAAAATTTGGCGTCTTCACATCAGCAGTAGTTTTTGATGTTACATTGTAAACAAACGATTATTTTAAGTTTTAGTAATAAATAATAATATTATAAATTTAGATAATAATAATTACATGGATATTAATAATAATAATATAAATAATGACAAAAAAAAAAGAGGTGGATAATTGGCACTTAGATATTATTTATCAGTTTGTGGAAGGAAAATATTGGAGATTTACGTATGTAGCATTAAAAAAAACTTATTAAGAATAATTAAAAAATGTAGTGAGTCCAGCCAAAACTAAATGTCTATGTACTCATCTCATTGGGATGCTATTGCTATATTTTGCCACCAGATCTACTTCAGCTTCTCAATTGAAAAAAAAAATTATCCTTTTATGGCAACTCTTTTTATAGTACATTTACCATTTATTTTTAGTATTGTTTTGTTTTGTATTTAATATGGTCATAAATTAAATATGTAATCGATTACTGTAGATTGTAGAACAATTTAGTATTTAGTATTTTTATTTATTCAGATAAATTGGTAACAGTACTACAGTAGATGTATTAAAAATTTGTGGCTGAATTGTATTTAGAAATACTCGTTCAATTGTCAGTTTTGTCGTGACAGTTTTAATAAAAACAAAGTGATTACGCGTTCGTTTTTCGAATTAATTTAAAAAAATATTTTCCAAAAATATTTTATTTAAAGAATTGTATCTAAAATATAAATAAAACAAATGCCTTTTTTCAAAATAATATAATTAGTTTTTTAAATTATAACTCGATATGTGATAAATTAATGACAAGGTAAAAAGTTGGATTTCTTTTGTTTAAAACTAGCATATCCCATTTGAAATTTCCATGTTAATGTAGTTTAAATTTCATTTGATAAATAGTTATATAAGTTATAAGGTTTATTATATATATTAATTTTGAAATTATAAAAACGATACATAGGGTGTTTGAAATAAATTAAAATTATTCAAATTGCGATTTATTTTTTTATTTAAAAAATTATGAAAGAAAAAACCAATACCAATGCAATAAAAATATATTTGAGGAAAAAGAAAAACTTAGGGAGTGTGCGTGTGAAATAATTTAGAAAAATAGTTTTGTTAGAACAAAAAAGTTGAATTATCAGGAATTGTTTTTCATTTAAAAATATAAATATTGAAATGTCAAATAAAAAAAAAACATTTTCGTTTTAATAAATTGTTTTTAAAAATTTGATAAAGAGTTAAAATTTGTGCGCTATTTAAGAATTGAGAATTAATAATCAAAATAAACATGGCTTGTTTTTCTATTGTGATGTGATGTGACATATTCTAAATTGTATTTATCTCTTTTTTACTTCAAGAAAAATAATTTTTTAAATCAGTATTCGTTTCATTCTTACAAATGAATATTACTTTATTTTTATTTATCTATAGTGAAACGAAAACAAAACTCAGCTGATACAATTTATAAAGAGTGTGAGCAGTAAACATAGTTTATTTTTTGTGTATTTATTCAAAATTCACCTTTAATATATATTTATATATATATATATCTATATATATACATAAAGATACAATATAAATAAATATAATTGTATCGTATAAATATATATAAACAAATTATAAAGTCTATTTTATTATTTAGTCTACGGTTGACATGAACATGACTAGAGAAATAATACGATTTTCATTTAGTTGTTAACTTATATTTTGAAAAAAATAATAAATTATATGTATACAAAGAAAAAACATTGTATTTTCTAAGAATTTAGTGTAGTTAGATCGGGATTTTTATTTTTCATTTTGATTTGTTGGTAGATTCTAGATTGCATTGCATTAGAAACAAATGCAAATTGCAAATAAGTTAAATTTATAGAGTATGTACAAGTACAATACAAAAGAGTCAGATGTTTTTTAAGTTAGGCTTTAATTTCATAGTTAGATTTTTTACTGCAACAATGTAAATGCAAATAGCTATATATACATAGCATAGACGTTCATTATAATACAAGTAATTACTGTTACATATTAGTATAATACATAGTATTAAGAAGTACAAAATGTATGTACATGACTAGTTGTAGTTTTAACAAATACGATTTTTTCTAAATGAAAATATCTATAACAAAAATTAAAAATTTGCGCACATTTACTTACATTCAATATAAACTGCACTTATTTTATTAAAAGTGTTTTTTAATTTTAACTAATTTATCAAAATGCTTAAAAAGCAACACTTGAAAAGAAAAAATTTGCAGTGTGTCCATTTGTATGTATGTACATATATGTATATTTTACTTTTGAAAACTTTATAACAATAAGTACTTGTTAAAAACATACAAAATTAAAACTGCTATAACTTTATAAATACATATAAATTATATTTTAATAAATATTATTATATAGTTATATGTACCTATAACTATTATAATTTAAATTTTAAAAATGTTTTAAATTGCTGCCTAGCAGTTATTTTTAACTTCTTCATATAAAAATAACAATTAGCTATGTAGGTACCTAGATACCAAAATGTTTCCTATTATTCGATAATACAATACTTAATAAGTAGTTTCGATTGAAATAACAATCTGTTTTCTAATTAGAATACTATTTAAATACCACAACATGAAATTTTCCACAACAAGAGTTCTAGGTTTTTCTTTTTAAGTATATATATAAAACAAATCTCGGATCTCTACTACACCAAGCAAATATTAAATATCCCCCTGGGCCCTGAATTAGTTATAATAATTAGAGTACGTACTATTAATATTATTAACTATACTTACATTTTGAAAATTTAATTTAATTTTATTATTTCAACTTTACATAAATGTACAGCCAAAATTTGTGTTCCTTTTCACGGTGGAATGTGGATCATCTAAAAAAAAAAATCATTTTTAAAGAAAAAATAATTTTGTTCAAGATTTTAGCAATTTAAATATTTTATAAAAAATCTATTTTACGGTTCTCTTGAAATGATGAACTAGATTTTTGATCAAATTCTTAACTTAAAATGTTAATGCTGGATTAAAAATACTTTTTTTTTGACTGAAGGATAACTTTTTTTTACATATTTTATTCGATTAGAATGAAACTATTAATATATATAACCTCTTTATTTCTATACTGGGGTAATTACATGCCCCGATTTTTTAAAACTGTTCTACATTATTTAGAGAATTTTTAAATCAATAGTGATTTTATAAAATGGGTTACAGCTCAAATCCTCCTTATCATTTCAACTTATTTTTTTTTATTAAATGCTTGTTTTCTTTTCTAAAATATTCATCTGCGTACTGATGAATGACACAATATAAAATTTCCAATTATTGAGCTTGGGTTGTTATAAGTTTTAAATCATTCTTCATCATCGTATTTTGAACATCTGTAAATTTTTTGAGAAATTGATTACTGTTTAGTAACTAGTTCCATTAAACAATTGGTGTTGTTCGAATTTTTAATAATTTTAATATTTTGACTGAAAACAAAATTTTATTTTTAATTTTAGAAAAATCTTGTACGTATATTATAACTATGTACAATTTGGTTGTGGTTTTCTATCATGTTTTTAATTTTTTCCAAATATTCAATATGAATTGGACATTTTCCTTATGAGGAGGGATGTTCCTTCTTTTAAATAATTGACTTTTTTCCTTAACCAATTAATTTACATTCATTGGATTTGTGATTGGCTTCTGCTTTCTGAATCAATGTTTCTCTTAGTTAAAAAATGTGTACCATGTATATTAATATTGTATTAAGAGAAAAAAAAACAAAAAAAAATATAAAAAAAGAGTATCGTTACTGCAATGCAATCAAATATATATCAATTATCAATTCATTATTTTAAATTTTCATTTGAAAATTAAAGTTTTGAAAAAACCTCCATCATAAAAAGAAACATAAACTTCAATTGTTGAACTATTGATGCAGACTAAACATTAAACAAAATAAAATAAATTTATTTACAATAAATTATACAATCATATATTCATTTATATTAAGAATTTTACAATGGCAGAAATAACCAAAATAACATTAATACAAAAAAGGGCTGGTTATTTTCCAGTCCATTGAACGATTTCTGAAATAATCCTGATATCAAAATCAGGCCTGCCGAGTGAAGAAATTATATTCTACAGACTGATTTGCCTACTACCGTGCCTATCTAAACTATTGAAAGACAAAAACTAAGCCGATTTTTGGAAAAAAGCTAAATAGTTCCAGGGCATCGGTTCGGCTTCAAAAGTGAAAATTTTTAGTGAAGCATCAAAGTGCCTATACTCAGACCAATGAAATTATGTTAGGCGTACCACAAGGCACCATCCTAGGTCCTGTTTTATACCTCATCTATACTGCGAACTTTCCAATAACAAATGACATACTGCTGAATTTCGCTGATGATATGGCCATATTGGCATCGCATAATAACCCAGACTCAGTACATGCTAAAAGAAGATTCTGCAACACAACATAAATAAAATTTTGCAATGATTAAAGAAGGGGAGAATCAGAGTAAATGAAGCAAAATCAGTACATACCACATTTACCCTGACGGGAAAACTTGTAATGTTAACTGGGCATGCATCTGGATAGAAGACTTACATGGAAATACATATCCAAAGCAAAAGAAAACAACTGGGGTTGAAATTACATAATATGTATTGGATGATTAGTCGAAACTCACTAATGTCGCTGGATAACAACATTCTGCTTCATAAAGCCATTTTAAAGCCAATATGGACATACGGAATTTAACTGTGAGGAGTAGGCAGCAATTCAAATATTGAAATATTGCAGAGATTTCAGTCAAAAGTATAAGACTAATAGCCCGTGCATCATGGTTCGTAAGTAACGATATTTTACATCAAAATTTACACATGAAAACCATAAAGGAGGAAATCAGAAGTGTTAGCTGCAAATACCAAACAAGATTAGCTTCTCATTCAAATACCATTACAAACAACAACTTGTTGCTTTCAAATGATACTATTCGACTTAAGCGTCACGTCACAACATTCTGCAACTACCCAACAGATACTAAAGAAGTATAGATTGTAATGGATTTTCAATGGATTGTTGTTTGTAATACCATTACAAACAACAACTTGTTGCTTTCAAATGATACTATTCGACTTAAGCGTCACTTTACAACATTCTGCAACTACCCAACAGATACTAAAGAAGTATAGATTGTAATGGATTTTCATGATTGGGTTTTTCATCCACATATTACATATAACAACAACAAAATTATACAAACCACTGAATGTAGCAAATTGATGTAGCAAATTGTACAGTTTACAAGGGAAAAAATATATATGTATCTATATATTCATTCATATAATTATATTATTCATATCATAATATGAATATATTCATATAATCAATAAACGTTTATAAATCGCTAAAAAGACAGAATAAAACGATTATTACCAAACGAAATAGCCGTCAAAAATTTTGTCCTCTCTATTACTAGCTGTAGTTCTATAAGCCACATTGGCATAGCTCATTATTTACACGCATTCATCAGGTAAGTATAGCTATAAAATAGACTCATAAGAAATTTGTTCATAAAAATGCTATCACTTGGAAGAAATTTACCCACAGTTTAATGGGAAAATATAGTGGTATGTAACACCAAAAATATTGAAATAACGCAAAATCTAACCATCTTTTTTGCATGATTTAGTAAAAACCAACTTTTTCAAATTTAATTTTTTCATTCTTAAATAACTATGCATTTGCAAAAATATATTCCAACCATTTTCTATTTTTCATTCTACTAAAAAAAAAAGCTTCTTGCAGCTAAAGCAAAACTTTGTGTGTGTACTCTCATTCTTTTCAGCAGCCTCTCATTTTTTTTTAGCAATTAGCCTAAGTTTTACCAAATCTACTATGTAATAAAACCTTATTAATGCTTCTTAAAATTTCGGTTAATTTGTATTTTCTTTGATTACATTGGCCCAATATAACGAGTCGTTTCTTCTTTCGTTTTCGTCTCTTTTACGTTGTATTACTATTTCCAAATTCAAAGAAAATTAGTTATCAAGTAATTTTAGCATTTCTCTTCAAAATTTTTGCTATTTTTTGTTTTTTAATTTTTAAAGTAAAGTAAAGTGAAATAATAATTTTTGTAGTTTTATTTTAATTCATAAATTTTAATTTATAATTGTATTGGAAGAATTTGAAAAAAAAAATTTGAGTATATTTTTGATTCTTTCGTTTACAAAAGTTGAAGTGTTATATTTTTAGTTAATTAAGGAAGGTGGAGGATGGAAGAGGGATGAAACAAGTGCAATTATTAGAGAATTTTAAAATTTTTTCATTATCCATTATTAAATATTTTTAACAAATTAATATTATTATTTTAATTTTCTTAAATAACAAAATGTCGGCAAAATATTTTAAATTTTAGCTCTTGTTTTCATTATTTTACACAGCCTACTACACATTTCAAAAAAATATACTTTTATTTTACAAACCTCACAGCCTCCCACTTCAAATCTTATTCACAAATGAATTATTTTTACACACATATAAAAAAACGACTCTAGTGCTTAACGTTTTGGAATAAAAATATTTCTTCATAAAAGACGAAAACGAAAAAAGAAACGACTCGTCTATATTGGCTCATTCATCAGTTTCTTTGAAAATTTCGTATCAAGCTACGGTTCTACACTTTATTTGTGTACATAGTTTTAAGGTGGATTTCCTCTCAATGTCCGTACAAATTATTTTTACACTAAGTATAAATGAAACACAACTACAATGAATGAAAATGTTATGCTTTATGGTGGATTTCCTCTTCATGGACGAACGTCCGGGGACAATTTTATTTTACGCTATAATTGAAACACAAATACCATTAAAGAATATTTTATGATTTCCTCTCAATGCGCGAAGGACTGACGTTTGTCATATCTACTAAACAAATAAAGAAAATCTTAACACGTTTTTTTTTATATTTATGTATATTAACGTATATAAAAACCATTAACCTTCATTACCATACTCCATTTTTTTGTTATTTAAAATACAAAATCTATCAATCTATTGCTATTTTTTTATAGTTTTCATTATAATTCTTCGTCTTCTTCTATGTCTTTAAAAAATACATGGCTAAAGAAAGGGATGTCCTACAGAATCAAAAACTTTTTTGTTTGAATAAAACCAATATGAAATATAAAGGATCCAGCAACAATATTGTTGAGTAAAAGTTGTGTTCACATATAAAATATGTAAAACAAAGAATGATTTTTTTAATTTACTTATGATAATGTTTATGTACTAACTTATTAATGTATAACATGGTATAATAAATAAATGAATTTTAAAAACTTAACTTAAAAGAAATTTGAAGTTAAACCCTATCGAACTTCTTTTATAAGAAACTAAGAAATTCTACTATTCCTTTTCCAATTGCGGAGGCTACATAATTTTTTTTAGATAATGTAAATAAAAAACTTCGTTAATAACCGGTATTACTGATCGATGATGGTCACGTAGATCTTATAACTACTATTCAGCTTTATCAGGATCAGCCACTATAATAGGAGAAAGACGGAAAGTTTTATATTATGGAGTCAGAAATAAATATTGCCATATACATGTGAATTTAATGCATAAAAAACATCTTCGATAACAAAAAAGCACAAATGCAATATAAATTTTAACGAATTTTCAACCAAAATGCAGAGTGATATAATTTTTGAAAGATTTCGCAAAAGCTTGGTAGATTATGGAATAATTTATAATAAGTTCGTAGAATAGACAATAATGTGCATAAAAAATTATTAGAAACAAAGCACACGAGTAAGCACAAAGATTACCACGAAAATATTGTGATTAATAAAGTTGAATGTAAATAGTAAATACCATCATTACAAAAAAATCGTTAACTTAATTCTGCGAGTTCAAGTGCAAAATTTCAAAAAGTGTCGAAAAAAAATTGTCTCAAAACATAGATCGAATGATTGATAAAATCATAAGTTCGGTGAATCATTGGCGAATTAGTACACTGTCTTAATAATAAGATCACAAATCTTGTCAAAGATATATCAAATGCTGAATCTGTCAAAATAGTTCGATTATTTTCAGAAACGCACGTTAGAAGTAAATTGCATGGTGAATTCGTTATGGTTGGTGAAAAATTTAGGTTTCCGTGTTTTTGTTATTATTGCATCTAATCGTAAAATTAATCAAAAAATTTTACATATTTTGAGAGTATAGTAAATGAAAACTATTTTTTCAATGCTATTTGAAGTAACATTTGGTTTTTAAATTTTTTTATTGACTAAGCAAGTCTCTTGGAACATCACATGAAAGAAAAATTACACTAAAATACACTAAAATTACACTAAAAATATATATTTGTTTTTCTGTTAGAAACGAGAGAGCTATAATTTTTTTCTATTACTTATCTGCTGTGATACAACGTTAGATTTTTCTTAAAAATATATTCCAAAAATATTACCGAAAAAACTAAATACTGAAGTGTAAATTAATCAGGAAATTTTTCAATATTTTATTAAAAAAATTTACATAACTATTTATTTATATATATATACTTATAAGATTAAAACCAATTATTATTAATTGACCTATTATTTGTTTTATATTTACAGATAAAGAATAATTCGCGAAGCGCCTAAGAGAAAAACACTTTAAAAACAAGAAAGCTAAAAAATAAAAATTCGAAAAAAAATGAACCACTAAGTAGTTATATTAATTAATTGTAAATAATTTTCGTAAATTATAATATTTAAAAAATAACTACAAATAATAAATTAATTATAAAAAATAAGCTTAGAAATATAATAAATACGTAACGCAAAAACTGATAGTATTATAAATAGAAATTGACATTACATTTTACAATGAAAATTTAAGCAACTTAATGTTAATTGTAAAATTCTACAGTTTTTTTGAGTCGAATAATAATAATATATATGGTCAATTGTGAAAAAAATAACATATTAATTTTACATTTATGTAGTTACGAATTCCTAATAAATAAATATCTCTTAAATCAATCCTTTTGTAATTGTCAAAAGTAAATTAAAAATATTTTTTTTTGGTTTACATGTTTATATTTTTGAAAGTGAGTGTAAATGTATTATTCACTAACTAAAATTATCCTAAGTATAAGTAGTTTATAAAACATATTTTAAAATTTTACAGAAATCATTTCTGATCAAATTTGATAAATTTGTGTAATTATTTATAAAAAAAAATAGTAAATACATACATACATATATATTTTATTTCACGAACATACCAGGGAATATTTTTTTTTTAAAATATTTGAAGTATTGCTTAAAAGTTCGTCAGATAAACCAAAAAAATAATAATTAACAATATTATATATTATAAATAAAAAGAAAATGTTGTACGTTTTTCATGTTGATAGTGGTCGAATGCTCAAATTTGATATGAATGTTGCTTTAGCAAGGTAAGTCTAATCTTATTATCAAAGAACATAATATATAATAAGAAGATGCATATCATATAAGTTTTTGAAATAAAAAGATACATCTTTTTATTTATTATGTTCTTTATTATTATTTAATTTATATAAAGGTATAATTAAACTATAGGCATATATGTACACTGCATACTTATTAAAATAGTTGAAATTTTTATTGTCATTTGTAAATTTGTATTATCATTGTATTATATTTTTTTGTTTTATATTTTCTAAAAATTTCTGAGAAAACTTTTCAGAAATGATAAAAACATAAAACAAGTTTGAAAACGCTATACGCTAAAGGAATTCAATAGTAATGGTTCAGTGCGTGAATATCGACACATTCTGGTAGTTGATTTGTTAAAACTTAAATAGTTGAAACTTTTTAGCTAAGGTACGAACACCAAATGTTTTATCAATTATGAAATATGTCCTATAATTTGTGGTTGTGCAAATTTTTTTCTCATGAATTTGTTTCACAACACTAGGACCAGTTTTCAGGTGAACACTTAAGTACCAAATCAAACTTAAGCTACACTTAAATCAAAAATTGTGTTTTTCAGTTGGTACTTAAAACAATACTTAAGTGGCACTTAAGCTTGGTAAAATGACCGCTTAAGCTACACTTAAAATTTACATGCAACCCTAAGGGCCAGTTTTTAGGTGAGTACTTAAGTTACACTTAAGTTTAAATATCATTCGACACTTAAGCTCCACTTAAAAAAATTGAGTTTTCTAGTTAAAACTTAAGTGTTGATTTTCAGCTGTCATTTTCGGTTATTTGCAATGGCAGCACTTGTTAAAATGCAATACAAGTGACAAATAAAGTGTAAATGTCAGAAAGATTATCAAAATATTTAAATTTTTCCACTTAAGTATTGTTTTAAGTACCAACTGAAAAACAGAATTTTTGATTTAACTGTAGCTTAAGTTTGATTTGATACTTAAGTGTTCACCTGAAAACTGGTCCTAAGTAAATAGTTATTCTAGGTGTTTCTGAAAAAAAAAAAATAACGTCGCGGCTAAAGTTACAATAAAATAATACCTCATTGATTATGGCGCTTTATTATTTCGAGGCCCAACCGGTAAACCATGTACTAATCCAGTAAGCTCATCTTCACTTGTCTATTGAAATTAACCTACGATAAATTGATTAATTATTCCTTTCTTGCGTTTATATGTATAGGAAGATTATTGCACTAATAAATTCTATTCTTTTTTTTTATATTCTTGACAGTAACATAGGTCTAATTTCTTTTTCGTGCTTAATCCAGTACGGTGCTGCAAGTTTATATCACAATATGTAGTTTAATTTTCAGCTCAAAGTTCGAAAAAATGAGGAAATGAATTTGAAAGTATAATTTTTTTATGATGATTTAATGATATAATGACTTTAATAATATTCAAACATAAGTAAGTAACTGATGAATTAAAAAATAAAGTGAGATTTTGTAAATGTGCATTCTAATCCCATTCCATCAGTTACTTTGTAAGATGGGATAAGAAATCATTAAAAAACAACATACTCGAATGATTTTTAGTACAATCCTACACCATGACATTATTCTGATATCCTTAGGAGTTTTAAGTATAGAGAACAAATATTTTTCTGATCCTTTCAAACGTAATTAGCCTTATAATTTATGAAATTATGTTATCACAGTTTATCCATTGAAATTAACAAAACTTCATTTTTAATAAGCATAATAAACAACACAAGTTGAAATTGAATAAAATTAAGATTTTCGCAAGTGTCTATGAAAATTTAGTCATGTACTTTGTGTGTACTTATACTTCAGAAATTCTATTTCTCATTCATCTGCATTCAGATTATTTTAGCTATAGTTATAGACACAATAAAATAAACTATCACAAAGCGTATAAAATACATACTTATTTATATAAACACAAGTAAATAATATAAATATGAATATTGTATTTCCAAATGGTAAAAATTTAACTGCGTACAATGTATTAGATCATTTGTCTACAGTCTACCCATTCATAAAAACATTTTTACGCATATTTATTTTTCCCCACCGTTTCTTGAATTAAGTTAACATAATTACTAAAAATTTAAAGTAATTTGGTGATACATATGTAGTTATTTAACTATTTAAGTATTTATATTTCAATGAATTTTCAAATTATTTCAGGTAATTTTCTATTCCTTCCAGTAGATTTATAGTTATTTTATAATATTGGTTGTTTTTTTTTTAACCCGATAGAATTTGGAATTGTAAAAAATAACACAAAAAATGTAGTTTTAATCAAAAAGAAATTATTTATTCGAAAAATTAAAGATACTTAACGAAACGCATTCTAGACGTTTAATTTTAGACCACTTTTTCGAGCACTGCTAGCCACAAACAATATTGAACTCCAAGGCGTCACTTGTTGTTGGCTTATCAGCATAAACACGTGCCTTTACTTAACCCCACAGGAAATAATCGATAGGTGTCAACTTCCACGACCTTGGAAGCCAATTGACATATCCATTTCTCGAAATCAATTTATCCCCAAATTTTGATTTTAATAAGTCAATGGTCGCGGTCATCGTAGGCACGTAGCGCCATCCTGTTGAAACTATATATTTCGTTCGAATGAATGTCATTCATATTTTCAAACAAAAAGTTTCGATCATGGTACTGTAGTGGTCTCCGTTGACTGTAATGCGAGCGCTGGTCTCATTTTTGAGGAGTTTTTTTTTTATAACTTTATTTAAGTGGCCTTTGAACACAATATAGGTTTTTTCAGGCCAGATCTTTACATTATTTTTCAAATTTTTTTAATGTTTTTTTTTTTTTTTTATTATTTTCTAATTACATTATTCTATTATTCATATAATACATTTTTAATTTTTTTTTTTTTTTTTTTTTGATTTCTATATAAAATAATTCAATAGTTAAATTTTTCTTATACATATATTAATTATATGAAGTTATTATAACTACATATTTTCTATTTTATTCCGTTTTTTTTTTTATTTTTGAGGAGTTAAACTTAGATATAATTCATTTGAGAAATTTTTTCTAATTATTGATATATTATCAGAATGTATCATAATTACTATTGCGAAAAAAATTTGAAACAGCAAACGTTGTAATTTATTTCCCAAGATGTCTATTTGCAATAACTATAATATAATAAAAGTTATTTCAACTAATTTAGAATGGCACAGAGACTATTATATATGTACATACAGAGACGTTTATGTATATATGTAAACATTTTAGTAAATTACGTTACGAAAACTAATTTTTTAATAAATCATTGGTTTTTGTTGTCTTACAAGGTTGTCCTGATCCGATATACTTCTATAATATACAATCAAATATTTTTTTATTTTTTTTATTTCAGTGTACAAAATTTGAAGGATATTATAGAAAAACGTCATGGCTCACCGTCAGAAAAAGTAGTTTTATTAGTTAGTGGTGGTGAAATGCTAACCCCTAACTCATTAGTATGCAGTTATTCCGCAGGAACAGATACAAATCCTATTTATATGTTCACAACAATAGATGTTAAACCACAGCCATGGCCTAGTATAGAACCTGGTAAGTAATAAGAATTATATATATAATATGAACTATTCAAATATAAATATTTTATTTAAATCAAGCAGCTACTTACTTTCGTATATTTTACATATTATGTATAAATAACTACTTTAAATTAAGTAAGATATTTTATGTTTAATGTATATATGACTGGAAGGTAGCCAAAAAAAAATTTTTTTAATTTATTCAAAATTACCACCATATTTAATATGTATATTGATGTAATCTATGCCACTCAACTGTAACCTTAATTTTATTTGTATTTTTATATAAGGACACTTTACTGAAAGCGATCTTGCAGAACAAGTAGAACGTTGTCTTAATTTACCTTCAACTCATAGTACTGTGGTAGCTAGGGCACAATTGGGTCAGCAGTTTTATAATTTAGCTTTAGAAGAAGAAACAGTGTGTGAAACGTTAGTACACGAACAGCATTTACAACAACAGGGTTGGGCAGCTGTTATAGCAAATATGGAAGATTTAACTCTAGAGTTTCGTCAACGCTTTGAAACTTTTAGTCGATGTTTTGAAGATCATCTTAGTAAACGGAATCAACATTTAGATTTATTGCATAATTTCAGTCAAGATTTGATAAATTTATCAAAAATTCCCATACTTCCGGGCTTATTACAAAATGCCGAAGAAGAATTTCACGGATTTGATGAGTTTTTAGATAACGATGATGTATTTTCGCGTTCACAACAAAATGAATCTATGATATTGCAGTCAACAAGTAATAATAACAACAATGACACTAATCAAATTTGTGGTATTGAAGGCAATAGTGAAGGAAGCGGAACTAATATTAGAACAATGATAACATCATCTTCAGGTTCAAGTAGTGTTGTTGAACAAAAACGACCCAGATTATCAAAAGAAAATACTCTCGAAACTGTCATAATCAGTGGTGGAAACAAACCGGATACCAGTAGTAATAATAGGGCTGTGATAAGTGGTAGAAGTTTAACGTTATTACAATGGATATCAGCTAAAGAAAATCACGATACGTTGAGAATAATGGCTGAGGAATGTAGTCAAGGTTTAAATACTTTTAGTTCTGAAAAATACGAACAATTAAAAAATGAAGTGTTCCATATAATCAAACTCGCTGAAGAGGTAAATCTGAAATAAGAAAACTAACAAAACATTTCTGAAGTCAAATAATTGGAAGAAAAATAATACTTCATTAAACATTTTCTGTTTTAGGAAGAAATTAAAGAAATTAAGGGGCTAGAAGATCGATTAAGTGGTTTAGAAAAACTTATGTTTAACTTAAGAAAAATTGTTCAAGATCAAGGAGGACATTCAACTGCCTTGCAACAGGTATACCGGGTTTTGTTCTCATATCTTATTTTATATTGTTTTTTGTATCTTGCAAACAATTATTTTAGAGTCAAAACCGTACCAGTAGACTGGGTGATCCATCAATATTGCCGGATTTGTGCGAATCACATCGAAATCAATTGAAAGTTATGTTAACCAACCATAAGCAAATTCGTGATTTTAGGCAACGCATATCAAAAGCTAAAGATGAACTAGGGTTGAATTTAAATAAACGTTTAAAGTAAGTATAATTTTGGAATTGTTGAATATTTTCTGTAATCACTCTAATAACGTATATTGAATGTAGAATTATAGTTCAAATAGAAAACGCTATGAGTGAAAAAGATCATTCTTTACTATTTTATCATCGATGTCAACGTCGTGTTGAACGGCATATAAATATTATACAACAAATTCATCAGACGCCGAACATTTATTTGGCAGCCGTAACAGAAGTTGTAAGACGACGTATTTTTTCTGGTGAATTTGTTCTATGGGCTTCCAATTTAGCTTGTGATTTTGATGCTATTCACAGTGAAGAGGTAGAAAGACGCCGTAAATTTAATTCTAATTTTGAAGGGCATTTTTTAAATATATTGTTTCCTGGTATGAATGATATGCCACCAGCTTTTGCCAATGAAAATCCTATTATTTTTGATTCTTGCTTACCAAATATTACCAAAAAGGGTAAATAAATTATTAATATTACTTAATAAATTTCAAATATTGTTTCAATATTTAATGATTAATTTATTTAGATATTGACATGTTGGCTTCTTTCTTACCAGATATCAGTGACAGTATACAATTACCAGATATGGGAAATGTGATAAATTTTTTCTTCTCGAGGTAATGTGTTGTAAATAAACAATTTCAACAATTGTAACTAAATACTTTTATTATTAATTTTAGATCTGGTAATAAAAATTCTGATGAAAAAATGTCCACTATTCAAAATGAATTAATGTCCGCCAATGGAGAAGGAATACTGCTAACTCACCGTCCGATAGATTTACATGTCCACCTTAAGGAGTAAATTTTCCATTAATCAAATCAGTTTAAAATAATTTATCATTTTATTTCTTATAGTGGTTTTGAATCCGAAACTGATACAGAAGAGTTTGAGAAAGTTGGTGAACGTAGTGCTACAGAACAATCTCATGAACCAAGAAACACATTATTACCCAAAAAAAAAAAATTTCAAACAACGTCGGTAGCAACATCTACTAGTGAAAATATAAGTGTGATGCAAAACACTAGTATTGAAACAGAACCAATTGAAACTAATACTGTTGAAACATTAACTGAGGTAATATTGCAATTCATGTATTTATAATAATTTTAATATAAGTAGTAAAACATCATTTTCAAATGTTACATAGATTTAGACTTTCGTGAAACAGCTTTGAAAACATTCAATGACATCAGGTTTAGGTTTTGAAAATCATTATTTAAATCAATACTGTTTGGTTGTACTAATCTAATTTTTTTTTATTTCACTTTATTTTGATTCATTATTTTTGCATTTTTATTTAATGAGTTCATAAACCAGTAATTTAATAAATAAATGCTCGTAATATTGTAGATATTGTAGTATGAACTTGGAGTATCATACTAAATTAAGCACGAAAACGGAATTCTACCTAAGTTACTGCCAAGAACATAAAAAAAAAATTATTATTGTATAGTAATAAAATTCAAGAAATTAATTATTATTGTATAGTAATAAAATAAACTTATAATAAACTTACTGAATTTTAGGAATACTTAGGATCTCGTGAGCAAGAAATAGAGAAATTAAAGTCTCTTCTTCGATGCATGTTTCAGGTTTCCAATCAATGCATAGAATTATTCAAAGAAAATCTACAGTCACTAAAATTGGATCAACAAGTAATATGTAATACCGTTCATCAAAGATTTCAAGATCTTTCACATACGTTGAATCTGATACAAAAACGCTATGATGATCAAGAAAGGGAACACGACAAATTGAATGAAACACACGGACTTGAAATAAAAGATTTACTTGAAAATATAGAACGATACGGAATGGAGTTGAAAAAACTGAAAATTAAAGAAAATGCTACTGAATCTAGTCATTTAAACCATGTTGAATGCATTGAAAAAGAGTCAAAACAATTAAGGCAAACGTTAGCAGTACGTAATGAAGAGATTGAACAGTTGCAAGTTAAATTAAACTCAGTTGAAATAGAGAAAACGAAAGAATTAAATGATTTAAAAGAAAAACTAATTCATGAACATAAAACTGAGTTAGAATCTCTTAGATGTCGTTTTAAAATTATGACAAGCATGGAAAGATCACCATCTGACAGTAGCTTGGAAAAAATAGAAAAATCTGATATGATAGATTTAACATGTCATAAATCAATTTTATTACAAACTCGTGAAGATTTCAATATTGAAAAAGAGTTAGCTGTACAAAAAGCAAGAGTAGAACTCAACAATGAAAAGGAGAGAGCTGTGCAAGAAGCTATTACATTGGAACGTATCAAATGGGAGCGAACTGATACTTCACCAACTAGTGTTATGGCTATGAGTGCAAATGTGGATTTATTAAAAAAAATGATAGAGGAAAAAGATAAACAATTAGATACAATGCGTGAGCGTGAATTGTTGTACAATACAGAAATATGTCAACTTAAAATGAAAATTGAATCTTTAACAAATGATGAAGAAAGTGATAAAGGTTGGATGAAAGAAAAAATTGATTTCTTAAATCGTCATAGCCATAGATTGGAACAAGAGCTAAATATTGAAAAGGAAAAGTTAAGACGTTTTGAAATGGAATCTTCTGTGGCTACAATGAGAAGGTATTCGAAATAGTATTTAAAATGATAATTAAATTTTTAACTAACAATCAAAATTTTGTTTTTAGTTCCAATATCGATCAAAACATGATTCGTTCTAAATCAACATCTAGTAAAGCAGGAGGATCTCGTCAGTTAAATGTTTCAATAGATTCATGTTCACCTGACGACTTAGTGTTTGTAATGTGGAATGTTAGACATGGACAATTTATTGTTGTGCAAGAATCACCAAACTTGTTCTTTGTGCATGCAGATTCTTTAGCTGCTCTTAATTTGAAATTACCATTATCTGGTGACATAGAAATACCAATGCCATTTTGCACTATTGCGAAAGTAATTAATAAAGAGTTTTGCCAGGCTAGAAAGGTTTGTAAGAACAGTTTAATTGCTGTATTGAATTTATAAACGATTGTGTTTTTCACAGGATGAAAATCGATATAAGGTTTCAAAAGGTACTAAATTCTTCAGAGTGAAATTGCAGCCAACAACAGAAATGAAGTGGCACCTGCGACGTGAGAGACTTGATTGTTAGTTTTTGATGATTTATTTTTTATTTTTAAATAAAAGTTAATTTTTTTCTATTAATAACTTTATTTTATTTTATTAAACATACATAAAGAAGTCGCAAGCATTGATAAAAGAAGTAAATATCAATATATATGTATTTGCAAATAGATAAATATTATAAGTGCAAGGAAATTAAACTTTTTTTTAAAAATAATTAAATAAATCACTAAAAATAAATTCGATTAATAAAGAGAAAAATTTTATTTTTAGATGCAGCTTTCGCAAGTGGAAATTCTGTTAGTCGTTCGACAAGTACTCAACATTTGATAGACTCATTTTCTCAAACTGAAACAGGGTGTGCTGCTACTACTGTAACAAGTAAATGTATTATAACGCCGTCATCAGAACCTATATCGTCAAACTGTGATAACACTGGTCGTGATGGAGTATTAATTAAAACAAATTCTGGACTTATTCAAATCGATAATGAGGATAATAATGCTGGAGTTTCTACAATTCGTGATCAGGTGGACTCTATTAGTTTTAAAGAACATACTATCAGTGTAACTAGTTTTTCCGATGAAAATGATGAACCTTTATCATTATTAAGTGACAGATGTCCGTATGCCAGTGGAAGCGAAGAAAATGAAAAAAATATGACTGAAAAGCCATTATCTTCATGCACAGTAAGTTTATGTCAATTTAAAACAACTTTTTTTAAGATGAAAATTACACAAGTTTTCAATTAGTTATAACCAATTTGAAAAGTTGAAATTGTTCTCTTTTAACTTGTTTATATATGTATTTCTATTTTATTTATATCTTGTATTATGTTCATCGATTTCTACTCCATATTTTTTTTATATATACGAACTCAGGTTTTATTTTTTGTTAAAAATTTTAATGTGAATTCATTTTTGTTTTTTTTTTTCAACAAAATGGTAAACATTTTCCATATGTGTAAATAAAATACATATTATTAAATAAAATAAAATATTGAAATCATAAACCTCAAATTAAAAAACCTTTGAAGGTTGCTGAAAGTACCGGAATGTTCTTAACAACTAACATGTCAGCAACAACTCCTCTAATTTCAATAAAGTCGTTACCTGATATTGTGTCAACAGTTTCTGCAAATATAAATGCATCATCGTCAGACAAATTAGATGAAGATGAAATAAGCAACACTTTACCAACGATTACAGCTAGTGAAATTATCGGAGAAAAGGAACAAACTGATGATTCAGATGAATATCGATCTTTAGAAACCAGAGAAGATTTTATTGAATTTCCAGCACAAGAAACTTCAGAATCAGGTAGCAACTCAAATAATATGACTTTCGAAAACCTGGCAGTTGTACCACAAACTCCTTCCACAATGACGATAAATGAAGACATGTAGAAAAATTTAATTTAAATTAGCTCATTAGTCTTTATATACAATACCAAAGAATATTCATTAATGGATATTTTTTGACATATATATTTGTATAATATGTTAATTTATATAATATATATGCGTAATATGTATAAATTTTTTTAAAAAGATTTATTGTAAAAAATAATTAAGAAAGTTATTGTTGAGGAAAGATGAAAATATTTTTATTTTTTAATACATTCTTGATATTATTTTCTGTTTTTAAAAAGTATTTCTTTTATCAAAATCATAATAAAAATTGAATAAGTAACTTTATCATATTCATTGTATGAAAAATATTATCCAAACTAAGACTTCAGTTCAAAAATGTAAAAAATTAAAGAAAGGATTGAGTTTGCTTGAAATTTATTGATACATATTATAATAATACATACGTTAATTAAACATCAATAAAAAAATAAAAATTTATACAATCTAATCCTTGAAGTTAGCAATTCAATAACAATTATTTTAAAATTAAGATTAATTTAACAACAAGATAATTTAAAATTTTTAAAATACATCTTATTTTTAATTTTTGGTAAATTGGCTAGAATCTCAGGGGGAAAACCTTAAAAGTTTTCAATGTTTTTACGTGCATACATATATGTACATACTTTTGTATTTTAATTAAGACTCTTTAAAAACATATTTTTTAAAATATACCTTAATTTTTTTTGTGTAAGTTTGCCGAAAAAATTCAAATTTCTGTATTTTTCTATGGCAAGGGCGCGCACGTACGGTTGTGGATCGCCTAAATATTAAAAATATGAAATGTAAATTTATGATTTATATGTACATATTAGGGTTTCTGAAAAACAGTAGTTTTTAAAAAAACGGCTGCTTACTGTTTTAGAATTTTGAAAAAACCGTTGTTTCACTGTTTTTTCATGTTTAGTAAAATTTCAAGTTGAGTTTTTCCATATATGATTTTATTGACTTTGCATTTTAATACAAACTTTACTTTTTATAATAAAAAGAAAGACGGAATTTTATTCTTGTGCAGAAGTTGGAACGCACTGAAAATACTCTTTTCACGTCCGTAGATGTTGGCTTAATTGTTAATATTGTAAGATTCTGTAAGTTGGCCTGTATTTTTGAATATAATATTTATAATAAAAAGAAAGACGGAATTTTATTCTTGTGCAGAAGTTGGCACCCACTGAAAATACTATTTTCACGTCCGTAGATGTTGGCTTAATTGTTAATATTGTAAGATTCTGTAAGTTGGCCTGTATTTTTGAATATAATATTTATAATAAAAAGAAAGACGGAATTTTATTCTTGTGCAGAAGCTGGCACCCCCTGAAAATACTCTTTTCACGTCCGTAGATGTTGGCTTAATTGTTAATATTGTAAGATTCTGTAAGTTGGCCTGTATTTTTGAAGATAGTAATTTCAGCCTGTAACCACTTGAAATTGTCTTGTCCAGGAACTACTACTTGAGATTCATTTTTGTGGAGCACTACATTAAGTTCTTCTAGTGTTAAAATTTCACATGCTGAATTATTCGGTAGTTATTTCAATTGTTTCAATATCACACCAAAAAGTGATCTCAATATAGCTGTACAATTTATTGTAGCTCTGGATGGTGTGATCGTAGAGTTCTTAAGGATGCGTAATAAATACACAACATCTGGCATTCCAACGTTCGAATCTTCAAATTATCCATCAACTTCTTTCTTTTATTGAAAAACATGATTTCGAACAGTTGATAGATTAATGTATTTGATGCTTGGGAGAACTCTTCAGTAAATCATGGTAGTCGATATTATCGTCATTCTCACTATCTGTACTTCTCACTATCGGTACCTTCATCAAAGGAATCTTTTTCGTCATGATCATCATTACAGGTGTCGCTCAAGTCTTCAGTATCAAATTTTTTCTTCCAAAAAGTGTCACACGCTTCAAGATGTAGGCCATGATCAAGGCAAAATTGGCCAATGGCATCGTTATGTCGAATATACTTTTTGTTAACTGAAGCTCCATTTTTTATGCAAAGAGAATAATAATTATAATTACCCGTGCGTGTACTTAAGTAGTTCAAAATATTTCAATTTTAAAATTAAATTAATTTAGATTTGTATTTCTATGTAGCCCTAACTAAACCAAATAATAAAATAAAAAATAAGATAGTTTGACTACTCAAAATGAGATGTTTTAATTTTTTGACAAACTAATATTGTCATATTAAAAATAAAACGTTTATCTTATCAAATTTAAGTTGAAAATTTTTGTTTTTCCAGTTCTTTTCTTCAAAGCCGATGGATTCTAATTCCAGTAACAATCGCGATAATAATAAGATTGGGTTTTTTGCTCTAATTGAACCACTTATTTCACCATTACAAAGAGAGTTTTCCGACTTGGATATTTGTGATTTTGTAGAATAAATGTAAAATTTTTAATAAAAATAAGTACATACATACATATGTAAATCGTTTTTAGAAAAAAATTTCGAGTAAGCGCACTTTTATTATTTTAAATTTTAAATTTAAAAATTTTTGATTTAGGCTTCTGTAAATATACTTAAAATTAAATATGAGTGGAAAAGGAAATTTTATTTCTCGAGTAAGGAAATTTATTATCATCTGGATAAATCTGAGTTTGAATTAAAACAACCACAAAAACAAAACATGAAAGTAAATATGTAAATAGAAAACCTTGAATATCTACTTTTAAAATATGGTCTATGTAAATATAATTTTTTTTAAAGGAATATCGTTCATGTATGGCTCATTTGCATATGTAATACAATATTCTGATGTATGATTTTTTTATTGCATTTTTGCATTAGAATAAGATTTGCTTAAAAAGTTAAAAATCCTTAAAAAAATTCAAATTAGAGCTAAAATAGGTTTTAAAATAGCAAAAATGAAATATACATATAAACCAGACTTGTTTAATTTTTAAAGTTGAGAACAAATCTGAAACGATAATATTAAATATGTAATTAAATAAAAAAAATTATAAAAAAAAATAAAATTGTTAAAATAACAATTTCAAATTAGTTTTAATATGTCGTTAGTTTTAAAAAAAATTATTTGAGATAATGTTAAAATAAATTAAGAAATAGAATAAAAATCATAAAATTTTTATTTAATAAATTTAATTTTATTTATAAATTATTAGTTAAATATTAGTTTTATTGTTTTTAATTATAAGTTGTTTTTTCTTGATTCGACATTTTTAAATTTAAAGAAATCCCAAATAAATAGGTTCAAAATGGAAATGGAATTAATAGTTTTGTAATTTTAATCTTTGTTTAGATTGGAAGTAGTTACATCTATCTACAATAAATCTAAAAAAAAAATAAAAAAACAATGAGTACATCTACATGTCAAAAAAAGTGTTCTAAAAATTTATTTAACCATAATCATTTTTGTATAATAAAATTTTTGCTTTTAAAACCTATATAAAATTCAATGATAAATTCAATTTTTTTTCATTTCAAGCATACATTTATTTTGTTTTATTTTAAGTTTGTAAAAGATGTTAACTTTTAAAATATTTTGAAAAAATATACAATATTTAAAAATTTTAGAAAATATTTTGTTACATATTGTGTGCAAAATAGTATTTTAATAATAATAAATATTTGTTTCTACATACATACATATATCAACATAATAACAAATTTCTAATTTAAAAATTTTATTTAATGAAAATTTATTTAGAATTTTAAGCAAAAAAGAACTTGTGATAGATATTGTTTTATCTGTAAGATGCAGTTAAGATAGATAAAATTGAAATAATAAATAAATAATAAAACAAACTTTAAAATTTAACTAACATATTTTTAAAAATTTATGAAGCAAATTACAAATAAATTTTTAATGTAAGGATAATCAACACACATGATCAAATTTTAACGATAAATCAGATTAAATCTTCAAGATTATGAAAAGCTTAAAAAATGTCATGTGTAATTATGTTGTATTATCTGTGTGTTTTTTAACTAAATAAAATTTAATTGAAAATTGTAAAACTTATAATATTCGAAATTTGTATCGTTTTTATTTATACTTAATACACAAAATGAAAAAAATCAAAATTATGAAATATAAATGTAAAAAAAGTTTTAAGTAAATAATTAAGACAAAGAAAATTAAATAAATTTATTACATAATTAAAAAGAAAAAAAAAACTAAAAATAAAAATATAAAAAGGTGAAATATACCTAAACACTTTTGGATAAACGTAGATAATTATGAAAACAAAATGAAATTGAATTACAACATATTATATATTATTACATAGGTATTTAATTATATTATTAATTTCAATAAAAGTGATTTCTTTTTAAAGGCTTTATTTTTTAATTTAAAAATGACCATACCGTACCATATGTAGGAACCATAGGTTAAAATCCGTACACCTACATTGGCTTTTGGGGAAATGAATCTAAATTGACAATGAACTACAAGCTGCTACTTTACAAAACAATTATAAAATCGATATGGACATATGGAAGGGAAATTAGGGGTACCTCAAGAAATACCAACATTAATTTAATAGAAAGGGCACAATCAAAAATAATTAAAACGATAGCGAGAGCGAGAATGGTATGTGAGGAATGGTGATCTACACCGTGATTCAAAAATACTGACAATAAATGAAGAAATTAAAAAGACAAGTTTAAAATATCAACCATTCCAACAATGAAATTAGCACTCTGCTACAACAAGAGAGAATAAGAAATAGACGTCTGAAAAAATACAAACTACATGATTTAATAAATAGATTTTAAGCTTAGATGTATTAAGACAGATGTAAACAAATATTGATGAAAATTCTTCGTAAATCGTAAATCTTCGTTTTTCAATACAAATAAAAAATTTTTTTTTAACGAAGCAAAAATTAGTTTCGGTTTTCGGGGCTTCTCTAATATACCGGGGTGGCATTGTGTAACGCACAGAAATAAAAATTCCAATAAAATGAAGAATTAAGTAAATTTATAATGATTTTCGTTCAAAAAGAAACATCTTCATCATAAAAAAAAAAAATGTTGGTATTATTATTAGCTTCTTTTACTTGTATCTAGTTGCAATTTCTTTTAGTTCCATTTTTTTCTTTTTAATATTATTTTCTAGCAGTAATTGTTGAAATTTTAACGAAACAAATCAAAAATGGAATTATGTAAAGTGTTTCACTGTTTTTTCGAGCGTTTCAAAATAAATTAACGTTTCAAGTTACTAATGTCATCCAAATTTTGTTTCGACAACATTTTGTTTCGACCGAAATGTTTGAAACAAAGTTACATAATGCCACCCCAGGCGTTGCATCGACCATATAACAGTTAGACCACTTGTGTTAGAATAGAATAGCTTGATAGCGCAAGCTACTCAACAATCGTTCCATAATATACAAAATAATAACAAAAAAATTATGTTTGCTGGAAACATTGTAGCGAAATATATACCCATATTCTGTTAGACCCATATCGCGTGAGAATATCTGTGACGAGATAGTTTTGTATTCTGTTAGACCTTTGACGAGACGAGATAGTCATTTTTTATCTCGTCAAAAAGCGTAAGCGATAGAGTATCTCGTCAAAGTATTTTGTGTTTTTTTTATCAAAAAATTGAATTAAATAAATAAATTGAATAGATAAAATAGTTAAGTAAAGATTAATAAACAATTTTTTATTATTTTTTTTTGCATTATTATTAAAATTGTGTTTTATGTTTTGAAAAAAAAAAACCATCTTTACTATTATTGTTTTACTACTGTTTATGTACTAAACTAAAAAATATTTAAAACATAAATATATTTATATTTATTTTTTATTTAAAAAATATTTTGAAACTAAACCCTACTAATACTTTCCAAAAATTTTATAAACCATATTTTGTTTATATATATATACCAATAATTTTGGTTGATAGTAAAAAATGATCAGTACTACCAACAAATAAAATGTTTTATCGCGCCTCTTACAGTGTCTAACAGAAAGACATATTCAGCGAGACGAGGCGAGATTTTTTCAAAGTGCTCTAGCTGATATTTCGTCACCTAATTCTTGGCTCATTTTTGCTCTCATTTGCCTAGATAACTTAAATGGATTTAATTTACTTCTCACTATATTGTTCTATTTTTCAAAGCAGTTGTTATTTTCTCCCTATTTCCTCGATTTTTGTTTTAGTTTAGGGAAATAGGGTTCTCTGCAACTAGTTTATACCATTTTTCTCGAACAATTTTCTAAATCTGCAATGTTTTTACAGCCTCTTACAAAACATTTACAAATGCATTTTCTTTTTTCAACCGTGCAATGTATTTTTCTATCCATACTTTTTTTTTAATTTCTTTAAAAGCCAAAAATAAAGTTTAGGCTTTATGATTTTACTTATTAAACTTTTACTATTTTAAGAACTGAAATTAATCAGTTACTTTTTAAACTTTTGCCAGTACTATTTTCAAAACTGAAATTAATCACGAAATGTATCAATAATTGAAATAACCGTTAATTTTTCCATATATAATAGAAATACACATAACACATTTCGATGTTTTTAAAAATATTATTATAATTTTTTATTGAATATAATTTAAATTACACACAATAGTAATTTACAAACACTAGTTGCCAGTGCTCTCGGCCTTTTTTTCAAAAAACTTTTATTTTGTTTTTGTAATTAAAGTAATGTTTGAAGAAAACAAAAATGCATTAGCTTATAATTTTGGGCACATTTCTGCAGAAATGACACAAAAATAAAAAAAATAAAATAAATTGTGTGCTATTTATTTATTTGGCCATAGCTGCATGTCTCCTGCATTTCCGACATTTGTAATAATTTAATAAGTTATCTTTACTATTATTATAGTTGATTTTACAATTAATAGTATTACTACTTCATGTCTATTTTTACTTGTATTAATTTTTCTATTCCTATAAGTAGGTACTACACTACCATATATAAATTTTTTTATTAATACATATTTTATTACTTTTACAAATTTTTCAATCGAATTTGTAGGTTTTGTTGCAAAGTTTTAATAGTTAAAGTGGTTAAAGTTTAAACTTAATGTCGAAACGATTTTCAAGGTATAGCTAACAAGTTTTCGCTTTTTCTACTCTGACTTCCCAAACAATATGGAGGTTATCTACAAATTAGTGGTCCAAATGATTTGTTCAACCGCGCAGGTTAAGTCTATAGTATAGAATAGTAATCATCAAAAACCACTAACAGCAACAACATTCGAGTGTACGATACCACATCAAAAAGACACAACTGTATGTTAATATAAGTGCTATAATTGTTTTTTTCATAAGCAACTGGAATAAGCACTTTCACCGACATACCTTTGGCGTTACAAAATAATATTTTAATGATTAAAAATAAATGTGTCATAATAAAAGTTAAATTAAAAATTTTAATATCTCCATATTAATAAGAATACAAAAGAAATATATATGTGTATAAAATAATATTATAGTTCTAATGAAGAATTTTGAAACTCAATATCAAGTACATAAATCAGAATTTTATTTTTCATTAATTTTACCGAAAATAAATAAAATGGAATATTTTTCTAAAAAGACCTTAAATAGTAATAAAAAAAAATTTAATGAAAATATTTATAAATCTAAAATATAAGTTTTTATGCTGTACCCTTTTTCGTTTATATTGTTGCTTTGTTCTATAGTTCTTACTAGTTATTATTAATAGATAAAATAATTATTCATTATTGAATTCAAATCCTTTATTTTGCCTGTAAAACACAAAAATCCGTTTTTGAGTATTCTAAAATATTCATATTTTAATGAATTTCAAGGCAAAAGTTCACCCGCAAATAAAAATATAATTTATTTTATTATACAAGTGAAAAATTATACCGATGATGAATACAATAATATGTATGTACATAATAATATATACTACTACAAAATAAGAATTAGAATAAAACTTAAGGATATTCAGTACAATCAAAATCCGATTATGAATGATATTTGATTCCAAAATATTTTGATGACATAGATGTTATATACAAATAGGTGGGGTTGACTTAATGAACAGACTATAAATAATAAATTTCATTGCCTTCTGTTAAATTTCTGAAGAAGATGATGATGGTCTAATATGCTCAGTCATGTTTTTCACAACATAAATAGACTTTATTTGAGTTTTTTGAATCGACAATTTATAAATTGAGAATTTATTTTTCGTTATTTATGTTTGTTTTTTTTTCTTTTCTTTTTTAAATGAATTGTTGTGTACGATAAAAAGAAATATTTGAAAAATTCTTTTATTCAAAAAAAGAATTTTTTTTGTATTCAATATTAATTTTTGAAACAAAACAAGAGATTAAAGAGTGACCATTTATATACTGCAGAGTTACAGAAAAATTTTTTCGAGCTTATACTAGAAGAGATGTTAACCTAACATATTTCAGAGTTTTTAAAACTCTTCAAATGAAAATATTTTATATTTGTGTATTATTATAACAATTTTAATATTTACTTTCTGTCGATGCTATGCACATCATGTATAGATCCTGGGCTTGATTTATCATTGCCTTCTCATTTCAATATTTTAATCTAATTTTAACAATTAATTATAATTTCCACTTCAACTTTAATCCTATTTAATAAAAACTTTAAGCACAGTTGTTGCAACATAATTTCTTTAAAAAACACTCAATGTTTCTATGATTCTATATATATAAAATTCCAAAAATTGATCTAGTGCTTTCCTTTTAATTAATTTTTTGTTTCTCATTAAATTAACAATCTTCAGTTAAAAATCTCGAAAAATCAAAAATAAATATTTGTAGCAGGATTTAATGAAACAGAAATATATAAAAAGTAAAAGAACGATCAAAAGAGTTTCCTTTTAATATTTTTGTTTATATTAAAAATACAGAAAATAATATTTGGAAAAGAAAATATATTTTAACAATTTTTCACGCCTATACTACATAATATACATATACTATTAATAAAATGAATTGAATTTCTCAGTTTTTACTATAAAAATTCTTTTTTCCTTTTCGCCAAAAACAAATAAACAATATTTTACCGTCTACGTGGTAGTATCGATTTTTTTTTTGGTATTTTATGATTATGAAAAACAAAATGTGTATAATAGACAAAATTCTCTAACATGTCTCAGTCGAATAAATTTAGGCAATGTCTTCCTTCTTGACGTACAAAATAAATGGTGTTATTTGTCGAAATAATTAACTTTTTACAATTTTATTTAGGTTAATGAAAGATTTCAAATTCCATCAATAGTTTTATCTAGGATGTGCAAAAGACGGTCAGCCGGACTAATTTAAATTGTAAGCGAGAGGATATTTTAGAAACATTGTTAAAATTTTAAACATGGTATGAAATTTTTCTACGCTAAACTTTTTGAAAGTTTCAATATTTACAAAAAAAATTTTCATCGCAGTTAAAATACATTTATACACATTATGATGGTTTTGAAGTTTTTATATACTAACAAACTTGAACCACACAGTTGAAATATAAACATAAATTTAATGGGTTTTCACTTGTGGTACATTGTTATTGCTTATATAAACAAGACTATTCAAACCCTCTCTTCAATATTTTAAGATATATGTACACGAATTCGTATATAATAATCAAACAGTTTTTCATACATTATGAACATTATTTGCTATTTATTTCATAGCCAAAAACTTAGTCATAACTTTATAAAATTATTTGTTTGATTTTATTTTAATTTAACTTGAAAATGATTTCTTTAGGTAGATTGGTACATTTCCAATTATTTGAAAATAAATTATTGTCTCAAATAATATTATTGTGGTTAAATTTTTGAAGAGATTTTTAAATTCTATACATATAGTCTTATATTTTTAATAAGCATTCTGAAAAATGCACTACGTATTGAAAACAGTTGAAATTTTCCAAATTATACTGGGTGTTCCAGAGCATGCATATCAGCTTTTTTGGAGAAGGGGCCGTTATTTTAAAATTTAAAAAAGAAATTATCAACTAAATAGAGGGTGCTCTATCGATTGTTGAAATTTTCAACTTCCGTTTATTTTTTAAGCCCAAAAATCGCCGAAATTGGCCGGAATCGAAATTTTTAAATCGCAACGAAAGAGGTACTTTTTTTTTGCAAAATCGGATTCTACGTCAAAAAATAAAAAACTTTTATAAAGTATTGTTTTTAGTTTTGTTTTCGTTTTTTTTTTTTTTAGTTTAAACTATGTAAGTACCCAAAACTGAGATTAAAAAATATAATAATATGAAAAACAAATTTATTTATAAAAATGAGTATTATTAATTTTAGTTTACCAAAGGAAAATATGGACGATTTTTGTTTTATTTTTATTAATTTTAGAGAAAACTACTGAGAAAACCAAACAAAAACACATTTAACATAAGTTTCTTATTTTTTGTTCCGAATTTGCATAAAAAAGTACCTCTTCCCATTGGAAAATCTCGATTTCCACCTTTTTTAGGCGGTTTCGGAATTAAAAACCCAATTTTCGGTCTTTCCCGGAAGTTGAAAACATCACCAATCGATTTAGCTAATAAATTTTTTTTTATAAAATAACGGCTCCTTCCCCGTTTAAAAAGCTCATACGCATGCTCTAGAACACCCGGTATAATACATATGTTCATATAAAGTGATATTTTGGAAAACTATTTTAAAATCCTAACTTTTTATAATGACTATTTATTTAGCATACAATATAATAAGTGCTAATAAAATAAGTAGTTTAGCAATTATTATAGTGTGTGGCATTAAATTAAAATTTTTAAAATATCGCTTCCAACATTTTTTCTGATATTATACAAAAAAGCTTTAGATCAAATATATACGTTTGTGAAATAGATTTTTCCATATTATAGGTCATATATTTCTGCTCAGTTTTTTACATTTTCCATAATATGTACATATAAAATAATATGTATGTACCTAATTTTAAATATTTTTGTCATTGATTTAATTGTAAAACTCAAAGCTTGAGGTATTTAATTTATGATGATATTTATTTTGCCGGTTAACCTTTTTGATCAGATATACTTTTAAATTGATTGCTAAAAGTTGTCAAAGTTTCATGAATATATTCTATAATAAGCAATGTAGTGTAATCAAACTACAAAATATTGGTTATCAAAACCATTTTTTGATTTTATTTGTTATTATCAGTTTTTCGCAAATATTAAATCAGTTGGCTTATATGAATTTTATTACCTGACTGTTCAAATAAAATTTTACTGATAATAATAGACTTTTACGAGTAGAGTTATAATTTTAATCTTATATTGGGTAATAAGTAATAAGTTGAAACGATTTTCAGCCGGAAATTTAAGAATTTAACCTAAGTAAAAATGTTTTTTATGATTGAAAATATTGTATAAACTTAAATTAAATGATAAGATTTTACTTTTTTAAATTGTATGTATATGTATATTAATTATTGCCGTATTGTAACTTAGTTTTAAATTTTAATTAGTTATTAGTAACTTAGTTTTAAATAATTTGTGGCGTATTTTTGTACTTTAACTATATTAAATTTCCAAATAAAAAGAAATTATTTTTTTATTTGAATCTTAATTCATAATAATTATTTAATTTGTTAATATGAAAATTTTTTACCAAAATGAATTAATTACAAGTGTAAAAAGATATCAATCACTTATCCTTAATTTATAAACAGCATTTCTCATACAAAAATTCATTCAACAACTTAACATAATTAGAATGCGATATGCTGATTTTTATTACTACAGAGAACAACTGATTTCAAAATCAATTAATTCAATTGTCTGTATGGATATTTTTGTATACTTTTTGTGATTCTCCCTTTTGATACTATAATATGACTTTTCTTTTAGTTTAATATGAATAAAATTTTTTAGATGATTTTTAAACATATCCTTCATCGTCTTTTCTTTATATATTTTACCTTTGGCGTGAAAATTTTGTTAAAATCTACAATACTTCATACCTATATTACTGTTTTTGTTAATCGTTTAACCAAAAATTTATATACAGTACGTATCTTTTTATATTATGTATATAACTACATATCATTAGTTAAGTGTGATTCAAATGATTGTAGATTAAAGTATATCTACATTCAAATAGAAATGGTTATTTATATATTTTCAATGGTAGAGAAAATATCTCTGCTATAGAATCTCATTTGAACCAATTGAGTTGGGCTGAGGTATCATGAATATTAATTTTGATGAAAAATCTACATATATTCTTTATGGACTTAGCATTTAGATAATTGTAGTTTTTGTATTCAACTATTATACTATAAAGCTAGTACTTTACATACTTACTTTTTGGTTCAAAATTGTAATTATTAATTAAATTAAAAACATAAAAAGATTGTCAAATTAATATAAAAAATTCTTGTTTAAAGATGTAAAAGTTCACTCATGTTTTGAATTTTTAATATTTCGATTTTCAAATAAATACCTTATAGTTAAAATAAATTTTATTTAATTAAAATAAAATTAACTATATATTACCCAAATCATTAATTATTTAATCTAATTTGCTTTATTTTTAGCCGTAATTGTTTTATTTTATAAAAACTTGCTTATATGTACCTACCTCTAACTGTGAATATTTAAAGTTTTATCTTATATTTAAAAGCTTACTATTATACGATTTAATAATTTAAGTGATTTTAATTATTTAAAAATAATTATTGAAACAATTTATATGTAACAATTTAGAGAATCCTCCCTTGTTGCATTCTAACTCGCACCCCCTTCTTTTAAATGTTTACAAATGTCGTCACCCTTGAACAATGAAAAATATAAATAAACCCAGATGGATTACAATAACACGAAAGGTAGTATGAAATATAAAATAAACGATTCAATACGGGTAATATGGTGCACATTCTTCAATATCCCTTCTATGTTTTATATATACCATAAAGGAAAATATCAAGTGTTTTGTTACCAGAGGATTATTACTATTGCATAGAGTTATTATATACGTTTGCTACAAGTTATATTTTATAAAGAGGGGTTCATTGGAATAAATGAACACGTTTCATTTGTTTTTCTTTACACACACATTTGTAATAGTTTTTATGTGGTATTCAACCAGAAGTGACAGATTCTTTTCCCGTCTGAAACGCGTTAGATCAACAACAATACTAAAATCAAAAATTCTGAAATATTTACATTTTGGTAGAATTGAAAACCAGATAGAATACAGGATATATAGCCATAAGTTTGGGTTTTTGATTATGTATTACAATTACGAAGGCTGAATGGTAACTAAATATGTTTTATACTTTAGGGGTTTAAATTGAAAATTATCTTGATGATGCAGATAATGGATTTGTACAATTGGGCATTTGTTTATGTACTTAAACTCTCAGCAGGTGATTAAAAAAATTAGCAAGGTCCTTTAAAAATTTTTACTTATTCTTTTACTGATCAAAAGAAATTTATTGTTAATTTATGAAATTCTAATCGAATTTATTTAAAAAATTTATTTAAAACTAAATACAGGTCGGTGAAATAACTTTAAAGTTGATTATTACTTTTTTTTATAAATATCATTTATTAAGCATTTAAATTAACTTTAATTAGATAAAATTCTTTCTAATAAATTTGCAAATATGCATTACAAAATTACCAAATTACTTACTTCCTTCCTCTCAGATTTAAAATGTTTGTTGTAAGCACATGAAATCACACAGTGTAAAATAGATAAATAATTTTCTACATACCTTCCGAATAATGGTAAATTTCATTATTTAAAGTAATTATTACTGTTATGACTTTTAACACGAGCTGAACTGCAAATTTCAGCTCTCCCTTCAATAATTTTAAAAATACCATTTTATAAAAATATTCTTAAAAGGGTAGGTACATTTTTAAATTATAATTGAAATTTTTTTTATAGAAATGGTATAACATTGGGATAATTTTATGATTTGATTTGAATTATTATGTCCAAAGTTAAGTCGTAACACAACCACTGCTACGAGGGTAATAGGTATATGTAAAAGAGGCTTTTGTTTAGTTTGGTAGTAGTACCTACTACTTAAATAATCAATAAAGTGTATTTCTTTTCTATTTCAAAATTAAGCTTATGCATGTAGTTAGTTTGTATGTAGTTCATTGTTATTATAAAAGTTTTTTTTGGCAAAGTACCTAAGTAAATCTACATATGTATATGTATATCAAGAAAATAACCAGTTTTGGATGATAATAATAATTACTATATTTTAATAATTTGTTTTATATTTTAATAAAATAACATGATATTATTCTTTCCTATCAAAATTTAATTTAATCTCTTTTATGTATATTATATGATTATTCTGCATTATTTTTTGAGTAAATAAGAAACACCAAGTAATACATTTTTATTAATACAAATTCATTAATCAATTTGTTTGGCAATTTTTTTTTTTTTTATTATCAGCATTGTATTATTATGTTTACTCAACCCTATTGAAAAAATACTATATTACAGTAAACCCTTTGCGCATTAAATGTTTTATATGCCTAATTTGTGTACGCTTATATCAAAGACAATGTTGACATCGTGCTACGAGTTATCAGCAAAACTTGGACTACAAAATACCCTATCTATATCTCAAATATAAAATAATTCAAGTTAGAAGAGAACCAAACTAGAGATAACATTCTTTCATTCCTTTTTCCTTTTAAAATATTTTGTTAAAAACGCCTTATGGTTTTATTCTTCGCTGATTTTCGCCTTTTGTAATTTAATCCAGTCCTTCTGTTTATTTTTCGTCGCCCTTTATTGTCGCAACGAATTGCAATTTTGTCAAATTGTTATTTTATTATAACATATACTTAGGTATTGAATCATTATAACACAAAAATCTAGAAAAAATAAAATAATATGATGATTATGCACGAGGATGATTATATAATTTCGTCACAGCACAACAAGAAAGAAGAAATGTCATTCGTGAGCAAAAATAGGAATAAGGAAATCATGGTTTTTAATATGCTCCATTTATTCCGGTGTATCTCAGAACAGATGTTTTATATTTGTGGGTAGATTTTAGAGAATTCAATTCAAAATGAAAAATCAAAATTTAATATTGTTTTCCCTTCTTGAAACAGAAACAGTCAAAAAAAGACTTTACAAAATATTTGTGTATGGAATGTAGGTATACAAAATAATAAATGCACAAATATGTTTAGGTATATGTACTTATTTATATTGATATTTCACATCTATTATATATAGGTATGTTGTATGCAGGTAGGTACATATTCACAAAATATTTGTTTTTTCTGTTTTTTAAAAAAACAAATTCTTGTCGAGCACACCTAAGTTAATCAAAAACATGTAAGTTATATATAAGATTCTCTAATACACAATCATTTATGATGAACCTACCTCTATGACTATGTTAATAAATTTTGTTCAAAATTGTATAGGTACATATTATGTCAAGTTCTCTTTACTCTTGCTTTTTTCTTATGAATAACAAGACTTTGAGATTGGGATTGTCATCTTAAATGCATAATATAATATGCCGATATGGCAAACACGAGGAGCGTTTCGCCATTTTTTATTGTAGTTAATAATATATCTATGGATATGTAAACATAATTCTAGATAAATAAATAAATCTGTACCATATTATATACTTAAAAGGTGATGATGATTTTAATACTTTATAGTTTATACAAATGATATACATAATGCTATTATAGGTACAATTAAATAAATTAATTAAAAAAATTAAAATTTATCATGAAATTTGAACCTACCAATAATTGGCTAATATTATTTCTATAAGTAAAATTATTTTTTTTTTTTGTAAACTTAAGTTAGTTGTAATTATAATATAACAAAAATTAACTAAAGCAATTGTACAATAATGGAAGCTTGGCAATGACTACATCTATAATTGACTTGATTTTTTAAGTTGAACAAATCAAAAAATGCTCGCAAAAATAATTGTTTTTATATTAAGTTAAAATAACTCAGCATTATTGAAAGCCTGAAAAATATTAATAAAAAATCTATCTACCAACACATCAGCCTAAAATACCACCTTTTTATTATCTGCATAGAATGCAATTGAAATTGAGATTATTATTCAATACAAGTAAAAATAGTTTTTTTTTTTTTGTATATGTGTTTGTACTGAGCATGAGCACACGCCCAAAATTCTCTTTGTTTCCACTTTTGCCTGAGTTCTGATCTGATCTGAGTCTAACATAAAAAGTAAAACTAAAAACTGTATACGTTACGTACCTATAAATACCTAATACAATAATATTAATAATCAAACCAATGCACTCTACTACAGGCCTTCTTACTCAGAGCACAACTTTCAAAATGTATTTTATTTGTGTATAAACCTTATGGGAATATTTAAAATCGAAAGATCTTATTTGTTAGCAGAGATATTTTTAAAATAAAATATATTTCAAAAAACCATACTAATGAAAAAATTAGAAACTTTTTCTTTCCTTCATCTTTTTTCTCAATTTACATACTAAAAAAGCTTTAACCAAGGTTAAGTGTTGTTGTAATTTCATCAACAAAATGGAATAAAAGAAAAAATGAAATTTGAGTGTATTTTGCAAACGAAGGCTAAAAAGAGACAGTTTTTGACAGTTTGCGCTTAATTTCGTAAAAATAGTGAGTAAGAAGGCCTGTAGTAGAGTGCATTGATCAAACTATACTATATACGATACCATATCTATTTATAATTTGAAAAGCTTTTTTACTTTTCTCGTTGATTTAAAAAGCAGCAAGTGTTTCTAATAAAATAGCAGAAATATTTAGTTATACTGAATATTTGTTTATACAGCAGCTATGCAAAAAAAAAATATATTTCATTTTAAAAAATAGATATGTAGTGGTACATAAATCACGGGTATTTTTGATTTTAATTTCAAATTGCAAAGTTATTAAAAAATATTATGTTGAAGTATTAGTAGCTTTTAAAGTTTGGAAAATTAGATTTATTTTTATAGATATTATATACTTCTTTATACATATTTATGCATACCTACATCGAATACAAAAATTTAAATTTATAAATTATACAATGAAAATCTAAATGTATGTACAATTAAACAGTTGAAAAATTATTTAGGAGTTTAAAAATCCTTATTACAACATTTTTCGACTCAAGAAAAACGCAACAGACGCCGACGAATTAAGCTACATTATTTTTTCCACTGATATATTTTGTTCACTTTGTTTTGTTATAATTTATTGTTTATTATATATAAATCGAATATGTATGTTATAATTATATGACTGGGTTGATGAGTAAATCCACAAAAAACAAAATCCATAATGAATTTTGCCACAAAAAAAAATCCACAAAAACGATTGAAAAACACAAAATCGCCGAAATAAAGGGAGAAGGTTACCAGTCTAAAAAAAAATTATATGTATTGCCCTTTTCCAGAATATTAATAAATAATAACAGAATCAATTTATTTAAATTTTTATATTTATTTCCGAAAAAGGCAATATATTTCTTTTAATACAGTTTGGTAATTCTGTAATATTTTTTTTGTGGATTTAGTCACCAACCCTATTATTTCCTAATTCATTCAAGTTAGGTTTCGTTTGGAAAAGTGTGATTTGGTACATATCTTACAGCCTTTGTATCTATGTACTAAAACCTGCTTCCTATAATAGGTTGTAGCAATTATATTAAGAAATACATATGTATATGTATGTCAACACGCTTACATATTGTGAAATAGGTATATGTATCAGCTATTCCCGACGTGAAATTCGCTGGTCTAATAGTAAAGAAATTTGTTTTCCTTTTCAATAAAATATTTCATTTAATAATAATAAATTTCCTACCTATGTACAAATGATATCTATCTACCTATCTAAACCTACCTTATATCTTTGTATACTTAAAGTACTAAGTATAATATTTAATGCGAAAATATATATAACACAATTAATAGTTCTTATACATATATATAACACTTGTTTCTGTATCTAATTTAACTAAATTATTATGAGATCGGAATAAATCGTGCCAATAATATTTAAGACCCCGTTGCCTTAGGCATTTGGGGTTTTATAAAAATAGATTATTGTGCAAAATTAATTGAAGAGCATTGAAGTAGGTTGCTTTTTAGCTACATATCAAAACTGTTATATGAAATCAAGGCACTTAAATCTAAGTATATCATATTATTATATGATAATATTAACATTAATTTTAACAGTTTAACTTTAACCAAAACAAAAATAAAACAAAAAAATTTAGCTGTTAGAAAACAAATGGTACAGGCCCAAATTTAAACGTATGAATTTGTACATGCCAGTTAAGTGCAATTAAACAAACAAATTTACCTCGAAATGCCAATCTTCTGAATAATTAAACCAACAATATTCAGTTAGTTTCTATACTGATAACAAATTAAATAAAATGGAGCTACTCTATATTTAAGAAGCCTTAGTTCCTGGAAATAACAGTAGTTGTCCACATTTGATGACTTGATAAAGCAGTAATTATGATAAGTAAAGGTTCGATATGTTCTAGAAGTTTTTATTAGTTTTGTTTGGGTGTGGTTTGAAAAATTAAATCAGAATACGTACATAATCTATATTTACTATACGCAAAAGTGTCGACAATTTTCTTAGAACCTTAAATGCTTATTTTGTAAAACGAAATATTGACAAGCAGAATTAAATACACAAAGAAATATTTCAATATTGTTGCAATAATTGTAAGATTGCTTTACCACTTTTAAAAATTCACAAATTGCTAAAAATCTTTCTTACAGAAATAACAATAAATTATAGAGCAGATATCAGAGAATCTAAAGCAGATTTGATTTTTGTTGGTTCAATAATTACTGAAATTACAAAACCAACAAGTTTTGGCCGTTATTATTTCCAGATACATGGAACGGTAATATATATAATTTGGTGTCTCCGTTGTATGCAAAATATGAACAGTTGTACATGTATGATTCAACATCGGCAACAACAACGAAATTAGGGAACGAAAAAAATACTCTAACGTTACAAGACATTTAGTTCAAATTGTACCATATCCTAAAAATAACTAATCATTTTGCGGAAATAGAAAATTGGGAGTAAAATATTATGAAAAGGACAAAATATTTCTTTAATGCTAAGTCGGCGAATATTATACCGAGAACAGCTAGTAATATTTAATGTTTTATTGACTTTTAGAAACATATGTACTATATATAGATAGAATAATGTAGAACTTAGGTAGAATTGCCTTTTCGTACATTAAGTTACTGCAATTTAATATACATTGGAACAAGTAATGTTTTTTGAGTATTTAATTATTTATTAATTTTCTGGAAAACTATTGTCAATAACTAGGCCTTCTGAAATAGCTTAGTTCTATTTTACATAAGTTATTATCAAATCATACTCAACAATTATATATAGCTATATACTATGTAAGTTAAAAAATCATAAAATATCAACAATTTTTCATAATATGACCCGTTATTACATCCGTTCAATTTTATATGAAAAAAATAGATCTGCATAATTATTTCAAATTAATAAACAAAACAAAATAACTAATTTATTCAAATGGAATGTTTTTAAAATTTAACTTTAAATTGGGTTTTAAATTTTAATATATTTTATTTCGATTTTCTTTTATCTTACGGTTATGATTAAAATTTGACGGTACTCCAGGGAACATTTTCATGTACAACATAGAATTATTTTTCTTTATTGTGAATTACTAAAATTATAATAACCTAAACTTTTATCAAAGCGATATCGAACTGTTTTGCATTATACTAATCTTTTTATCATATTTATAGAATAAATTTTAATTTTTGCAATTCATTATAACTATTCTATGTACTTTACACCTAAACTCAACTATGGATATATTGAAAGTAAAAAAAGGTATAGAAATTAAACTATAGAAAAATCATAAATAATATGCCCAACATGGAGATGTAAGCTATGCATAAGGTAAAAAAACGTATTTTTTATTTAATATTATAATTAACATATTATTCTTGTTTTTTTTTAATATTGTTTCGAAATTCTTGATTAAATTTACAATGATCTCGTTTTGTTGTTAAATATTTTTCAAATTTATTGTATATATATATATACAAATTTTAATTCAAAAAGGAACTTTTAAATAATTAGGAAAGGGTAAATTTTAAGAATGTAACTGAAATTGTGCAAAAATATTAATTTTAAAACACCAGAAAATAGATTAATAATTAATTGAGAAACTCAAATCTAAAAACATAAAAAAATTATAATTTATATCAAAAAGGAAGTTAACAAACATTCAGTAAAATTTAATTTAAATTCAACATATTATAGCTATGTACACAAAATAAAATACGTATCATTAATTTCAATAACAAAACAATATTTTTTCTCAATTTTTTTATTATGTATACGATTATTTTCAAAATTGTTGAAATCCTTAAACAAAATCGTGCGGTTGAAATAATTTTACAATAATTACATAAAAAATATTTAATTAATGACTTCAAACTTTATATTGTGAAACTAACAAACATAATTTAAACACAAATTTGGTAAGCAAATGAGGTTAAAATAGGATTTATTGTGTTTAAAAGTATACCCAAAAACTTATTGTCATATAGGTATATAGTTGTTTGAATATCTTGTGTACATTCAAATGTATAGTTCATTTAATTTGCATAAACCATGTTTTGGTAAGAAATCAAAAATGGTAAGTAGGTGTACGAATTTTTCTTCATTGAAAAATATATTAGCTATATATATCATTATACAAAATATATAAAAAGTATAATTTAGTAAATGCAAAACTAAAATACATAATCAAACAATTTATAAGTATGTACAGTGAAAATTTTAGATTACATAGTTTGATCGAAAAAATTATGATGATCAGATTTGAATGAAGTCATCAAAAATGTGTTAATTTTTTTATTTGGATACCCAAGCCAAACATGAACTGATTGAGATTTACTCAAGATATCAAGTATTTCTCAAGTAAAAATTTGTAGCAACAGAACAACGTTAATTCAGTTAACGTTATGATTTATTTTTCTGATAATTGAAATTTTAGTCATTTACTGTTCTTAAATAAAAGTCGACAACTCAACTCACTCAAATTTAGTATAAAATATATGTTGTAATATTTAACTTTGAGATTTTTTTTATAAAAGTACTTATTTATGTAATCTAAAACCTATATATAATTAGGCAAATGTCTATCGATCTGTAATTATAAATAATTTTTAGAATTAGTCATACCATATAATACAAGTTTTATTTAAATTTTTAAAAAAAATTTCGTTTCTTATCTGCTTATATTAATATAACTAAGTACCAGAGGATCCTTTGTAACAATTGCCCAGTTTATTTAAAAATTTCTTTGTTAACATAGCACAACATCATTCAAATACATTAGGATAGAATAGCATAACAGTTGATTCGCACTTCTCCAAAAATCTACTTTTTTCATTGCTACATCATGTAAAACAATTACTTGCATACACGATTTTATGTGAAATAAAAATTTGGTTGATTTGTTGCTTTGTGAATAATATCACTTAATTCAAGAATTCCCTTTTGTTATTGTATAACGCATTTCATTGAAAGAATTGAGAAAAAACCGTTAGGTAGGTACTTTAAATTAAATTTTAACGGAAAATAAAAAAATCATTTGGAAAGAATGCCAAAGCGAAGGAACGGAGTCATCATCATAATACGTGTAATGTAAAATTGACGATATTCTGATTTTTTTTGTTTCATGTTTTTGACTATGTATATGAATGAGCCTTTTTGAATAGAGCCTGAGAAAATTAATTAAATAATGCGAAAAGATATTGTTTTGTTCTTGTTGATGGATTTTTTGTTTTTCATTTTTATGAAGTTAGTGAAAAAGAGAATTTCAGCGAACTAGTCATGAGAACTAGTATTCCATATTAGCCGACTGTTTTTCTAATAACTGCATCATATAAGAAGAATGTGACGGCAACGAAACAATAAGAACACCATTTACCCAAGATTTTGATACAAGATATTCTTCAAGATATCACAAATATCATTTTGGCGCCATCCGGACTTATTAATTGCGGCAATTAAATCGGCAGGTGCATTGTTAAGCCATGGCATATTTTGTCTAGTTTTTTTCGGAAAATAAAAAAAAATGGTAAAAAATACATGAAGAGATGGTTTCTAAAGATTCTTATTCTTTATTAGAATTTGATACCCTTTTTTACTAGAATTTGTTGATGGCGGTTTTGAACTATACAAACACACAAGTTTCATCAACATTAAAAGTTTGCAGGATGATATCATGTTTTTTCAGAGAGATTTTCCAATATATTATAAAATCTTAAAACCTAAATTTTTTGTAGTTGTTGTGTAATTGCGAATGCTTCTAATTGCTAAACAAAATTATTTACGTATACACTAGAAGAGAATTGCCATTTGATTATCCATTTTTTTCCAGAGAATTGCCAGTTTTTCCCAAATTTTCATTTCACAACCCCAACAAGAGAAATTTTTATATTTTTTATGCACTTTTTTTGTAAGAATGTATAGAATTAGGAAAGTTTTGCTTAAGAATGAATAAAATATTTGGAATAAATGAATAAAATTTAACTGTCGTAGTAGACCCAAATAATAATATTTTTAAAAACTTGTATTTTTTTAAGTAGTTTTTGAAATAATTTATAGGCAATTTTTATGTTCATAATTTCTCTGTTTTCTTCTTGTGTTATTTTTGATATTATTATAATAAGATGGTAATTTTAGTTTTAGCTTGCTTAAGCGTTATTTTTATATCTATTAACTACATTTAATATTTAATTCTTTTATAGAAAATGGTAATTTTAGTAAATAAAAAAATAAATAAATAAAAAGAAATTGTATGTAAGTGATTACCAAATTACAAATATTTTTCAAATATGATTATGAAAACATCTATATCTTATAGTCTTAAATATGATTCGAATGCATGGCTGACGTAAATATGAACCAACAGAAATATTGAAGTGTAATGAAGCACAATCAGCCCATGGTTAAGGATGGCTCATTTGGTTAATATGCGTTATTCCTGGTTTATTTACTTTTTTTTTTAATATTTTTAAGAGATAAATAATAATTTTTTTTTTGTCAAGTTTTATTCAATATAAAATGAATATGACCCGCAGAAACTAATTTAACAGTAAACACTTCATTTTGAAATCTTAGCACTTATCGTTTTTAGGGTGAAAATGTTTTGCTTTTATAAATAAAAGCCGACAGAAACATTATTAATTAAGTTTTTTTTGCGGCATTAATTAAAAATGTTAAATTATTTTTATCCCGCACCAGAAAATATTTAAATTTAACTTCCATGACAACTTAAAAATGCTAGGGTATAAGTATAATAATTTTCATTTGTTAAAGTAGATTTATTCTGATTCAACAAAAACTCACAGTGATATATTTTCTTTGATTAAAACTTACGATTATACGATATTCTTTAATTAACCTTAAAGATTCACCCTCACATCAGTTAAGCGGGAATCGAAAGGCAGTGAATAGTTTTATTATTTTTTTCTCGTTAAAAAAGCAATATATGATTATGGTTCCACAAATGGTCATAACAATTTCATAATTTTTAGATATACTCATCCTCAGAAAAATTCAAGACTAATTGCTTTTAAACAGAAAAATTTACAATTCACCACAATTTGAGAATCAAAATAAAATTGTATTAATTAAAGTAAAAAAAAAAAAACAATTATAATAAAAAAAAAAAATAATAATATAAATTGTTTTTTCAAACCAAAGTTATAATCAAAACGAGAAAAATATCATGATTTAGCCTGGTCATTCCAATGTTATATTTAAAAGTTGTATAACCACTAATTTATTAGCCAACCTTGTATATAAAATGATAGGAATTTTTTTTTTAATTTGTTGGGTACATTTCGCCAAATTCACTTTATGTAATAAATTAAAAATTCTGCTATTTTTATAAAAATTAAAAAGTTTTTATTTTTAACAATATAAATTTAAACTTAAGTTTTCGTTTTTTTTACGATTTAGCAATTAGCAATAGTCTTTTCGGTCTAATTTTCCGTCTTCGGCCATCATATGGTATTATTTTATAAATACATTTGTACAAAAAGAAGTTTGCTGCTGTTGTACAAATTACGTTTTTTTAAAAAACCAACACCCTGTTGTTTACTTACTTAGTTTTTATTACAAACTACGAATATTACAATATAATAAGTTATAAAATATTAAATATATTTAAATTGAATTTCTTTTGGTATAAAATGTAGTGTCATTTTAAAAAAAAATATCTAAAATTTAAAATGTTATATGATGTCATTTAGACAACTTTCAATTCTAAAATTAAAGTCATAACATATCTAAAATTTCGATAACGTATATTTTTAAGTACAGTAAGAAACAATAACAAAAAAGTCTCCAACGTCATATTTTTAAAAACCTATATGGCTTATCTGGAAATTTCTTATGGGAATTATATGTATGTATCTTTATAAATTTCTAGTTATAAAAATATCTAATATCTCTATTCAAAATATGCTCAAAGTAATAATTTATATTGAGCACAATTTATATGGTTATAATATGTCCTCTCATTACTAATTTATACTCTTTTAGTTACGTCCTTATTGCGGAAAGTAGATATTAACATTCGTTTATATTATACTTTCTTAAAATGGATCGTTGTTGGAGCTAAGGGAAACAACATCAAGTTCAACATTTGCAAAATGATATGCAACAAAAATAAGTTAATATTATTTTTAAAAAATGACATTTTCATTTCAAAGTAACTTCATTCCGAATTTTTTGAGATGAAAATTTATAAGCTTTGCTATTGATTTGTTAAAATGAAAAACAAAATATAAAAATTTATTGAAGTGTGGGTTTTGAACTTTTTTTTTTATGAATTATACATTTAGGGATGTTGTTCTTTATTTTTTTACTTTTTGACTACCGGTCACCAAAAAAGAAACTTAATCGCTTAAAAAACCAATGTACATATATATACATAAATAATTTTAAATAATTTCATAAAAGGATATTACTATATTATTATACTCGAATACAAATATTATGAAACGATAAATTTATCTGCAGCTATACTGGAAATTTAAAAAAACCTTACTTTTACAGAGAAGAGAAATTAGTTTCAACATTTTTTTGTAAAAATAAAAAATATATTTAATAATTTTGTAAATTTATTTGCAAAATTAATCAATTTATTGTTTATTAAGTTTCACTTTTTATTTCTTATATTATTTTTGCGATTAGATGTGCAAATTTATAAATGATAAAATTTGAGGACAATAAAGTTAGAAGGTCTTACTTTTTAATAAATTAAATTACTGTCACCCTGAAAATTTTAGTTTATTAAATAATTTGATAAAGTTACGATAATTATTTATTTTAAAATGTTGGTATCAGTAAAAATGAATCTCTTGTTATACTTTATCAATACACACCTCACTTATATCATAAATAATATAATAATTTATCAAACGATGTAAACATCAACATCATCAATTTATCAAAAAATTAATGTTTAAGTTAACATTGCAGACCATTTCCAAACAAAGTATTTCATATTGCTTTCCATTATTTTTAATTGTTAAAATAAACACAAAAAAAAAAAAAATGAAAACATATATAAATTGATGTCGACGCTAAAAGGAAGTATCAAATCAATAATTTAGAAATTCAGGAAGGTGATAAATTCATTACAAGTATTATCTGTTGCCTCAAAACAATATAAACTACGTTGAATTGTGGTTTGTGTCATGTTCCTTTAATATTAATAACGGTATATGTATTATTTACAAAATTTGAAACGAATCTATACAATTCTTTCAATAACACGAAATCTGGGGGGAATGTGAACAAGAAAGAAAGTGACAATCAATTTGATAATTGGGGTTGATTTTTTTCTTGTTTTAATAAAGTTATCCATCAGTTCCGCGATGTGATATTATGGTGTTTGAAAGTGGAGTCAACAATTAAATTAAGTGTCTAATATATAAATTGATGGTATTTGGATAAAGTTTCGACTTTTTGAATAAATTTACAACAAATTAAAAAAAATGCGTTAATGAATTGGAAAGCGAAAAGAAACTTAAAAAATTCTTAAAGTCAAGTTGACAATTCAATTTAGTAATTTCATCATTTTCTGATAAGAGAGTTGGAATAAAATTTGCATATCATCCATATCCTTTTTCTATATTTTACTTTATTTGAATTCAAATATTTTTTAGAGCACAATTTGTATAATAAGATTCGACTTATTCAAAATGAATGGTATGCTATAATGACAAAGTTATTTTTGTTAGCAGCCTCTTGAATCGAAAATCACCAGAAAAGTATTATTAGAGTATGAAGAATTATTTTAAATTTCACTTAATATTCACAACAGGTATCTCTCCTTTGACAAATCGAATCTTAAAACAAATAATTTAATTTGGTTTCATTTCTTATATCTCAAATTTATATAATAAAATAAAAAAAAGAGTATTGAAATGATATTTAAGTTGATTTAGAATTCATGAGTAAAAATTACAATTTTAGTAGTTGAAAAATGTTTTTTAGCCTTTGTTTTATTCACAAATTTGAAAACTAAAAAAAATTACTTTTTTGAACGAAAATCCTCAAATACATTTAAGACTTTTGTTACCATATGAAGTAACATTTTTTAGAAAAGATTGTGTTGTATTTTCTTAGCCTTTAACTATAAGTTTCATCAAAGGATTGTTAAAGTATTTATAAAATAAATATTTTAGCATTCTGAGAAACATTTAAAGTCTTAGTTTTGATTTTTTTTTTAGGTTGGAAAAAATCATGGGAAAAGAAACAAAAGACACGCTTAATAGTCTCTAAAATACTGTGGGTCTCTAACCCAATTACGATTTTATGCTAAAAATTCTCAATTACAACATAATTCGAAGCTTGAGTTCTATTTTACATCTAGTCTAATATAAATTTAAGTAACTCTAATCTAAACTTAATTAACTTAACCAAAACCTAATTTAACCACATTTCACCATATGCTATTTTAATTAAATTACGATGTCTTTAGTCACCAATAATTATTTTTTACTCTAGAATCCTTTTCAAGAATAAATTCTACCATGGCTTTTAGGTACCATATGATGTAGTTCTTGTTGAATAATATTGTATTTGGTAATGCGGTAAACTTGCGTTATTTATGAAATTTTAATTAAACAATTTTTATGGACTAATTTAAAATAAATGAAATTTAACAGTTTCTTTGATTGATTTAATTTTTTTAGTTTTATAAAAGTGTTAAGTATTCTGAATTCAGATTATAATTTATTCAACTAAAATTCAGCAGATTTATTTACTAAATATCAAAACAAAGACTTAGTTTTTTCTTAAATTTACGCATGCATTGTTATTGACTGAGGCTGCTTTGCAAATTCAAAAATGATATTATAAATTTGAAAAAAAAAAAAATAACTAAAGGACAGCATTTATGATATTTAATTTGTCTTCATAAGTATTTTTAGTTTCCAGTATAATTAATGGTATAACTCATAAAAATTAAACAATAAAAGTATCAGTCACAACACAGAGGTCAACATGTAAGATATAGGGTTAACGAGAGGAGTGCTAAAAATTATTTTTTTTGTTTGTTAAAAAATTCATGAATGTATGACATTTTACATGCAATCTTTATTTACTTAAAGAAAACAATAGATAGAAATCACAATGGAAAACTATGTTTAGTTTTATTCTTGCAATTAATAGTGATATAAAACTAATTTTGGTTTGATTACTACCCTTTGAACATATGTTCAGATTGTATGTAGTTAAATATTTGTGCATAAACAATAACAACTGCAAATATACTTTCAAAAAATTGGTTTGATAAATCATATTCGACCATTTCTTTAGTTTTATCAGTATTGTATACATATCCTCTAAGTCAACTGGTTAATTCTTGCAACAATATGGGTATAATTTTAAATGTAGACATTATTTTTTGTAGACCTAGTAGGAACGACATATGTTAAATAATTATTGTGACAAATTCTATTATTTCACTATATATCAAAGTAGAATTACTACAGAGAGTTATAATGATTTTTGTGCTTAAATATAATTACCTAAAAGTTTTTCTGAAAATAAATAAATGTACATAAAATATTTTTAAATCAATTATTTTTACTTGATGTGTGTTTCATACCTTACTTTTGGAAATTCAAACAAAAGTATTTTATATCCAAATAATCAAATTCAATAAAAATTGCATTTTCCCTTCTCAGATAAATGTAGATAAATGTAAAACATTATGTAAGTCATAATAACGTTTATTCGTCATAATAACGGTTATTAGATTTTAATTTGTTATGTGAATGAAAGTTAAAATTCATAGATAAGTTTTTATAAAAACTTGTTTTCCAGCGTTAGAGTAAAATTTTGGTATAACAGTGAAAATAGTCGAATATTCTCCTTTTAATTTTACTGATGTGCTTATCATACAGATACGCGACTGAGTCGAGTACAAAACACTGAAGAAGTCTGCAAGTAGTAGACGAAATACGCGTATCTGCATGATAAGCACATCAGTAAAATTAAAAGGAAAATATTCGACTATTTTCACTGTTATAGATAAGTTGTTTTTCTGTTAATTAAATTTTTCCTTAATATAAAGTTCTTCTAATAATATTATGTTCTTACTATTTAGCACATTTTTCAATATTAATATACGCTAATAAGTTAAACAATGTTAAACTAATTAAATCTACATATACATAATTTATATATAATATACAAGTTATAATGTAGCTTATATTTAAATTTTAAATGTATACCTACTTTCAATAAAAAATACACAATTTATGTGAAATTAGAAATTTATGAAATTGAAAGAGTATACCTATAAAACATTTTGAACAACACACTAATAATCTATAGAAAAGTAAAAGAAATGAAGTTCCAAAATATTTCAATATTTTTATTTATCCCAAAGTGGTATAGACAAAAGTGCCAACGTATTTTGACAATTTTTATTTTTTAAAAGAATCAATCAAATATTCATAAAATTACTTTTTTAACTAAATTGAAATTGAATTTTCGATACCGAAAGTTGTTTTTCCTTCATATTTGGTTAAACATTCAGGAATCATAAAAAAATTTAATATTATTGCGAGGGAGTTAATGTTTTCCAAGTATAGAAAATATATAATATTCTGATTATTTTATAAAAAAAATTGACAAACTGTATATGAAATTTGATGAAACCCTTTCACTCAATGAAAATTAAAGTCATAAAAATAACAGAAATAACAAATTTGTGGAAATTTTTTAATTTTTTTCCGACATATTCAATGGGTTAATATTTTTTTTTGCAAAACAAATTTTCAATAAAAATATATTAAATTTAACACACTACAGCTTAAAGAAAATGAATATGCATTTATGTATGTATCATTTTGTATTCATCTGTGCAAGTTTGCCATTTTTTGAATATGATCGCTTTTACATAATAAAATTTACTCGTATATTGGCTTTTTAGTTTCAAAATTAAACTGCTTTACGGCTATTATGTGGTTGTTGTTTATTTTTATAGTTAAGGACATCGTCAAAAGTCATAAAAAGTTTAGATATTTCAATCAACGTAATATTTATCTTCAGATGCCCTTTTTCTCAATTTTTTCAATTTGTTTTTAAAGGAAAAGTACATACTATAGTAACGAAAGAGTTACATAGAATTTTCACCTGAAATATTATTGAATCCATCATTCTTTTAAAGGTTTATGGAAAATATTAAAGCCGTTCTCTATATTATTGCATTTTATGTATTAAAATTCATTAAGTAAAGTGTAGAGCGTGATAAAATATAAGGATGCTGTTAGCGTTCATATAAAAATTAAATTTTAATGAAATTTTGAATATATAAAAGTAAAATTTTGCATTAAAAATTAAGCAAGTATGCATTAGTACGATTGAATAAAATTTTTGAAAACTTACAAATTCATTTGTGTAGGAATCTACTCTTAAATAAATTAATCATAAAAAGATAAAATTATCATAATTATGTAATTTACATTCAACTCTCCAGGGTTTTTAAACTTTTAATTGTTTTCGTATTGTTATACATTGTATACATTGTATACAAACAAAAAATATCTTTATATTGAACCCACCAAAAAAACTCAATTTTCATCGCTATTTAACAATAATAACCCAAAAAATTAGATTTTAATGACTACAACATCTTTTAAAAATAGAATGTTATATCAAATAGCTCTAACAACCATGTAATATTTTGAAGTTTGTATATTATATAAAAAAATAATGTATCCTTTCTTTATTAATTTTCTTCTTTTATGCTTAAATATATTCTTTGAGTTAACTTAACTTTGAATTTAATTTCAATTTAAGCCCTCAGGAGCATCATTTAATATACCCTACAAAGATAAAAGAAATACCATTTTTTATGTGTATGCACTCAGTCATTTCGTACCGTTCTTCTCTTTTTTCGTAGAAGAAAATGTGGTTATTATAAAATGTTTACAATTTTCTTATTTTCAATTTGGTTATTTTGTTAGGAAAATAAAAGAAAAAAAAACATTTAAGCTCAGTTATATTCTAGAGTTTATTTATGTTTCACTTCGTCTATATGAAGTTTTGGTTTTTTTTAGAAATCAGCAGGAAAATAATAGGTAACAATATAATGCAAAAGTTTTAAGAACAAAAATAATAATATTACATAGATAATTTAAATTTAAAAACCCTGAGTGGCACTGAATTGCTATTAAAAATATTATACACTATTAAGATATTTGTGTTTCTTGCATAATCTCATTTTAAACTTTGAATATAAGAACAGTATGAGAATAATAGCAAAGTAAATAGAAAAAAAGTTCTGTTATAAAAAGAACCTCAACATAGCATTTTCTTAGAAAACTTTTTACATTTTCCTATAACATTATCTTTTCTTTTTATTATATTCAATTTGTTGTTCAACATGAACTGCCGGTGTATTTTTTTTTTGTATTTTTTTTTTTTTTGTATATCAACATAATTAAATACAGTACGACTACTCATACTATGCCAGGTCTAAACAATGACATATAGCAGTGCACTAACATAGAACGACTAGCCACAGTACTGACACCCTATATAATGTTAGGGGGTTTGTGGAAAAAATGTCTATAAAGTCATATTCAATTCTAGTTCTAATATAGTTCAGAATGTGTACTAATCTTCTATACCTACTCTAATATTTATTTTTATATCTTATTTATCAAAATGAAACTTTTATTTAGTTGTTTATTCGCTATACATGCCTACAGTTTTAAAGACATGATATCGCAAATTTTACGTAGTTATTTGGGAGAAACTAATTGGATACCTCACTATGCTTTAATATGAATGGTTCCAGTACCTGTTTAACAATTTCTAACACCAATCAGGAAAATTTCAAATACCAAAATGTTAAACTTAAGAATTGGTACTAAGGTGAAACACATCTTTCACCGATTTGATTCTAACTATTGTAGCTGCCATATATCCATCCATCATTTCAAATACCAAAATGTTACAGACTTTAAAATTGCTACTCACATATATCTTTCAAAAGTTAAAAACACGTTTTTTTAACGTTTTCCAAAATTCTGACCGATTTTGATGATTTTCACTAAACATTTCCAGTTAATAAAATCTGATGAAATTTCAGCACGTCTCAAATTTTCTTCCCCGCAAGACTTTATGGTGAAAGTAATTTTGATGTATTGAGTCAGAATTTAGCTCTAGTAAGTGCATCAGATGTACTACGTTAGTTGTAAAGCTATATTAACTTCGGCAGTCCTTAGTTCGTATAGTTAGTAAAAGAAGAATTTCTGAAAACTTAAATGGTAAAATTGGAATAGAGATCAGTATACGATAGTGAAAAGCATTGAAGGGTTGAAAAAGGGTTTACAAATTTTAACTTTATCTATATATTAGCTACAAAAAGATTCCCAGTTCTTTTTTCTAATAAAAAATAAATCCTATTCCAATAGATCCATGTATATGTACAAAACTCTTGGGACAATCACAAATGAAATTGATGTGTTCGAATGTCTATTATACAATTTCTAGAACATTTTTCAGAAACCAGTTTTTTAATTTGTTTTAAAAATAAGACTCTTGTGAACTAATTTCTATGCACTTTGGATTGTAGTAAACAATATAAAATAATTAAGTAAGGTAATATAATTTGAACAGGTTTTTTAATTGTTTCACAATTTTTAGAGTACGAAATCTATGGCGGGTCGAGCGGCAGGATAACTAACAAATTCCCGGTGTGCTGGTTAAAAAAACCAGATGAAAAACCGGTGAAATTTAAAAAAATATTTTCAAAGTCAAATAATAGAAGAAATATTTTCTGCTTTTTCCAAATTGAAATAGTACTATATATGTTACGATACTTTTTGTCACTCAGATTTTGCAAAAATGTACCAAACACCAAATTTTATTTTGATTTTAGTTTAGTTGGTTATTCAAATTGGTAACTGGTTGGTTGAGTTATCAAAATATATGCAAACTAGCAATTTAAATTATCTAACAGCCCACAAATGGTTCATACCAACACACCAGTTCAGTTCATAACAAACGTATCTCATGATTTTATAACTTGAAATTTAAAAATAATTTGCTGGACGAGCAAATTCATTACAACCTGAGGAGAATTGTGAATTGCTAGTAAACATTTTTTTTCAAAAGAAAGCGTTTGAAACCTTAAATTCTTCAATATTTTTATGGATATGGCTATAAATTTACTTAAGCGAATATATGCAAAGCCACTTCATGAGAAATTCCTAACGGACATTATTCATTATAGTTCCCAAATATAAACAAGAAAATTGTATAAAGTATTTAATTGCACTTATTATCAAATTTTATAAATAACCAACAGCTATATCTACATTAAAAGAAAAATTAAGAAATTTTAATTCAAAATATGGGTCAGTTTAATATTAGCAATACAAAAATCTGAACAAAAATCTAATATGTGGCTTAAATATTTGTTTTGACATTGACAAATTAACCGTTTGTTTGTAATAAGTCTAAAAAGCTCAAGCCTTGGATATCCAATTCAGTATTTAACAAAACTAATAAATGTGAATTACGTAAACAAGTCGATAAACAGCCCAATAATAGTTTTCTTAAGAAGTATGTTAAAAAATTTTATAATGAAATTAAGTGTCAAGTTGAATTATGTAAAGAAAAGTTAAACAAAGAAGATTACGATGGTAGGATACAGGCGAAGTTCACGAACGGACCTTACAGGAAATTAAGAAACGATCCTCTTCAACAATTCATCAAGGCGAGTAGACAGCACTATCAAGGAATGCCGACAAGTAATAGGAGTCAACAAACTTAAGATCCCCAATCCAGCACTTCCTAGAATTAAAAAACTTCCTAAAATTCACAAACCAGGGAATGAGATGAGAGAAATTGTGACAGCAGATATGTCTCCAACATATAAAATAGCCAAATGGTAAGTGGAGGAGTTTCGTAATATGGATAAGCAGTTCGAAACCCAATCAGTGAAAAACTCTAAGGAACTTCCTCAAGAATTACAATCAATGGGAGTACTTGACAAAGACGAGGTCATGCTCTCTTTTGACATAAAATCCTATTTTCCCAGTATCCCAGTCAAAGAGGTTATTATTCTGGGTAGAAGAATGGTTACTACAGCAAGAAACTGGACCACAGTGGAGGGCAAAAGTAAAACCATTAGAGGGGATTTCTACAAGCAATCGAAAGCGGCTCCAATGGGATACCTCCTCTCTCCATTCACAAGTGAAATTTTTATTGCTAAATTGGAGTCAGATTTAGCAGCAGAAGAACGGTTACCAAGGTTTTGAAAGAGATACGTGGATGATAGTTTTCTGTAATAAGGGAAAGGGACTTAGAATCAACCTTAGCTACTCTTAACGAACTTCATAGGAATATACAGTTTACTGTGAAGGTAGAAAAAGAAGATCAACTACCGTTCTTAGATTTACTGTTAACCAAAACAGAAACGTCCCTAGAATTAGAGATTTACAGGAAAACTACGGATACTGACATGGTCATCCCGAATACATCCAACCACTCCTATCAACATAAGATGGCATCGTTCAACCACATGATCCATCGAATGTTAACACTTCCCATAACCGAAAAAGGTTTAGTAAAAGAGATTAAGCACATATTTGAAAGAACAAACCATTCATGGAGAACAAACCAACCAAATTGCGAGAACAAACCATTCATGGATATCCAGAAAAAACCATCACGGACTCACTCAGTAAACGGAAAAGAAGCTTACAACGGAATTCCCTCACTAATCTACTCACTGATCAACAACCCAAAAGAAGACATGGCATTGGAGTTTAGCAAGATTTCTCTCCCACTCAGAGTGAAATTAAAAAAACACGGGTTAGATATCGTATGTAGCAGCAGAACCAACCAGCTTAAGTGTGTTCTAGGTTCAACTAATTGAACAAATGGATAAATCAGGTATATATAAGATAACTTGCAACAAAGTTTATATTGGGCAAACTATGAGAAACATGCAAACACGACTCAACGAACACCTAAGAGAAACAGAACTGGCTAAGAAGAAGAACTCAACAGAGTTCTGATCCAAAGTAGCAGAACACATCATCCAGGAGAATCTTAGTATTTCGAAAGAAGACATTGTAATGGTAAATTACATTAGAGATTCTAGGAAACTAGATTCAGCTGAAAGCATCGAAATCTACAAAACTAAAAATGATTCACTCCTAAATAAAGACCAAGGCAACGGATATCTTCTTTATTTAATTTTTTAGTTAAATATGATAGAACAAATAACACCACCCCTACCTGTCACTCTAACGTCGGGAATATTATTTCAAATACCAACAATGAAATAAACAATAATATTATTACTCAACCCTGTAACTGTGCTATTTAATTGGATAATAAACAACCATCCAGCTGCGAAAAACATCAAATTGTTACCTGTGCGAATAGAATAAATAAAACGATTTTAGATTTCTTTCCTCAGTCGAGTACAAGAGTAGACGAAATACGCGTACCTGTGTGATAAGCATATCAATAAAATTAAAAGGAAAATATTTGACTATTTTCACTATTATAAAGAAAAGTATTTTATAGATAAATTTGAGCAGTTGAAAGGTAATTCAATGTCTCATTACGCAAGGTGAGAGCTCACACAATGTTGCCAACTTAGTTTTTTTACATTATATCATGTTGACGTTTTTTTTTAAGACATTTACGATGTCACCGATGATCTTTAATAATGACAAAATCAATGCTAATTTTTTTAATAATTTTTTTTATAAATATTTCTAATACATTAACTTCTGAAAATTTTTCTAATTCTACACTTAGTCCTATCGTTCACGATAAAATTTTTCAAGTTGTTAGTTTTTTCTTTAACTTTTTGTCTCTCTCTTTTTTCTTTGTATATAATTCTAAGTCAATGGGATGAACACCCTAAATGTTTATACACAGAAATTTGGAATACACAATCAGATATACAATAGCTTTTTCTGTAGAATTTTTATATGGACTAATTTACACGTGGAAAACTATATCTACTGTAGAGTACTTCACCTTCAAAATAGCGTAGTTCCATTCTATTTTTAGTGATAACCCAAACTCTCAACTATTTATCATTTATTTTATCCCAATTATAAAGGGTACTGGACCAGGTCGAAAAATGCAGAAAGCTTTTTTGCCTTCGACGGGAATCGAACCTGGGACCTTTCGGTTGAAAGACAGACGCTCTACCTACTGCACCACCTATCAGTGTGTGCAATTTCTTGAATTGTTAAAACTAACAAACATTTTTTAATATTAACTTCTACAAAAATGATGTATGAATATTGAATATCATCTTTCAATTTATAATCATTTCAGTATATGTTAATTTTTATGTTAATATTGAAATTTTATTAGCTTTCCATCTAGGCTATATTTATTAATCTAGCGTAAGCCGTTTAAGGCATATGGTGAGAAATAAACCTCAAGTACAAATGTATTTAAGAACTAAGTAGTAATGAATGATATAATGACAAAGGTCAATACAGCTAAAATCAAAGTTATGCGCACAGATCGGGCATCACAACATCCAATCCTCCTCGAAGAAACGAGAATCCTCCAAAAATCAAAGAGGTGAGTTAATTCAATGTGTACCATTCATATATCTGCGCACTAAAATAAAACTTTTCAACTAAAATGTAAAATCAGTCTTCTTGTACGGTCTATGAAATATGGAAAGTTTCAGTTAGCATCACTTGGAAACTTAAAGTGTGCACCATCAATAGATGTCCCTGACGTATCCTAATACTTCGTGTGCCATAAACCATTTCAATTTCCAAAACATTGTTGCAAAAATCGAATGTAAAACAAGTAGACTAGGAAATCCAACAGACAAAATGGAATTTTAATTATACTTGAAAGAAGCTGAAAAGCAACATCGCGGAACAATGTTTTGAATGTTTTGAATTTTGAATCCACGGGGTATACATCGCGTCGCAAGATCAAGAAAAACATGGAGAATAATAGTCTTAGCCGAAACAAGAATCCAAAAGAAAACATATCCGCAACTGAAGAGCAGGTAGGTCAGTGTTGAGTTTACAGAACAGTGATGATCGGACAGTGCAACCTCGGTAGATGTTCGAAATAGATCTGGCATTCCCAGAAATATAGACATCATGTCCCCTCCTAGGAATCCTCTATCATATTCGAAGGTATACTAGGTAATAAATAGTTAATAGTCCTTTTCGAATAAAACTTTAACTGCATCAAAATTACACTATTGTGTATTATGTATTTTATTGTTATTATTTTATTTATTGCCTTAATGTATTTGAAAATTACATATTCCAAATTCAAATTTAATAATGGTTTAAATTTAAGAGCTGATTTTATTTAAGTTTTTTTTTCAATTATTTGGTTATTATAATTTAAAATAAATTTGTTCAGTACCTGTGATTACTGCAAATTAAGGTTTTGTCTAAGAGATCCGTAAGGTATGATTTGGTTTTCAAACTGAGTAAAATCCTTTTCATTAACTTTGCATTCACCTACATTGGATATAAAAATAAAATGAAAATTTGGTAAAATTATTACACTAAATTGGAAATTACTTATTGAGTAGGTACAATGTTAATAACAATTTCGAATAAAACACATTTTTCTGTTTTTTATATTTTTTAATATTTAAATTTTTATACATAGTTCAAGAAAATATTTTAAAAATTTGCAATATCTAATTTAATTACTTGGAACCAATTTATCAAAAAAAAAATTTTATACAACATAAATTTATTTAAATTTGACGAGGCAAAAATTGAATGCTTAGTTTTTAGGGTTTGTTCACAATTTACGAGATTTTAATATTATATCATATACAAATACGTATATTACATATTTTATTCACATAGATGAATTCAAAAAAATTGATTTGAATTAAACAACAATGATTATTATAAAAAAATTTTATTTGAAATTTTATTTTAAAATATATCTTTATATAATGGTTCAAAAAAGATGGTTTACATAATCATAACATTACAAGATATTATTAAATTAACTATAAGATTTAGATTATACTATTATATGATACTATACATTACAATATAGCCTAAATAATTTATTTAGCTGTATATAGATCTAATTTTAGATTTATTTTAAAATCTATTTCGAAATTTTTAAGTCAAAAAACTAAAAACATATATAGATTTAAAAAATAATTCTTTAAGTAATAATCAAATTAGAAAAATTATTTACAAAAATTAATAATTAAAATATTGTATTAATAATGTTAGTATTGTACTATAAAAATCAAAACAAGTAATAATAAAATAACTATTTTGATATTATGAACGTTAATTATAAAAGATTGCACATATTTATTTACGTTAAATCATAAAATCTTATAAAAAAAAAAAATCAAAAGAACACATGGGAATTCATGTAACTGATATTCGGATAGCTTCTGTTAAAAACAAAAGTTAATAACTTTTAGAATAATTATTTCAATCCTAAAATTACATTAAATTTCAGTTAATCAATGGTCGTAAATCTGTGTGCTGAGTTTCTTTGTGTCTTCTTAAATCGACTTTACGTTGAAATGATTTGTGACACAATTCGCATGCAAACGGTTTGTAGCCGGTATGTTTACGGGAATGTGTAATTAAATTTGAACTTTGACTAAATGCTTTTCCACATACTTGACATTTATGAGGCTTTTCACCTGTAAAAAGAAATTTTAATTAATTTATTTTTTTAAATTAAAATACGTATAAGTACATACATATATAAGGAATTGTATTACATTTATATTGTTTTTAATAATTAAATGATACGATGTTTATTGTTAAACTGTTTAAATTACCCAAATAATATTATATAAAAAAACGCTTGCCTTTTATTTTTATAAAAAATGTTTTCTTCTTTACAAAACAAATATCAATGCCAAGATAATAATATTGTATTATGTTATTTAATTGTATGTGCAACTTCTAAATATAAATATTGAAGGAGACAACACCATTTAATAATATAAAAGGAAACTTGCACTTCCTCTTTTCAACTAAATTAAACTTTAAATTTAAGTGATTTAGTGTATTTTTCTATTCAAAGGGTTTTTTAATAAATAAATTTACAAAATTCCCTACTACAAGTTTTAATTTAGGAATATATTTAAAATAATATAGGTATACATACATTTACTTTACACGTACTCGAACAATAGATTTATTTTAAGATTCATATTAAGCGAAACTTATTTTAATAATTTTATATAATTTAGAATATCCCTATTCATTAAATCTCATCATAAAACAAGATTTGAAAAATGAAATCAAAGCGGAATGTAAAAATAAAATCTCTACTGAGAAAAGATGCTATATATTGTTAACATTGTAATATTATACATATTCTTGTTTTTTATTTTTGTAAATCAATCCAGTGTACTCTAATACGAAAATACATAAGATAAACAATAATAATCTTGCATGGGTGTGAAATTTTTTATTATACTTCAGTTTAGCAGATACCTAAAATTCACCTATATAATATATGTAATATGTATGTATAATATAATTCAATGATGTGTAGTTGTAGTGATTCTCATAAAAATTGAAATCACGTAGAAACTTTTTTTTGTTCTTAATTTGTCTAAATAATCAAAAGACTCAAGGGAATTTAAGTAAAGCTCGCTAAACTTTTTATTATATTTTCAGTGTAATATTCACTGGGTCTGGGAACGACTTCGTTTTACGTGGCTAGCTCTTATTCAAGGATCTTAAAATTATGACAAATTGTGACTTCAACTTCATTATAAAATGTTTTTAATAAATATTTCAATTAAATGAATAAAATTATTTAATTAAATTTTATTAACAAAATTTATTCAGTGATGTAGGTACTTATGTATTTATAATTATTTTTAAATCATATTCGTAATTTCAATATTAAAAAATACTAAAAAAATTAAAAGTAAGTAGATAGGTAGGTATATAAAATAATATTGAGAAGTTTTAATATTTCTACTATTACATTTTTCCGATTTCTCGACTCAAACAAATATACTTTTAGCATTTCTAATGAAACGTGTTCTGCAATTATAATTTCATCTACAGAACTAAAATAAATCAACAATAAAAATAAGAAACCTTTCTCAAATTGGTCCAAATTAGAATTACGCTTACAGCAAAACAAAAACTCAAATCAAAAACTACAAATTATGGTAAGAGGAAGATAAATTCCATTTTGTAACATTTTCATACACACACAAAGTTGTAGACATAATAGGTATGTACCTATGTGCAATACTTTATCATTATAAATATGTATGTAACATAAATCTGTATAATTTTTTATACCGTTGACATATTAATAAGAAGTAATCTGAATTTTATTTTAAATAAATGTTTGAAAATATCTACTTCATAATATTTATTAATTATTTTGTTTAACGTTGTAATCTCTCCTCTTATCAATTTTTTTTATTTGTCAAGCCCTTTACGAATGTTTGCATACGCTTGTTTTGACTATAATATTTCAAATTTTATAAACATAAACATTACTCATATTGCAACATTACTATAATTTCTACTCTATTTTTTCTAGTATAAGCTTTAAAATATAGGTGGTGGTACTACCTATAATAATTTTTCATAAATATTATGGTGATATTATTTTACAATTTTACTACAATTTAAAAAATTTTGTACTATTTTATTTTAATATATTATAAGAGTACTCTTGTAAAGTAGTTACAAAGCCGACTACAAAATAAAATAATCATACCTATACAATAAACAAAAACGAGCAGAAATGGGGAATGGAAAATCAAAACTCCTCCACTAAATTTTTCATTGGTTAGTCGTGATTTTTTTTTTCTTTTACTTTGCTTTTCATCTGTTACTGTATTGCTGTCGTTGTTATTGAGTGGATTCTGTGAAATATTTATGTATATAATATAATCATTTAGGTTGTTATACCTTGTCGCTCTGATTCACATTGGAAATAACATGGCGTAAATAAATATATGGGTGAGCTTTTTATGTAAAACTGTTCTTATTTATATTTTGTGTTGTTGGTTTTGAAACATGGTATGTGCTTTAAAATAAAATTGTGAAAGGAGCAAAACTATAAAAGAAAGATTTTAAATTGCGAATATCAGAAAGGAACGCCATCAATTCACGCATTTAGTCCTTTATTATTTTTAAATGTACATTGTACGTTACATGAAAACAAATATTTTAGGTTGTTGTCATGACAATCTCCCAGGATATAAATTTTGATTAGAATATTTTTCATATGGTAGTGGAATGTTGTACATTCAAATGATACTAAAATGTATTAAAAATTTCTGTATACGTATAAAATGGAGTATCATTATAAGAGAAAAAAAATTCAATCACGCTAAGGCTATAACCACAGGGGGCGTTTATTTTGTATATTATTAGAATTGTGAAAACACATTAAAAAGTAATGTTTGCGGAACATAACTATAAAGTCACACAGACAAGATTTAAATAGTTTTCTAAATGATTGCATTTAATACAGAAAATCATATAAAAATATTCTCTTGTGTTAAATATAAGTATATAATAGGTAGGTATAGTATAAGTATTACGTAAAATCAATATATTTTTTTTGTATAAGGAACTTTTATTTTAAAATATTTGAGAAAAAGTATTTTATTTATTTTAATATTTTTATTTATTTATTCATTTTATTTCGTACATATACATGAGACGGTAAGTCTCTATAGGAGTATATAAAGTATAATGTGTAGCAAATTCATAATTCTTAAATTAACTTAAATTAAATTAAATTAAATTAAACCTTAACCTAAAGAAATTAACAATAATGAAAATAATTTATAAAGAAAAGAAATTAATAAAAGAAAATTTAAAAAGAAAATTTAAAAAAAGAAAGAAAGAAAATCTCTCCTCCAAACAAAACTATCTTTCAGACGTCTCACACCTAACAAGCATTATTCTACAAAATTTTTATTCTTCTTAATTAATGACTACACTTTTTCCTTAAAATATAGTATAATTAATAATTAGGATGTTCTAGTGTTAAATTTATGTTATATATGAATATAATATAATGTTATAATTTGCATCTTATGTAATTTACAATATAATTATCATTTTCGAAACAATATATTTTTTAAATTTTTTTTTGAACAATTATTTTATATAGTTTCAATTTATTTTAAAATATTTTCAAATAATTTGGATTAAAAATCTTTTTGAACTCGTCAATTCTTTTTTCAAGATATAAGGTATAGTTCAAATTAATTTTCATTTAAATATTTTAGCTATTCTATCTTCAATTCTATATAATTACCAGATCGCAAAATCATTATAATACACATTTATAACTGCGACTTGCGACTTGATTAATATTGAGATGTAACTAAATAAATCACAACAAAAAATAAATATATATATGAAATTCACATTTCAATTAAAAACTATAAATGAAAGTAATAAATATTTTACTTTCAAATATAAATTCGAGTACAAATTATAATAAATATTTACAATTAAGTTTGGAAGCTCATTTGAAATTCGTCATTTCTCTTTTAAATTTAAAAGCTGACAATTTAAATATGTACAAGATTACATATTATTAGTATAGATTGCTGATTACATATACATATGTTCAACATAAACTCAGCGTCAGGACTCATTCAGAAATATAAATATACATATACCTACCTACATATAATTAAATTATAATATTAGAAGTAACATGGTAAATAACTTAACTTCTTTATTTTTTCATAACTTCAGAATAAATAAATGTAACTTAGAAAGAATAATGGCCTGCTCCACAGACGCAATTGATTATATCAAGAATTTATTAAACTATTACCTTCCTCATTAAACTCTACTATAACTATCTTGAGAACAATTCAAAAAAAATATAAGTTCTCAGAATTTAAAAAAAATATATATACCTTACACGATTTTCCATCAAAATCTTTCTTATTTGATAAGCTTTGCATAATTTAAAGTGCTATATTAATATGTACGCCTAAGTATATCGATGTAAATACATACTTATAACCAAAACGTATTCATATATACATACATCTATATTTATAAGCATCCAAAGTATCTAATAAAATCTATTTTCTACATACCTACATGATATAAATAATAAATGTACATTGTTCATTATAAACATGCATATGGTATATATAAAAGTATAAATCGTACCTTCATAAAAGTAAAGCAAAAAAAAAATCTGGAAAAATATTTAAATCTTATATAAAGGTTAAAAAAATCTCAACCAAAAAATTTTTATAGCATTTATTTATACTTGGTATATGTTTCTCTTCATTGTCTGAATAAAAAGAACTTATGTTAAAAATCTTATTCGAAAACTCCTAAGCCTTGGGTCCACGAGTTTCGTCTACTACATCTTTCTGCCATCGAAATATTTCTTTGAAAGAATCAATTTAATTTAGGTAAGAAATAAAATTGAGTATAAAATTTAAGAAAAGGCTAACTACCGTTTTTTCACAAATTTTATTGAAGGTTCATATAACCTTTATACATATTTATTTCTTCTTTTTTTTTATATTCGAACATTTAAATTACACAGTAAGGTATTCAAATGTAGGGAAACACCTTTTAAAAGCATTAAAACGAATTTTCACTTGAAAGCTCATCTGAGATTGCTTTATTGATTTTTAAAATTTTTTTTTTTTTATGCATGTAAATATAAATATATAAGCAAAACTCTTTATATACTTACGTTTATACACATTATGAATCTGTATATTATATATTATATAAGTGAATCTGAGACGAATTCCGCATACTTTAAAAACAGTAAAATTATATTAGACAGGAAAAATACCACAAATCTCATTTATATATATATAAACATGCATATATAGGTATATATATAAATATTATATAAATAAATACATATACACGTAATGTTAGTTTTTACATTTTATGTTCAAGAATCCTTTAAATAAAAATAAAGCAACCGTCAAACATTCAAAAAGTATTATGTGTGAATTGAAATCCTTTTTTGTTTCCTCATATTTTTGATTTTTCTTGGAATTTTTCGAGAAATAAATCTTTTTGTTCTCTTGAAAGTAAATGTTAATTTAAAATAAGTGAGAAAATCTTTTAGGCTCGTTACATTTTGCTTTTATCACTGATTTCATTTATGATATGTACTAAAATACATGCTGTAATATCTAAAAAATTTAGCTTCATAAAAAGTGCGTATATTGATGATGTAAAAATTTATGAAAAAAAAAATATCTATAGATTACGAATATTTAAAACGTGAACAAAATTTATTAAGATTTGATGAACCAATACTAATGAACTAATTATTTGCTTCTTCTTCAAAAGCATTAATCTATTTCTTTTCAAAAAATAAATTCATCTATTATGATTTATAATCCATATTCTATCTATACTATAACTAAAGTTTAAATTCCTACTTTTAAAAATATGCCGTTGAAAGTGGTATATATATGCATGCACATATCTACAAATTAAGAATATAGATACCTATGTAGCTAAAAAGTGTTTAGCGTTTCAACGGCAAATTCTTGCTTTATAAAAAGAGATTCGAATGCATTCATAATTTCAATATATTGTTACTATGAATATAATATATTGATATTCTATCTATTGAATTGGCCATTAATAATCTAAAATTAAATCAAAAATACCATTTAAAATTTATGTTTGTGCAAATTAAAAATAAAGGGAAAAATTAAAAATATTACATAATCAACATTAACTATTAAAAACATATAATATTACTGAAAAATTTTACTAATTTATTAGAATCTTTTATTTATTTTGATTTTGTACTTCTTTATGAGGTTCACAAATTTAATACAGTAATGAGATTCAAATAAAATTAGGTAAAAAATTAAAAAAAAAAACACAATAACTCAACTGCTTCAAGTCTTTAGGTTTCAAATAATAAATTTGAGTGTTTATAATATTTTTAAAATTTTCAGCTATAGGTATATATAGCTGTTAAATTACACTTTTATCTTTTGACCATTCAACTCAACACCCAGTCTTATCTTTTAAGCTATATCTATTATATTAAATAGTTTTAAAATATACCTACTTTAATTTCTCCTTTCTTCGCGAAATTAAGAACTACATATACTTATATAGTTTTCCCATTTTATTTGAGTCCTAGGTACTGTTGTAGTTTTAATCTATAATATGTAATTATCGTCTAATTCAATTTCTATTTTGTTCAAATATATCAGTTTTGATAAATTATATACAAAGAAAATACTGCGTACATAGATCTACATATTATCAAAAATAATATAAACTATAGTAGGTACATTTCAAAAAATTTTACAGACCTCTGTTTTGTTCTACATGCGACATCTTATAGTTTATATTGTTTTTGATACTGTGCAAGTACATATTATATGCCCTCTAGACTGTGTACCTAACCTCACCCTGTAAGACTTTAAAAGTTTTATATACTTATTACTAATACTGCTAATACCCATATGTTTTTGTTCCTTTTATTATTCGTTTTTATGTGTTTCAGTATATTTTATCTTACTGTAGTGAACGAAATTTTCAGATCTATATTGTGACGTGACTCTCGAATTGGAATCTATGAGAAAAAATTCAAATTGCTGATGACCGAATGTCAACAGTTAAATATTTGTTATGTTATGACTAAATAATACACTCTATAAATTTTATGTGTGGGTACCTATCTAGAATACAATACAAACAGAATTTATATACATATGTATTTGTACCGACTATGCATGAATTTAGAAAAAAATATAAGAAATATGATATGTAACATGCAACCAAGCATTATGTTATAATATGATTTTTTTTTATATATTATTCGGTTTTCCACTGAGTATATTTTTTGTGTTCTTTATGTTTTTATTAAAAGTGTATGTACATTTCTATATTTTTATATCTATATACCCATCAGATTTTATATAATATTTGTATCGTAGCACAAATCAAAAAAAATCAGATCTTTCTTCTTTTGATTATCCATATAATGTAGAAGTATTTTATACGCTTATTTCAAGATGCTATATATACAAAGCATTTTCTTTTACTTTTAGTTAATACATATGTATATTTCGTATATAGGTTTTTTTCAATAAGCATTGAATTATTTGAGCTAAAATATGCATGACGTTGTATAAAATGATATACAAAATCAAAAAGGATTTAAAAAAAATGCCATTTAATTTGGTTATAAAAATGTTTGCCGTTTCTGTAGTACCTACCTATATATGATTTGGTTTTATAATTTAAAAATACCTTTCTTGTATAGCTTATTGTATACCTATACTTTTTAAATATTACCTACATACTAACAACAACTAATTAACTTCATTTAAACTATACGGGATACATTCTTCAAAATACATTTTGAATTTATCTAATAATTTTATTGTATCCACATTTAAAAATATAATATTATTTTTGTTATAAATTGAAAAAAGATTTGTAATAAATTCTTAGTTTATATTTACACTGTTAAATTTTTTTATTATTTTTGTAAATAACATTTGTAAAAATATAAAATTGAAAAACAAAAGTAGTCTTCTATAATTTTCATATAAAATTACATTAAAAACGTTACTCGAACGTGATTAAATCTTTAATATTATCATATCTTATTTAATTTTTTTTTAAATTTAATTTCGGCTACAACTACAATCTCGTATATGTAACTATATTGTATTAAATAAGGCTTTTACTATAGGTATATAGAAATTTAAGTAAATTTACCAACACATGAAAGTTTTCATCAACTATATAGAGTACTACTATAGATATATATATAGAGTTATTCAATTATAGCACTCGTTTATATACTATATATTATTACTATATTTTTCTTCCATTCGAGAATAAAAGCACACTAACTACATTTATAAAAGTACCCTAGGTACTTATACGAAAAAAACTGACAGTAAAAAAATTTACTTGAATTCGTTGAAATCAGAAAGAATCATAAAAAAAAATTACTGAAAATATGAAAGGAAAAGAAATCCCTAAAAATCAGTACATCCCAACGGTCTGATATTTTACAATCACAACCAAGTTTTCTTCTCAATATAAATCTTTCTGTATGTGCTTTGCTTTTTTAAGCAATTTTCTTAAATCGGGTCAAGTTTTTTTTCCGAAGATTTTTGAATGGTTTTTTGTTGTTTTAAGTTTTATCAAATACCACTTATATACATATGAGTATATGTAGATACATATATATAATTACTTTATAGTACATATTCTTAATTTAATTTGGTATATAAGTAATAAGAAAATATTTAGAAATAAGAACAGATTTTGCAAAATGTTCTTTTTACGTTTTATATCAAATACGAATTATCATATCATAGGTTATAACACATATAACTATATAAGAAGAGTACTTATACCACGTATACTAAAAAAAATCAAATTAATTTAATTCTAAATTTAAGTTTATAACTATACCGCAAACTTCATTTGCATTTATAATTAATTTCAAATAAATTAAATTTTAATTTTACATGTTTTGTGTTAGTAAAGTTTTTAATAATCGTTTCACAAACTTTTTGAAAAAATATACAATGTATAAAAAACAACCCTGCATTATAATTAAAATTAACAAAAAAAACGTTATTCTTAATAACTTTCTATAAATGTCTTTTTTACAGACAGAAATAAAATACTCATGTAAATTTTTTCGAAAGAATTTTTTAATTAAAATCATGCTGGAAAATTCGTATGCAGAATATCTGAAAAAAATATTTGTCCGCATTCTCGAACTTTAAAATAATAACTATCAGATTTTTAAAACACTTCATAGTTTTTTTCGAACTAATTCAGCTGAAATTTTATTTTATTTCAACAAATTATACTTTAAGGTAGTGTAAAATAAATGTAGCACGATCTAATTAATTTAAACAAAATAAAACTTACTTGAAATCAGTTTCATAGCATTTGTTATCAGAAAAGCGAAATTAAATTAAAAATTCAAAGAATTTTATTTAGATCAAATTGATTTTTCAAACTTTAAATAATGTGTGTACATACATACATATATACATATAAATAGAAAATATAGAGGGATTTTTTTCCTTTCGCAAAAAAAAAATCAAAACAGAAGCATGAAATAAAATAAAATTTATATAAATTTTTGATGAAATTTGATATTCCTGGAAATCGAATAATTTCCATTATTCCACAGCAATAATTGTATATAGAAAGATAAAAATATATGTACAACCCAATCAGTCAGTGTAAAGTGGATAAATGATCCCATAACAGTCCATCATTACAAACCAGTGCCTCTTTGCTGTTTTATCCGTAAATTCACTGTCTTTTGCATTATAACACAAGGAAAAATAACAGTCAAAAGGAACACAATACTGCTATGACTCCCAAAGGACCTAAAAATAATTTTTATTCTTTTTAAACTACAATATAACAGACATGCTTGAAGAATAAAACACAGAACCCTCTTTAACTAGTCTTGCAATTATATCTTTCACCAAATTTTGTATATGAACAGGAATATCTTAACCTTCTTAGTTTTGTTTATTGCATTTGAATAAAAAAATACTCATCAAATAATTGGATTTGCAGGTTGCAACTATTATTATGATTAATATTAGGGTGGGAAGATTTAAAAAAAAAAAGATTTTTTGTTGTTTTATATATGTAATAAATAAAATCTTTTTAGACATCTAAGGCTTTATTATCATTATTATCATTGGTAATAAAAAAATACAGAGAAAATAAAATTCTAATTAGATTAAATATATTTAGAGGAAATAAAAAATATTGAATTTGATTTCTCTCGTTATAAACATTCTTATGTACATTGCATTTAAAGAAATTTCTACGTACATATTGTTAGGGTTTGTGTTTAGTTTATATACTGAAAAATTAAGTTCCAAAAAATTTTAATTTTTTAAATTTCAAAGTTGTATTTATCAATAAGTAATTGTTTTTAATTTAGTTTTTTTGTTTTATACCTACATGTATAAATAATTTGCTGAAAAATATGTATATTAATATTATATATACATATTTTCAATATATAAAAGTAAAATTATATTAGTATTATTTTAATTTTTAATATGTTACTTAATTTTTCAATTCAACTATATCACACAATAATGTATAGTTATTTTACACCATTTATTTTACATGGGTCTTTACATTGTTTATAAATTTTATATAGTTCTATAAGAAAGAATAAAATTCACCAATGAAACACATCACAGCATAAGTAGAAAAAATGCTTAAAATAATACGTGTATTTAATTAAAGTATTTTTAATATTTAGCAAAATAATTAACAAAATGTTATTGAATTTTCTAAGAATTTTTAGATATTTTTTAAATATAATATGGATGCACACAATTTGTATATAAGATATACATAATTAATTAATAAATAAAAATTCTAATATCATATTTTGTGTATAGATATAAATATCTAATATAATGAAATATATATTGTATGTAATTAGAAAACTTTATAAATAATACAATAATATTTATAATACAGTAACATTTAATTTAATTACATTTATTCTATATAATATACAAAAGAGTATTAGTCCCTATTTGCAAAACGTTTCTTTCATTGATTACAAATTTTGTTGATAATCTTTTTATCACTTATACATATTCAAAATATATTACAAACATTCTCTCATCTATATATAACTCTCTATCTACAAGGCTATAAATTCCTACTTTAAATTTTTACTAAAAAAGAATCAGATTTGAAAAAGGACGTAATGACATGGAAAATTTATTGCTTAAAAATTCCTTTATTTATCATCTACTTCTATTAAGGCATTTATCTGAAACGTTATAAAAGAATTTTTTTAAATATTTTTTAATGTTTTACATATAAATACACACTAAATAAGTTATTTGCAGATAAATACACACAGCTATAAGTTATTTGCAGATGGTTGTACAAAAAATTAATTGACCTATGAATTTCGCACGCCGCCACTCAGCTAACGTGTTGGATATACAGAGAGGATAACATATACTCTGCCATTTTTGGTTACAGTACTTTTCAGGGTCAGAATATCTAATGTGTAAAAAAGTACGCATACCCCAAAATACCAAGTTCGACATTATTTCTGCAGTCTGAAGATACCCTGAAACTTTAGAGCTTATTATGCTAAACTTATTTGTTCTAACAGTTATACCTTCTTCAAATCATTTCGAGGAATGTACATAAAAAATAGGAGAGAGGAATTAGGCATATAAAAAATCCCTATAGTGGAGCAGCGAGAGAAGAATGCAACGCTAAAAGGAGGGATAACAAAAAAGTTATAGGGCGAAAATAATCTGATTTTCAAAAAGCTCAGTTCTTGAGTATCAAATCTCACAGAAGTAGAGGCGAAGTGCGAAATTTCTACAAAACCAACCAACGCGCTAAAAGATTATATGGGAAACTGGGTAACCGACACTCAAGACATGTAAACAGTACTTTAAACATCTACTAAATGGATAGCATCCTAAACACTAAGAATTGAAAACACTTGCGCCAGTAATCACTGGACATTGTCAACAATCTTCTATGTAGAAACAGTAAAAATGATCTAGGAATCTCTCTGTTAAATGTTGTGTCAAGATCTATCCTAATCAAACATTTTGTGCGAATGTCAGAAATTCTACTGTGACGCTGTTATTGCCATTTAAGAAGGCTTTGAAATTTATTAATTTTAATTCTGCATGTGATAGCATCCATGCCAGTAAACTGTATGCTGTCATGTATAGAATTTAATGGACAACTCAAGTTGATTCTGTTGTCTAGAATGACACTTGAAAAGACCAGATGTGCTGGTGTGAATGGAAATAATATGTAAATTTCAGACGTAGACCGGAGTTCAACAATTAAGGAAATGCACTATCATGGGATTGCTTCCATCAAGTATTCGAACGTTGAGTGCGACGAGTGGGAGTAGACACGACCGGCACTATATTTTTCAGATCTGTTTAACTACTAGGGTATGCCTATACATGTGCTCGTCGAAACTTTCACTTAGATTGAAAAGAAAGCGAAAAAATGGGGTTGAAAGTAAATGAAGAAAAAAAATAAATAAAAAGGCTTCTCAATATCATATTGATCAAAACATCTGTCGGTACATATAATGAGTGGATTTGGAGCTTCAGTAGGACGGATAATTACCGAAATCCTCAATATTTTCAAATTGTTTCACTTAAAACTTAATATCTTGATAACAATGGGCATTCCAATAATCGTCCGTAAAGTGAATGACATGAAGTTAAATTGATTTGCTTTGAATATAATACACTCTTTAAATACTGAGTCAGTATTTTACATTAAAACGATAAAAATTTCCAAAAATCAAATGAGTTCAAACCAATCACAAGAGTTGTTTTATCAATTCGACCTCATCTCATCCACCGGTAATGAATAACAACGTATATGAAAGAAAAACCCTGTATAATTTTTATTATATACCTTATGTATCATTTTAAATTTTATTGTCTATCTATATTCTATAGGTATTAAAAGTTATACGTATTTTAATAAATACATATAGATCCTTTAGAATGGAAGCTTCACTACAACATTAATTTTATTATCTTATTTATTACAGGTATATTTTGTTTTGATATTGTAAATTTTATAAAATAACTCAGAAATATTACTAACAGTGGTATCAATTTTATTTATTTTCTAATAAAAAGACGATATGAGCATGCTAGAGGATATTGTATTATAAAATTGTGTACAAAGTTCTAAGTTAGAGAAATAATTTGGTCTACTTGAAAACAAAAATTTTATATAATAGTAAAATAATAATGATTAAAATATTCAACACAGTATTTTGTAGGTATATCAAATTAGATCTTACTGTAATAACATATCTAAAAGCATATGTAAAGCAAAATAATGAAAATCGATAAGATATAATGGTTGTTATATGACATTTGACTGTGGCTTTCATTGCTCTCTAAAATTCCTCAAACTTATTAAAGAATATTATTTGGTAATTCATAAAATAAAAATAGTCGTGTCTGGGGGAATTTCATAGATATAAAATTACTTCCACATGTAATTAAAAATTTTAAAAGAGTTATATAGGGTGGTCCGGTTCAAAGCAAAAATATTTTAAGGGGTGATTCCTTGGAGTATTTTAGGAAAAAAATTGTTCGAGACGAGGGGTCTATCTTTAAATTTAACCTGGACTACAGAGAGTTAAAGAAAATTGGATTAGAAAAATTATGTCTACACAATATCCACTACAGCTCCGAAGAAATTAAAACTAGAGCAACATCATCTTGTTAACTTTTTTTTTTAGATTAATACACCTAATTAACGGTATGTGTTGGACACTTAATGTTTTTGAATAATACAAACTTGAAATTTTGCTTTTAACAACTAAAAAACATTGATTATCTCGAAAAAACTCGTTAATTTTTTTTTATCGTGTTGATGCGTCACATCATCCCCTACAACTTTTTCATGCACAACTTTCATATCAGACTTGCCGTTTTTCAGCTAAATTTTACGGGCGTTACGCGACGCCCGAACTTTTTCATGCACAACTTTCATATCAGACTTGTCGTTTTTCAGCTAAATCTTACGGGCGTTACGCGACGTGGGTTGCGTTCACCACGCACGTTTTGCCTGACTTGACCTTCCTACGCACATTATTGCTTATTAGTTTTCAAGTTTACTCACGTCCTCAAATATCATTTTTCATTCAGTTTTAGTCCTCAAATAAGCTTTTGATTCTGCACCAATAAAATTAGTTTTGGAGGCATTGTAATTTAAACAAGACCCTGAAAAGTATATCAAGGTAATCCAAGATATGTTTTACGATTCAACCAAACACAATGTACTCCAAGGTTTGGAATAAATTTCAATACAAATTAATTAAGTACTAACGAAAAGATATTTCCTTAATTCTATTAGTTCCTAACAATGTAATGTAATATAATGTAATAAAAAGAAACATAAACTTTTTACTTATCTAGAATTCATCATAGCTACAATTTTATTTTTGGCAATGATATTTATTATTCACTGTACAGATAAACAAAAATAAAATAAATCAAATTATGTTTTTGTAATTATGAAAAAGTCTGTTCATTGTATAGGCTAAATTGAAATGCCTGCTTAATGATATATTGATATACTTATGATGTTAATTTAAAATTTAAATATAGCTTTCGTGAATACTTATAGCCAACTTTTTTTATAGTTCGGAGTTTTATTTTAGATTAAATGGTTTCCATAACTTAGAAATTTATACAAAATTTAAAAATACAAGTATATTTCATCAGAATAAAATTTATATTAGCAAACAAAGGTTATATCTGTCGAAAATTAAAACGGATTTAGGTACTTGATTTATAGCAATTAATTATTTGCAATTATTCAGCTTTCTAATTATATATTTAAACTCATACCAATTTAAAACATTTTTTTTATTAAAGGGTAAGGAATTTTTGAAAACTAAACATAATACAGATATATAAATGAATATCAGTAGAAAAGTTTGAAAACTTTTAAGATAATTTTTTTTTTGTGTTATAAATTTTCAATTTTTAATTTACTTTCATATTCCATTTCGATAGAAATTGAAAGTATATTATGAAATTGTTCCCCAGTTTATAGCTTTTAACAATTTTAAGAGAATGTTAGGAATAATATTTTTTAAATTGAAATATAGGAATCAAATCCTAATTCTTATATCTAAGTACTAACACAGTCGAGTCCAAGTAGTTCATTTTTAAATTAAAATCTTTTTAACTTATAAAATTTACTTTATCAAATGACATATATTTTCTTTAAAATAAAAAACAAATTTTATTGTGGTGAAAAATTCAGGAAAGAAAAAAAATTTTCGATTCAAATCTCATCCTACTGATTTCGACACTTATAGTTGTCTAATCGTAAAACAAAATATATTTTTTGAATTTTCTGCATACAGGCAGATCGCTACTGTTTATAACTTGTTAAAAATTATCCTTCGTGTTAAAAAAAATAACACAATTACAATATTTATTCTCCACTTGACAAAAAATGTTTTTTCATTTCAAAATTACTGCAGAGTGAATTTCCAATTTATCAGATTTAATTTTTATTTTTATTATGAATATCTCACAGTTTTCCAGATAAAATTATTTTTCATTGAGTTTTATGTACAGAAATATCCTACTTGACGTTCATATTATTTACAGGTATTTTCATTTGCATTGAAATTAAATAATTAAATTTTTCTAAATTGAAGTAGGTTTACTCTAACTTGAATTCTGGTTTTGAGCGAAATGATCTAACAAGTTTATATTCTGTTTTTTCATTTTATTAATACGGAGAATACAATAAATTGTCCTATTGTATTACTTTCTGTAAGAAATATGTATGTACCTATACAGGAAAGTACATATTTTTACAATAACAAAACAAAAGATGGATTATTTACGTCTGATTATAAAAAATTCTTAAAAGTTTGAATTTTTTGTAGGATGGGGAGAAATTGAAGCAAGAATGGTGTGAGTAATTTTGTCCTTTTAATTGCTATATGGAAATATAATTGATGACTTTAAGTGTTAAACGCTATTTTGTTAAATAGTATTTATTAGAAAAATATAATTCTATATATTATATGATGATTTTAATGCTTGCTTGTAAAAGCGAAGACATTTCCGTAATTAATGAGTTCGTAAAATTTTAATATATTTGAAGTTTAATGCTTTGTGTGCAATAGTTTAAAACTGAAAAAGAAAAACTGAACAAATTTTTACTGAAAATAATTTATTTTATATCCGTTTGAATATGTAGTCGTATAGCGAATACAAGTACATATGTATTTTTTTGTTTAGCTAGATTTATCTCCGTATTCGTTTTTTCTGATGCCTTAAAACTAATAAGTTACATTTTTGTCAAACTTTTATTTTAGCTTTCTTTGCGAATATAGAGTTATTCGCCAATAGCGAATATAAATCCTCACGATTTTCGAGAGAATCGACATATTTGCCATATATTGAAGAGTATTTTTTATATTGTAGAAAAATAAATATTAAATGTATATATATGTGGAAATATGTTGGATATACCTTTATTTTTCAGTGAAAATACCAGGAAATTTTGCCATTTCAAATGTTAGTACTTTTATATAAATATAGGGATAAAACTGTTAGTTTTAAATAATTGTTGCTAAAATATACATTTTGAAAATTATTATTCAAAACCATTGTACAAATGGTATATACACATAAACTGCACAATTTACAAAAAATGAAACTCATGTGGTTACTTATTGAATCTTATAAAATTATTACCAAAGTTAATAAGTCCCAATATAATCTTTTTCGTCTTACAATATATAATTTAACTTTTTAACTTTAAAAAAAACCGATTCAGGATATTTTGTTAGTAATTTATTATAGTATTATATAAGATTTTCTAAGTAAAAGAACTTTGAATATTCAAAAAAATTATAAAATTATTTTTTTTGTCTTCTATCGAATTTTTGCATTTAATCCTTTCAAGGGATTTTAACAAAAATTGCTTTGCAAAAGTATAAAGTAAATACATACAAAGTAAAGTACACAATTTATTATATATAACTTTATATAATATGCAATTGTTATTTTTTAGTAATATCAAAGAAAATTGATAATAATCTGATATTATTTTTATTTCAATAAAGCCAGTTGTTTAGACTCTAAACTACGAGCAGAGTAGTTTGTTACGAGTATTTAATTAATTTTATTTATTTCCTATAATAATATATTTCAAAATTTGGTAAGGAATTTTTTGCTTACCAGTATGAATATATGTATGCTTTTTCATGTCACTTTTTTGGTGAAATCTTTTCCCACAATAATTACAAGGATATGGTCTTGTATCACTATGAATTAACAAATGAGTTGAAAGAGTGCTGGAGCGTTTAAATTGTTTACCGCATTGCTTACATTCAAAAACCTTTTCAACATTATGCACAGCTCTTTTGTAAAATTGAAAAAAAATATTTGAAAAAAAAAATTCAAAAATAAATTTTATTTTTTATATAACTTTTTGTAGTTGCAGTACTTTAGAAAGGAATATCAAACTTACCGATGTTGGCTTAAGCTTACTTCATGACCAAATGTTTTATTACATAATTCACAAGCATATGGCTTTTTACCATGATGAGTTCTTCTGGCGTGTACTTCCAGACCATGAGCCGTACTAAACATTTTTTCACACTTCATACATGAATATAAGTCACTAAATTGTGGTAAACCAGGCCACTTCGGTAAGTGATGAAAATGCACATGAGGTGAATGTGGAAATCCTAAATGATTATTTGATGTATGTACATTAGCTCCACTGCCACTTGAGTTACCATTAATTATTGGATTACTATTAGGTATGTGACCACTAGCCATTAATGCACGTAATCGCATGAAATCTTCATGTGATGCTGCATGATAACTTAGAATTAGAGCAGAGAAATTATAATATTATTAAAAAGTTTCTATTGCTATAAAAGGCTTTTGCCAGTTCAGTTTAATGAGTTTCAAATAGCTCTGAAAATTTATTTGACGAATTCTTGTAGACCCTTATTTTTAAATTAAAAATATATAGCGCACTTACCCAGGAGAGCCGTGTTGTTGCCCTTGATGAAACGCAAAAGCAAATGCCGCCAATGGGAAAGGTGGAAATAATGGTCGATGTAACATTGTCGCTTGATCATATCCATGAGTATAATTATTTCGAAATACTTCAAATGTGCTAGCAGGTACAGTCGACTTGGATGATGACGTTGTAATTTTCGATAATGGAGGATGATCTTGTCTCAAAAGTTCAGATACAGAAAAAGCTGCTGATTTTTTTGGGCTAGTTGAAAGTAAGTCTATACTACTTGCTGGTGAATCTGGGTTTCTTGATAAATCTATGCTACTAGATGTGGGGTTTCTAGATGTTTGTAATATAGGATATAATGGCGGTGGCGGAGAATCAACTTCTAATTCTGATGAGCTAGATGATCTAGATCTCGTTGTCAACTCAAGTGATCTAGATGAACTACGAGATATTGATCTAGACTGGCGACTAAATCTTCTAATACGAATACTATCACATTTTGGTGATCCATTGTAAGGATATGTTGGATTATTGTTGTCCTCATCTTCTGAAAACTCTGATGTTCGAACTAATCGATTTATTCCGAATGTTAATTCATCTGAACAAAAGAAATTAAAAATAGATATGAATTATTCATAAGGACAATACATATTGAAGTTTCATTTAAGTTAAATTTGAAAAAAATATTATTATCCAGTTAAAAAACCCTTCATTAAATGTAACATTTTTTTTGTTCTGTTGATTTAAAACAAAGTTTACTTTAAACATCTGTTCAATGATACACCAAATTAAATGGAGCATATCAAAACCATATTATTAAAATTTCATCAGTTTTATTGAAAAATATAATAGGAACAATTTGACAAAATCACACACAATTCGTAACGGATATAAATACATATTATATATTTTTCTATTTATATATATCTATATAGAAAGTATTTCATTAGGAATTAATATTGAAAATTGCATCAATTTAACTCCTTAAGGTTTTCTTTATTATTTAGTCAAACTTTATTTTATCCCCTTTTTATGTGTGTAGATCTTCCTTATTACACATTTATCATTACAACATACAATTTTCATCTAGTTTTGTTTAGGTCCGCTTAATTTATATTTAAAATAAAAGAAAACGGAACACCCTTAAAAAAGCAAAAATTAACCTGATTCGAATCCCTTCAAAAATTATTTTAGCACAAAGCAAAAACAATAAACAAAATGCCAAAGAAATTGATAAATTATCAAGGACGAGTGCGCATTGTTGTATTCAATTTTAACTCTATAATTTTATGGGTGTTTTGTGTTGTATTTTTCTGATGTCGGTTTGTCATTCGGGTGTATGGTTTCAAATAAAGTAATTAATAGTTAGAAAAAGCAAATTTTGAAAAATAAAGAAAAGTAATATTAAATTTGAATTTTGCTTTTTACTTTTTCTTTTTAAATTTCAAAATTTTTTTTTAGTTTTGCATATATATTTTAATTTCATACACATATATTCAACATTACCAAATCATAAAACTGAAATAATGTATACATAAAGATTTCTTTATTTATAAACTATTGTGAAAAACTCAGGAACTTTTTTTTGCCAAAACTCCAAATTCCAAAATTATGGAATACCCAAACTGCTCTTTACGCAGATCTTGGCATATGTATTAACAATCACATAGAATAAATTTCGGTATACATATCTATTATATACTAATTTTAAATCTGTAAAATTACAAATTATTGTAAAGTAATTTCGTCTTCATAATGACATAGTTACATTTTATTTTAGTGCTAACACTGCTAACCATACTGTATTGCCATTATTATATTTAATTTATGGAATAATTAATTTTCTCACAAGAAAATAAGCTGTAGTACAAGTGTAATAGTGAAAATAGTCGAATATTTTCCTTTTAATTTTAGTGATATGCTTATCATACAGATACGCGTATTTCGTCTACTACTTGCAGACTTCTTCAGTGTTTTGTACTCCACTACATATTCACTACATATACCAAATTTTACTCTAACGCTGGAAAACAAGTTTTTATAAAAACTAATAAAAGTGTGCTTTTATTATAAAGATTACAAAAAAAAAAAATATTTCAATTAATTAAAACAAAAATTAAAAAAACTTTTAATTTTAAACTTTTAAGACCCTAAGCTAAATTTGAGTTCGTGATTTTCAATCCGTTCCCATATCTGCACCATATTGGTCTTCTTTCTGAAAATGTATAGAAAAAACGATGAAAATTATAATTGACGTATTCTTTTGGTATCTTACGAATACACTCTCATACTAACTTTTTTCGTTTTCAATAAAAATTCAATAGTTATATTAATTTATTCCAAATAGTTAAAAAGTGATCGAAAAACATATGATTGTCTTGCGCAAAATGTTAAATTTAAGAGGTCAATTGGAAATGTATTGACATTCAATAGAATGGATTTTAATATATAGCAAAAAAAATTATGGTTTATCAAAACGCTTGCTACATGTAGTTCAAAATATTTGCTAACAAAAATATAAATTTTTTAGTTTGGAGTATTTTGAAAATACAATAATTACTTGCCTACCTAGGCTATAGTGATGGACACTATCGAATGATTTTGACTATCGATATAGTTAGTAACTGAACGATTCTTACTATTGAATCAATTTAGTAATTTGAGTTGAGAGTTGATATGACACTGCATACTGTAAGTTACTAGTTTACTTACTAATTCTGAAATTCGACATCTTTTATAATTTTTTTGTGTGTTATGAGAAAAAAAAATTAAAGCGAGGTAAGAAATTTTGTTCTTAGAAACAGAAAATTAAAAAAGTTTATTATTTATAAGTATTTGGAAATATTTGTCATTTGTATTTTGTATGTAATGTATGTTATTGAAATATGAATGATTTTTACTATCGATTGAATTTAGTATCTAAAAGTATTAAATGAAAATACAATAATAATATATACATATACTAAGTTTTTTTTAATCCAATTGCTGAATAAGTACATGTAAACACTCATACTAAATTTTTGTCGTTTATAAATAATAATTTAATAGTTATACATATATATATATATATATATATATATATATATATTAATTTATTCCGAATAGTTTTAAAAACACAGGATTATCTTACATAGGATTATTTGATTATACTTAAACTTTTTCTTAAAATAAAAAACAAAAAAAATGTATAAAACATATAAAATAAAAATAAAATAAAAATTTTCCATTTTAAAAGTTTCCACCAAAGTAGATAGAAAATGTCGTTGACTTTATCATAATAGAAAAAAAATTTACCCTCCGCTTATCTTAATACAAAAAAAATTGTAAGCCTTGGCTAAAAATGTATGTTATTAATATTTGCAATATAATCAAATTATTAGTGCAGGACCATCTGACTTTTATTCAAATAAAATCAAATAAATCAGTGAAAATCAAATAATTCTTTCAAAATTAGATTTAGAGAAGTGATTTTAAAACGTTACATGAACTTAATAATATGTAGTTTTCAATTTGAAATTAATAATAGTTATGTCATAAGATTTCTCTTTTTACGAGTTATGCTTTTCTCTTTTTGTCATTTGATTTGCATTTGAGGTTCTGTTCTAATCTGCAATTTGTTGTGAACGATGATTAGTTCTAAAATTTGTTTCTAAATCTAATATGCTATTACTTATAAACCGTATATAAGTATTATCAATCGTGTTTCAGAAAATTTACCGTAATAAATTTTCTATTTTTATAATACGTAATGCGCGTAATTATTTCGTACGTTAAAATGTAATATGTAAAACGTACTGATGCTTTACTTTCTATTCATTTACACCAAATTTACATTATAATCTGATACAAAAATCAAAATCGATTCATTTTTGAAAAATTTTAAAAAACCACCATAAATTATCCAAGTGTGACAAATATGTAAGAGTTACTAAATAAATACACTCTACTATTACTTAATAGTCAAGCCATTTCAAATGGTATAAAAACGATTACATTCTCAAATTTGAGTTTTGATTTATCAATATATGATAGAAAATGTTATCAAAGAATATTTAAAAGGAAATCAGAGAATCGAAACAAGTATTTACCTATGATATCGTCAAATATATTTTTTTATGTTTTACTGCGTATATGAATATAAAGGTGTTTGAAGGTAATAAATCAATCAAAATGCTATCTATCATTCATATTTAAGACTACAAACTTGGTTGAATTTGTATATTTGTTATAGGTATTATATTTGAATATAAACTCTGAGTTTATTATAGTGATTGTAGATTTTGATAAACTTTTATTTTATTACCTAGCAACGTAGAGAATTTCAATCAAAGCCAATATACTTAAAAACAAAATTATTAAGTAAACCTAGAAAAATTTCAGTTTTTTTTAAATTAAGACGTCCAATTTTTTACTTATAACTAAGTTTTTATTGCTATAAATTTATATTAATATTTACTTTATTCTCATCAAACATTAATCCTGAAGAAAACTCTTACAAACATTTTAACCTTATTTTACAATATTAACAATTTTTACACATCACTTTTATTCAAAAAAATTGTCAAAATTTTAAGATATACTTTTTCAATAACATTTGAAACGCTAATTTACCAACCAGAGGTTCGTTTGTTTAAGTCCCTGACACTTTCGCATATCTTCCATAAATTTTTGTACATTTGTAAAATTATATCAGCATTTTAGGACTGTGAGTGGTCAAACTCCTAATTATATAGAACGTACCAAACGGGTAAATGAAATTTCGGATACCACAGATCGCGACAGATATTTTATTAAAGTAAAAAGTTACATGAAAGAGTGGCTCCTTTCAAAAGGAAAAGAACATCTTGTGCTATTATTCATTATCTATATGTAGTACATCTATGGTCATTGATGCATTTGAAGCTTGTAAATGTTAATTTGATAATTTGTATTATATGAAATAAATAAAATAAAATTAATTCTGCAATATATTGTGCTATATAACGATCGAAACGAACCACAAACCAAAACCTAACTTATAATATTAAATATTTATTGGTACATATTAGCTGTAAAACAACAGTAAAATAAAATAATATATACATATGTATGTATAGTATTATGGAACTAAAACAGTATAGTTTATATAATATAAACATTATTTATTTCTTAATCCAAAAGCAACATTTTAAATTACATTTAAAAAACAGGAAAAGAAAAGTCTCATAAACGTCAAAAAACTTAAATAAAAACATAAAATCCGCCTAAAACTATATTAAATAATAAATTAAAATTAATTTAATTATAAATGTAAAAATTAATTTAAAAATGTCTACATCTGCAGAATCATTTAGTTAACTAGATTATAGTAATTGTGTACTTACTAATATATTATTTTAGAAAAGCGAGTATAGAAATTATTATGCATCTGTATTATACATTTAATTGTTTCAATATTTTATGACATATAAATATACCTACTATTATAATAATAAGTATGTCTATATTGACTATTATATGTGAATTTAATAGAATATGCATATAAGGACGTCGACGTACGATACATGCAATATTCATATTGTCTGATATATATATGTACCTATATATTTATGCATTTATATTTAATTGTATTCATAATAAAAAGAAACATTCATAATAAAACTCCCATAGGCTAAATCATTGCAAATGTACATTACACTTGTCACAAAACAAATCTTAATACATTATATTTTTCTTACCTTTTATTATCTTTTGATTATGTCGAACACTATCTACAGGTGATGATGATATCGTAAGTATTGAACTAGTAGATCCATCATTAGATCCAATTGAATTTATTAAAATATTATTATTATATAAAGCATCAGATTCTCTTTTATTTAAAGATGATGAAGATATTACTGAATTTGTAACTGTAGTAAGTGTTGTTGTATTGGATATTTCAATATTAGACATTGACGAGGATAAACTTGAATCTATTAAATTGTTATTAATGTTAATAGTGGGGGTTATAATTCTATTAATTTGGTTATTGGGATTGTTATTGTTTACATCTTCTCCTAGATCTGAGTTTGGAGATAATGAATTTTGTGGTACAATTGATCGATTTAAAATAGCTGAAGGTCCCATCGGTAATAACTGTCGATATTGATTGATAAATTCAAATGAAACTGGTGATATCACATTATTTCGTGTGCCTGTTAAATTATTATACATAATTATATATAACTTAAATTATGGTAAATAGTTAAGAAAATACTTATTATAATAATATACATATAATAAATTGAAACTTATTTAGCTATAGAACTAAAACACTTTTACTGAAATATAGAAAAATTAAATATAGCATACAAATCTTAAACAAAACATAAAAAAGTCACCCTTTTCTATATCAGACAAACAAACATTCTTTCAATTCAATATCAAATATTTTTCTAAAACTAAAATTTATCATGGAAAAGCTAAAACTTTTTATGCAAAATTAACCGAATGCAAGTAAGAATGCCAAACATATTATTCAATCCTATATATTTTTAAAGTTTCTTACACTTCAATTCTATTTCAATGATTGTGTGCAATAAACAGAATATATGTTATCAACGATATTAACTCTTTGGCCTAGATGGCATACCCTTTAAAAAAAAAACATACAACATATGCGATAATTAAAAACACATTTTTGACATACATATTTTGCTGAAAATGAAAGCTTAAAGCCAAACCATTTTTTTTTAAATCTAATTATTTCAGTTTCCTAAAATTATAAATTGATTCTATCTGCTACTTATGATGTTACTGTCAAGAAATGCTTATTTATGAGTACTTTATGGTGAATTAATGTTTTTTCTTCAACATTTTTTATTGAACTTAGATTTTGTTATTTTATAATTTTGTTTACTCTTCTTGAGACTAGAAAACGGAGATTCGTCGTGTGAATTAAATCCATTCTACAAGAAAAATTCGAACATTTCTAATTTAAAACATTAAAAATTATTAGCAAGAAATAGTTTATACATATATGTTGACTTCCACCGGATGGTCTGCTAACTGAAATATAATGAAATATATAATTATGACAATATTTTACAATTATTATATACTTCAATACATATACTGAACTGTACAGTGTACACGCATCTGATGACATGTTCTCTTAATAAAATATGATTTTCATGGATTTGAACATGATTGGAACTAGACTGCGAAAGATATTTTATGAAGTGACAAAATTAAAATTCTATAAAATAAATGTTAATAATATTGTGTGTATAATACAATGAATCGGGTATTTTTTTTATTTTTTTTCTAAAAATTTTTATTTGAAAGCAGAACTTATGTTTATTATTCTTTAATAGCATGTCTTTTTAGTAATAAGTCTATTTTTTTGTGTGGTAAAATGCTACAATTTTTTATGAAAAGTATGCATTTACAACACAGAGTTTTCATACAAACATATATTATATAGTGTACTAAGCATATGTAGCATATATACATATACATATCAAACTAATTTTTTTTTTATTAACAAAAAAATATGCGTGATAGAAAAAATGAAACATAATATATATGTACATTTTTTAAAAGAATTGACTATAGTATTGGAATCAAATAAATAACAATTGCACATGTTTTAGCCAGGCGTCTAAATATGAAAAAACTAAACAATAAACATTTAAGCTTTTAATGCTGTATAAACTGTATAAAATTATGTGTATCAAATATAAACGGAAGCTGTTTTTGGAAATTATTCGTATTTACTATTTACTATACCAAATATATCAATCAAATATAAAAAACCGTTTTTCTAATGATTTTCGTTTCACTACCATTACATTTATTATTGAAACTATTTTTTAAAATTAACATTTTCACTCATTTTTTTTAAATTAATCTTAAATTTGGTTATGTCATTGAATATTTAATTTCAACCTGAAATTATTTCATGTATAGTTCAAACGTATATTCTAGCGCATTGATAAAATATTTTTATAATTAATTTGGGTGATTGAAAATATAATAATACTGTCAAACTATATGGCATAACAAATCTAATATAAATGTATCTTAGCGTATTTTTTATATTACAATACATTACGTTGGAACAGTATTTTTACAGTACAGGATTTTACATTTTTCTCTATACATTTTTCTCTATACAGTACTCTATACTATAGTAGTCTATATCGGCGGGGATAGTACCGGCGGGGTAGAATCATACGAACAGTGAAAGTTGAACCAAGCGAGAGACATCAAATCGAGTTCGGTGGAGGAAGTTTGTTGATGCTCTATCTTATGAATGCACAAAGAGCAACAGGAGACATGATATTGATATATAATTAGTTCAAGATTACAAATACAAGTAACTGATTTTAATATTTAGTTTCATTAATATATCCCAACAGATATAATTTTAATTAGTGTTAAAAGAAATAAGAATTTAAAAAAAAAAAAATTCTGATCCAAAATTTAAGAGGTTAAAAGGCATCAAACCATTAATCAATCTTATAATACAGAAATGCCGTTCTAAAAATTTACTGAAGATTTTAGTTTTTTTTTTTATTTTAAAAGTCAAAGAGATTTAATTATTTTTATTTTATGGATGTTAAAGAATCTTTTAATTGATTTCAAGTAGTTTGTTATATAGTTTTATTATTAGCCTTACATATTCTTGAATTTAAAACAAATTACTTTAATTTTCTTTGAGAAAAAGTTTGTAAATATTAAATTAGCTCACATTTTCATCTTGTGAGTTCCTTTTTGTTTAACTTTATGCAATAATATTTTGCTAATGTCGAATGAATTATACCTACATATAAACTCATATTATTACTGAAACTGAATTTTACTTATTTTCGGATAATAAGGTTTATCTCCTAAGGATTGGTATTTGATTATTATTTGTAGAAAAGCTGAAGTTTGAAACTTTGTTTGTTTGAATTATTTTAAATTTTAATTGAACATTATGTATTGAATTTTAAAAACAAAAATAGAAGATGAAAATACAAAATTTAAAATTGTATGAAAATGACATAACGCAGGAAAAATATGTTACAAAAAGGATTACCATGTAGGTTGTTCAAAGAAATGGATGAAAGAAGAAAAAATCTCACATTACCTGAGAAGTACGATTTCGATTAATTTATTCTTGTTAATTTTAAAATCTTTTATTATTATTAATATTAAATTAATGTATATTGTAAAATACACAAAAACTTTTAATTTAAAAATGTTAACAACTTTCTTATCTTGTGGCCCAACATACAGGTCACTTACTGGAAATAGTAGTAGTACACATTCATATATACATATAGATTGCAAAAATATGTTATTTTACTTGCATTATAACTTGTAACAAATTTCAAATCACGAGATAGTTACATTTAGACCTTATATAAATATTAAGTTATGTATCTACATATATTCATTTTGTTTAAAGAATTTGAAATTAATTTCAATAAAAACTATTTTGAAATTAAATTATTTATTTAAATTATTTATTTTGTAAAAGTAATCAAATGCTGATGTGTTTTTTTTTCATTTAGATATAATAATATGTGTTTTATACATAAAATGTTAAATTACTGACAAATTAATTGCTATTTTACTGACTTGAAAAAAATCAGTCATGACGTTAGTTTAGTAAAAATATTTTAATGTGCTTGCATTTTTTAGCAAGTAACTTACAAGTCGAGATATTAGGTTATTTTAACAAGTATGTAACAGCTAACAGTTAACTTTTATTTGAGTTATTTGAAAACTAGCCCTAGGACTAATTTGAAAATTTTAAAATAATTAAATTATATTTTTAAGTTATTCTTTTACCACTTCTTTCTGTTCTTTTACCATCAGGTAGGTACCACTTGTTTGAAAAGTGTAGCAAACTTAAATATGGTTATGTGGTTTTTGAAATTCTCTAATTGATCGAGAATGTTACATTTAGTCTTATAAATTAACGGAGAGATCTATAATATTAAAAATTTTATAATCTGCAAAAAACAATTTTTAAAAATATAGAAACTACTAATTTTAATGAAAAAAAAACCTTGAAAAGTCTTGCGATTATTTTAATATTTACATTGTTCTTATTATATCTATATATACTCTTAAATGTGAACTTACCGACGGATTTTACTTTTGGTGTTACTACTTTAAATGCGCTAGATATTTGATAGCTATAATTACTATTTTTAATACTGGTTGTAATATTATTAGTATCCACACAAATGTTACGATTATTATTACAGTTATCATTATTGTTGAAATTATCATTATTATTATTATTATGATAATTATTAATATTATTATTATTATTATTATTATTATTATTATTATTGTTATTGTTATTATTATTATTATTATTATTATTATTATTATTATTATTATTATTATTATTATTATTATTATTATTATTATTATTATTATTATTATTATTATTATTATTATTATTATTATTACTATTATTATTATTATTATTATTATTATTATTATTATTATTATTATTATTATTTTTATTATTATCATTATAATTATTATTGTTATTATTATTATTATTACTATTATTATTATTATTATTACAATCACTATTATTAATATTATTATTATTATTATTCTTATTATTTTTTATATCATCATTGTTATTAGTATTACTTTTATCATTACAATTATTATTGTAATTATCGCTTTTAATAAAATCGTTATTATTGTTATTATCATTTTTAATAACATCTTCATTATTGTTGTTATTATTATAATTAATATTAATAGAATTATTTTCATTCTTCATATCGTTACTCCTATTATTACTTATATTATTATTAGTTATATTAGAAGGCGAATCATTAGAAGGAGATGGTGCATTAGGTGATGGTATTGTTGAATCAGTTGATTTAGTTGTAATAGGTGATGAAGATACAGCCAGAGATTGTGCAGTGATTGATCCAGGTATTGAACATATTGATGAAATACTACTTAAATTCGAAACAAATCCACTTAATGTAGCTGTTGTTGGCGTAAAATTATTATTTTGCTGATTACGTAGAAGATGGTGTTGCTCATGATTAGCATGGCCACTTGATGTAATAGTATTTAAATGACTCGTGTATTGAAGACTGTGATGGGAAATATGATGTAAACCAGTTTTTATATTTATACTATAATCTAAAGGCAAGTGCTTTTGTTCTGTCACAACTTCCATTTTCATCGATAAAATTAAATCGAATCTTTACGTTATAATCATGAATTTACGATTTTTTAATAATTGAAATATATAATATTACTTTACTTTACTTTTTTAATTCCAACAATGGTATAAAACGAAAGATACATAAATATAGGTAGCACGACTCTTTGATTTTGTTTTATTTTTAATTCAATTTTTTAAACTTATAACACATTTATAAGACATTATATTAGCACATCAAAATTAAGCTATAGGTATAGCTGATCAATAAATTAAAATTTGCTTGAATAAATTTTATTTTTTAACTCAGTAATCACTTAGGTAGGTATATTCTAAAATTCTAATACTAATATAATATAATATTCTAAATTTTACTTTAGACTATAAAAATGGAAGAACTAAATTCTGCCAATTCTTATTTCACATTGTTTTGTATTACTTATATATTTACTTATTTATTATATTTATGAAATCACTTTAATTTCTTTTTAAATTATAAGTTTTTTATTAAATAATTAAAAAAGTATTATTAACTTTCATTTGAACCATTTATTTTATATTTTTAGAAATAATAAAACTAAAATAACAGTAAATAATACTCCGACGGATATAGTGCAAAATATATTATTGTAATCAAAGTACAAATTTTCCGACGCGCAAAAACTTCATATTTTTTTTCATTTTACCGTTATATTTTACACAACTTTACATTCAGAATAAATTTTATACATACGATCAAAATAAAAATCATAAATATTTTTGTTTGTTTTTTATTTAATGGACGAATATAAACAAAATAAGAATTCAAACACTACGTTGTGTTGTGACGTTGTATCACTAAAGGTTTCCGTTAACAATCTGATTCTGAAAACTATTTTGATTTTTTCAATATGCTTAAAGGGTATTTCCACTCCGTGAAATATAACTATATAACGATATAACTACAACAATATGTATGTATGAGATTCGTTAGATTTGTTAGAATTTTTTTTAATGGCCAAACATAATCAAGCAAAGCTTTCAAGCAGAATTTTGTTATTTACTAAGATTTCAAATAAATATGTTTATATAAACAAAATAAGGAAAACAAGCAAACCCTCTCTTAAGCGTAGTGAAAAAAAACTTTTATTTTGTTGGAAAGTATTTATTTTATTTCCACGGAAACCTCTTAACTGTGTTGCGTAGAAAATTTTGTATTTACACAAACCTAAATCTACATTTTTTAATGTATTGTACCTATGTAAATTTAGCACAAACACATATGTGGTGTACCTATATTATATTGTATATATTACGCTAGTTCCAATCAGAATGAATTGTTATTCCAGAGAATATTAAATTTCTTTTTTATATTTTATATAGGGGAAAAGTCTATAAGAACAATTGTTGAATAAAATTTATGTAGGTGTGTTAGTTAAAATAATATGACATCAAGTAAAACAGATTTTAGTTTGTTGAAATCAAATCAGAGCATGCAAAATCTTTCCCTCTTCTAGGTATCACATATATTATTCATAAATTTTTTACTCACTTGACCAAACAAGTCCATTTAAAGAAATATTTTTACAATAAGGAAAATAGTCTTATAATAAATAATTCCTATATAGAGAGTTTTTTTATTAATTTATCATTCAAGTATGAATTTTTTAGACTGTGTTTTATAAATTAAATGGTTTTCAATGGAATGCATTTAATGATATATCAAAATATAACCAAATATAACTCCATAAATAATAAATATAGGCATTAGGCAAAACAGGCCCATACATACTTTAATAGAATATTCCGTTTCCATTTCTATTTCTCTATCCACACACAAATGCAACACACAATGAAAATACACACTGATAGTTGATTTGAACACTGTTACACACATTTTTTCTAAAATAAAGAGAGAAAATTTGATTCGTTTCAAATAAAACAAAACTGATAAAACCAGACATTCTACTCAAATTCTAAAAGAAAATAAATAAAGCTACCAAACAAATATTGCGTAGAATTACAAATTACATCTGTAAAACATATTAGGTAAAATAATATGTAATGTACTGAACGTAGTTAGGTACAAATATCGAAAACTAAATCTCTCTAAAATTTTAAAGAGCGTGACCGTGAGTGTTTAAAAATCTTATTCAAACCGCCATATTTATGTTATATATACTTTTTTGTGTTTTTATGTTTTTTTTCGGAAATCTGTTATAAGTAGGCGGGTGTTGTTGCGATATTTATGTTGTATTATGTTTGATTTTGGTTGGAATGGAAGTTGTGTGATTGTGTGTAAGTTGAAATCACTTATACTATAGGTAGGTACTTAACCGGAGGTATATATTATTATCTTCAATTTTGAAATTTTTATTTATAAATAGATAGGTATTACAACATTATGCCCTATATTTATTAAAAATATTGTAAACCTTCTAAGTACATACATATGTATACTTTATACTATATATTTGAATTTATAATAAATAGCTTTCGAAATATGTACCTATGGTATCTTGTGTACCTACCATAGATAATAGATATGTACCTATATTGTTGTATTAACATTCCATAATTTTGTAATTCCTTCCACAATAATCATTAAAAAATTTCATAATTTATCTTCAGGTGTACCGTACCATATTTGCATAAATATGTAGCATACATAGCTATAATAAAGAATTATACAATGAGGAATCTTATCTCTAAATTAAATTACAGTAGAAATAAAAACATATAGCGTAAAAGGGAGGAGCAATTGAAAGTCGTATATAATAAGTATATAGAACCACAAGCTAAATAAGTTTTCCTTTATTTTTTTCATTTAGGTTTGGTAGGTCATTAAATTCAAGTGAGTAGTTAAATATGTTGCCGCAGTATCGCAATTATAAGTGATTGATCTTGTAGTACACTTGTAACAGGTAGGTAAATACAAAACACAAATACTGTAAAAATACTAATTCACTTTTTGTACCAATTGAATGCTATCAATCACAACAGGAAGAGAAACAAAAATTACGAGACTATACTAAAAATAAATGATCATCAAAAGAGAAACGATAACTTTTAATCGTTTCGTGAGTTTCCTAAGCTTTCAATTTTTTTAAATTTTCCAAAATCAAAGGTATAAATTGTTTTTTTAATTTTGAAAAATCTGATTCAAAAAGGAAAAAATCACTTAAGAACAAAGACTATACGTTAATCTACCAAAGTAACGTGGAAGTGTAATTCATTAAAAACTCTTTCCTTCTTGCTTAACAAAACGAAAAAATGTCTGCAACGCGAACACCAAGAAGTTTAAAAAAGATATTACTTTAGGATCATCAATTTAAATTGTAGACACTATAAAATTAAATGGTCCATTCTATGAGCACCTTGAAGAATTCAAGAAGATGCTGAGTATTGTTCTTAAGTTACTCTCAATTTGTGGTTGACTAGAATCTGTAATATTCAGTAGGGTGGACGTGAATGTGGAACAACTTACCGGTTCTGAAATTATTGAAGTTCTTGCAACCAAATAATTTGAAATTTTAAGGGCTAACGTGTTGTTTGAAGGTAGCTGGTGAGTAAAAAAGATATCTGCAATTATAGGTACTCTACGATCAGATAATGACTGTATAAGTCAATCAGTTTAAGACGGTGGGAATAAAACGGAAGTCGCAATGGATCATTCCACAAAAATTACTTAACTACTTTTTTTACTTAAACACTATTTTATCATAATGTAGCTTGAACCTGCGTTTATAGTCAAGTGTAATCTAGTAGAATTTACTCTTGAAAGCGAACAGCCATTTCATTGATAGTTGAATCCAACTGTCAGAGCAATATTTCTCTTAGGAAAGGTAATGATTTGGCATTTACAGGTGTTCAATTTCAGTACATTTTTTGAACACCAAAAACCGAAACTGTTCGTATCATTTTGCAGGTTGAAGCAATCCCATCAGGATGATATAGGAATAATAGGAGTAAAAAGCTTTGAGTAGTCTACAGAGCTAAGAAGCTTAAAAAAGATATTATTTTAAGAGATCCTATGTGTCTATCCATCTATGAGTTGAGGAACTTCAGATGAAAATAAGTATTGTTCAGAACATGCAGTTCTAAAATAAGACTGAGTAACAAGAAGAGAAGAAAGACTAAGCCGCCAATATTACCTACAGGCATACGGTAATTTTTTGGTCATTTTTTGTATTAGTGAATTAATACCTAACACAAGTGAAATATATTATATTAATTCAGGTGACTATACATAATTTTAGAGAAAAGAGCAAACATATTTAATATAACCTATGTGGGTAGGTCGTATACCTACCTATAGATTTTATATTTGTATAAAAATATTGAAAATAAATTGATTTTTTCCCCAAATAATAATTTATAACAAGTCACATTTTTAACCGTTATATTTAACATTTATGATTAATGAATTATTATTTATCATATATCTAAAGTATTACTACCTATATTGCATTTACTTTAATTTTCAACCAAATAGGTAAGTTACATTGAAAAATAAATAAATCTTTTCCATAAACATATTGTTTGTTGAAGTTTACTTTAGTTCTTGTAAGGAATCTGGTGAAGGAATTTATACACTTCCCGTGGAGAAAGGTACTTGAAATTTTGCCCAGCTTGGATCCCGCTGACAACACTTTTTATCAACTTGAAGAACCTGGTCCAGGCTCAATTTTATTTGGGTAAAAAACTATATTTTTTTATTTGTGCACTCTTTAAGCATTTTAGGCAAACTAACCGGAAGTTAGTTTTTATTTCATGAGTATTAAGATTCAACAATGATATGTCAAAAAATGTTGCCATTGCGTTACCTTAGAATCACAAAGTCCTAACTGAAATTTTTGAAAAATGAGGTATACTATATATATATTTAGCTTTACTAATTCGCGGATGATCTTTCCAATGAAAATAATTATAAAGTTGTATCTTCATAATCGTTTCTTAGATTTCAAAATTCCCTAGTCGTACCTATCTGTCGTATCCAAAAGTGAAATAATTTGGAAAAACAAAGTTGTACCTATAAAACTTTTGCAGTTATAACCTTGTACATTTATATTTTAAATTATTTTGCAGATACGACTTTGTTTTACATTTAAATGAATAGTCAGGACTATGTAAAAACAAAAACGTATAAATTTTTCAGTTACAATTATACAACTTAATTGAATATTTAAAAAAAAAACATAATGTTGTCTTCTTAAGTTTTGTAAAATCAATCCTTATATAAATAAAAAATTAAAAATAATCACATAACGTTTCCAACTAACTATAAGGTACCTATATTTAAAGTTAAAATAAAAGAAATATAATAAGAAACTAAATCCATTATCCATCATTTTAGTCGTATTAAATATTTTAAAAGTTTAGTTAGAACTCAGTAATTTTTAAAAAATACAAAATTTTAAGTAGTAAATATAGGTGTAACTATACTACTTTTAGAAATGTATTACACTATGCAAGCAATTATGATTTTATTTGAGTTAAAGTTGTATTTGCAAAGTTAAAATGATCATAAACTAATTAAAAATGATCATATCTTTCAAAATGAAATACATCAGTTATCGTTAGTATTATTGCAAAATAAATAACATTCCAAATATAATAGAAATCCAATAGAAAATAAATAAATTACAAGTGCTCGAAAATTTTCTTCGAACAGTTAGAACCACGCGTGATTTTAAGCTCGCGGTATTGTATTTTTATATGGAAATTGTTTCGGTGTCTTGAATCAAAAAAAAAGTCAACTTTTTATTTGGATGATATTAGAATGGAATTTTTTTTGAAAATTTTTATATGTAGATATTTTTTTTTTATTTTATTTACAAACCAAAGCAAGGCTTTTTACAAAAAATTTTGATTTTTATAATGATAATTAAAAATTAAATTTAGAAACAAAAGATTTTTTATCTATACAATTACAATAGTTTTTTAATATACAATTAAAAAAAGAAGAAAACCAAAAAAAAAATATAAATAATAAATTTCAATATGAGTATAATAATTAATTATATAGGAACTATAATTCATTCCCAATATGAAGAATGTTTAGTGGCCCTGTTCATTAAAAAAATATTGATGCAATTTATGTTTGAAAGTGATACGTAACATATGGAGGATGAAAAAAGATGAAAGACATTGTTGAAAGTAACACAACATCTGTTTATAGGTTCGCGTTTTTTCCATAAACTGTTCTACATGTGTTTTCTACTAAATATTTATTGATTCGTGTATGCCTAGGACTAGGTATTGTACATCAGACTGATTACTTAGAACGTCAAACGTGAAGCAAGATGAGATTATTTGCGCGATGATAAGCGGTGTGCATATTTAGCAAATTAAGTCTATAGCGGAGTAGCTTGGAAGATTGCAAATTGAAAGTTAAATAAGTTAATAAATAAAATAGATAGGTCGTTTAAATAATTTTTTTTGAAAATTTGTAACTTGAAAAATTACAAAAATAAGTTCATAAATAATTATGCTAATAGGTACCTATACTTGTTATTTTTTTATTAATATTATCAGTATTCATTACAATTCCTTAATTCCTTGTTCGATTTTTGAAAATAGATATACCTAAAATAGTTTATTCTATGTTTGTTTGTTTTTAAACTTTGAAAAATTTAAATGACAAGACAGCAAAAATACAACAAAAGATATCAAGTCACCATATCGTTTAATGAGAAAAATATGCTAAACAATCAAATAAGATCATAAAACTGCAATAAAAAACTAATGAGGGATCACTAATTATAGTTAGATTATATAAGATTTGAAAACGATTTGAAAATTGTTAGTTTCTAATATATAAAAAAAAAATACAATGAAGTTAAATGAAATCAGAAAGGAATTTTACTACCAATTTGTGGACACCCTTAATTGGAATTTTTTACCTTCATATATTTTATATACTTAATACCCTTGTAAAATTACTGAGTTGTATATCATAAAAATTTCACCGATAATTTGTTTATTAAATGCCCAAATGCTAAGACCAGTATTTTAAGAGATAAATGTGAAAATTTATACGAGTGCACAGGAAATTCAAAAACCTTCTCAACTTCACGGAACTCACTTATTACGATGTACAAGTCGGACTTTCACCGGTTCGGTCGTCAGATACAGGCCAGTTTTTTTAAACTCAAGTTTAAATTTTTTTTCTGGATTAAGATTTAAAAATTGATTAAAGTTTTGTGATAAAAGCAAATCACCATACAATAACATCAATTCAAATATAATAATTGGTATAGATAATACAATCTAATCAACTTAGGTATAATTAATTTATTGCAAAAACTTTTTCTGAATTTGAAAAGAGAATCATAATAGATAAAAAAAATAAATATAACATTGTAAATACTAATATTGCAATTATAAATAATAATAATAATACCTATATATATATGAACAGACTATATATAGCTACATGTCTAATATTGCCTCCACATAATTAATTTATATAACCAATTTATTATTCAAAAATTAGCTTTACACATCATTTACAAATTAAAATTGAATTAATTGAAGCAATTATCAAAGTATTAAAATAGGTAGGTATAGGTAGGATTATAATCTTAGTGTTAAGTTAAAAATATTCTAGAAATTAAAAATTTACTTATTGGTGGTTCTGGGCGGTTGGTGACTCGATTAATACTAAAAGGAATACCAACACAACAGTACAATAATAAAATCTTTTTAAATTTAACAATTAAGGAAAATATGCTCCTCCCAAGCAAGTGGATATGGAAAAAGAAAACTCTTGAATTGTACTAGTAAAAGCATTGAAAAGGGAAATTTTTGAAATTAACTACCTAGATGATTCAGAAATTAGCTCGTATAGCTGTAAATAAAGACTTTAAATGTATAATATCATATACTACATTTGTATATAATATTATACATTTATATCTGTAAGAATTGTACACAATGTATAATTCTTACAGACAAACTACGCGAACTATATGTCTCTCTGGTTTGATCTAAAAAGAAAAATACATATCGATATCATCCACATATTCTATACTATTTTTGAATATTCATATTCCAACAGTGGGCTTAAGGGTGAACCCATTGTTCTACTTGTTTATAGAAATCCGGAACTCATAGTTCTGGTTCAAACAAATGTTCAATAGGTTAATTTATTCAACCGAGTTTCCAAACTTTATTATTTATTTTCAATCGTTTAAACAATCGACTAACACGACGTATTATAGAGATATAAATGAATTTATCAGTGAATTTGAAATAAATTTTCAACGGAAATTCATACTGACTCGCTTTAGCATCTGAATGACTTAATAAATGGATTTACCTTTGACAACATAAACACCTGATAGTTGAACCGAACACTATATAATTTTCGTGGCCACTTGACGGAGGTCTTCAAAACATCCACAAAGAATGATCAAAAAGAAAGAATTGGTCCAATATCCAGACGCTTAAGCTATTCAACGCTTAAACTATACTAGAACGTTTAAACTATATTAGAACAAATGTTGTTCAGAATACTTTGACCTAGCAATCTGCCTGGAATAATACGGTGGTGCAAAATACTCGAAATATATTTTTTTTAAAAAACTAGGTACCTACCTATTACTTTGATTGAAATTTAGAATTTTTTTATTTGCAACAATGCCATATCATGCTGTTTTTAGAAAACGTTGATCATTTGAGAAAAATCTGGAATTAAAAATATACCATTATAATACTTAATAATAATGCATATTTTTTAATTAATTTCAAGTAAAACATAATAAAAAGAAAATTTTTTCATGCTGTGATGTACTTAAAAGAAACTCTGTTTTCATTCTCAATAAAAGAAATAATGAAAATTTTTAGACTTTTAAGCTACAATATACCTAGTAATTTCCAGACGTTTCTAAGTTCAACGTGTTTTTAAAATTTCAATCCTTTTCATTTTAATCTTTGGATTCAAAATGCGTTTGCCATTTGCAGAGTCCCCCTGAAAGATGTTATAGGTGGGTATATTCTAAAAAAGTTTTTTGCAAGATTTCAAGAAAATTGGACATGGTAGTTTTTTAAACTACTGCTGAGTTTCTTCCTGTCTATTCTTTTGAAATTTCAAAAAATGTTTCAGTAGATATTATATGTAAATGAGTTTCGTACCATTGTACCTAGTATGCAAAAGGGTTAAGTACTAGATGCTAGAAATATTTAACAAAAGATGAAACTAACCAATGAAAAATATTCAACTCCTTTATTGTAATCAAATTATATTGCTTTCTTAATTTTATTACCTAAAGTAATAACATAACAATATATTTCGCCAATGTTTCAAGATATAAAGATAAGTCTTAAATTAAAAAAAAAAATACCTATGTACTTAAAAAACAAATCTTTATTATAAAAACAAAAATCTCTAAAAAGTTATTTACATATTTTGTTTCTGATTTGCTTACTTTTTTGTACTATACAATGAAAAAACTGTTCCTGTTTGATTCTTTATAAAGAAAAATATATATACTTGGTTCGAACAATACTTGCGCACTAGTTAAACCAAATCCAGATTGGTTGAAAATTATTTTGAATCGTTTTTGATTGAGTAAGTGGGTGGAGCTTAAGTAATTTAAATTCATGTTAAAAGTTATTAAAAAGAATTTTATTTCATTCTAAATAAATTCAAAATAATCGGTTTTTTTCTATAATTAATTTAGGTTTTATTTATTGTAGAATAAGATAATAAGTTACTTTTAAATGTTTTTAATATAGATCCAATATAACATCACAAATTGTTGTTATTAAACTTAAATCTTTATTAAATTTTCTCCACATATGTAGGTATATGAACACCACAAAGGCTTTAGAACAGTGATGCTGTAGAACAACTAGATCATACACATAACACATCTAGTAGATCTACTTTATTAATATATAGTTAAAGAACTATGTGTGAAGGAAATGGAAAACTGGTTTCCTTTCAAACATAAGAAAAAAATTAGTAATAAAAATCTATAAATTTTGTTAATTTTTCACTTAGTTTAAAATCAATTCTTAATTCAAAATATATATTATGAAGTTTTTTCCCTATATTTTAATTAAGTGATTTATGATAAAAATTATGAGTTTTAATAAAAAAAAAAAAGAATCCCCTATCCCCATCATAATGTAGGTACGCTGTCGCTTACATATAATTTTCAACAAATTCAGTTTAACTTCTATTTTAATACAGTCCACAAAAAAGAAAACAGATGTCATTTTACCATAAAAGTTTAAATAAAAAAGAATTTAATCTAAAGAGATAGTACAAGTGCTCATCCAAGCATAACTGTTAACAACTTAACCATTTTATTTTTAAAAAATTTTGCTATTTCAATCATTCAATTTAGATTCAACGATTCAACCCTTTAAAATCGTATCTTAATTTGATATATTTTTAAAAATCTTATCATATATCCAACATAATGTATTATGTATTATATTATAATTAGAAACTTTGTATCCAACATTGATATTCCATAAACACAAATTTTTTAAAATTAGTTTTAAGATTAGCTATATATAATAAAAGACCTATTGCTAATAAAGGGATTGGATTTTATATGTATACGAACACCTCATAAAGGAACAATAACTAATAAAATATCCTGTAAAAATTAAAATTTATTTTATAATGAACCCGCATTTTGTAAGATGACATAACTGTTTTTCTTATGTTGTTTCTGTTTTCTGAAAACTGTTGGGTAAATTTTGAAATTTATAAATTTTTGGTTTTTTAAAGACATGGGAAAATTAATTAGAAACGCCATCATGACGATATTTACAATATAAATAATTTAATTTTGTAAATTATTGAATTCTGTAAAAAGTTGTTATTCAGATTTAGTATAAATAATGTATGCAGTACCTATCCAATTTTTAAATGTTTGTTATAATTATGTTAAATAAAAGAATAAATTTAATTTTAGTCAACTTCCTACAACTTTAAAAGACAATGAAATTTTCGTGATAGTAGGTACAACTTAAGAAACACCCTTTCGTCTTTCGATTTTATTTAATGCTTTTAAATAATAATTGGGACTTTTTTAGTTTTATGTGATAAAGCTTAACAAACTAGAAACGAAAAAAGTTTTATTTTTAAAACAATTTAAAGTAATTTAACCATAATTTTGACTCTGCATATTATATATCTACCTATTATTTATCAAGTTATTTTTTTTTGTCATAGTTTTGCATAACTTTTTATGGCATCCCAGTCATATTCGTAAGATAATGCTTCTCTTTTTCATTTGAGTTCCTTTATTTTTGTTTTTGAAGAACATTATACTCCACACAACACCCTCTCCAAAATTTTAAAAGTTGTCCATATTTTTTACTTCTACTTATATGATGTGGTTTAAATTTTCAAATATTTTCTTACTTTATACATATAGTTTACTTTAATAAAAAATGTTTTAGTAGACATGTATATAATGAAAGTGATATCAAAAGTTAAAATTTTTAGAGTTTATTCACAGTTATTATTTTTTATCTATTTTGGTTTTTTTCTACTTGAAATAAAAGAAGTAAATTTAAAAAAATTATACGTAACCTCAAATGTAGGTAGAAATATTCAGCCCACACAAAAACCATTACAATTCATTTTAATCTTTTTTTTTATTGAATCTTTTTTGTAATGATCTTGAATAAAAATTAATTTTTTTTTGTTATATGAAACTGAAATAGATTGAGAATATAAAATAAAAAATATCAAAAGTTCTTGCTAAGATTAGGGTGAAACGAAAATTTGGAAAAAATATACAATTACAAATTATTCCTTCCTTAAATATAAAATAACAAATTATATATAACATTCATATGAGTATATATATCTATGATGTGCAGACAATATATATATTAGCCAAAGGTCTTGGTTGCTAGTGCTAAGATTAGTATGTATTTATAAGAAAAAATGTAAATTAATTTTGTCATTTTTTATTTTAATAAATAAATAATAAATAAATATATAGATATATATATATATATGAATTATGTAACCTTCTTTAAATAAAAATATTATAAAATAGTAGTTGAAGAATTCTATTAAATTTGTACCAATCTCATTTTTTTATTATGAATAGGATAAGGATAAAACAATTTAAGTTTACCTCAATAGAACTAAAAACTCGTTTTAAAGTACCTATTATAGTAATTTGTATAGCATAAATATGTGCAAATACAATAGGTATGTAACTGAATATTTATGGGGATTTAAAAATATGTGTTATCATATTAAAATAAAATTTTAACTTTTTTTAGGATTTCATATTTATTATTAATTTTTAAATATTAAATATGAGTTTTTAAAGTGTAAATCTAAATACATACATACAGTAGTGTCGTGATAATTTAGAATTTTCTAAAATACTTATAGGTATAATAAACTATAAAATTTTGTGAGTCACAAATTTCAGTTTTATGATAATAATCGTTTTTATAAAAAGCTCAAAAAGATTTATATGTAAATTCAAAAAGCTCTGATCTCAAAATCGTGATCTATATAGATCATTTAAAAAAATGTAACTATTTTCCCTAATATGACTTTACTATACTCTATTACCATATCTTTCATATAATAAAAACCATCAGTCTAAAAAAACATATCTATATTATAATGGTGTGTCTTAAAGGCAACGTAAAAGTTCTTAATTTTCTGTTTAGATAGGTATATCTTAATTTAAATATTTTTTATAGAATAGGTATGCTTAAAAATAAAAATTAAAAATTCTATGCATGTTGCACTAATTTTATTTAATTGTATTTTGAATTTATTCATTCATTTCATTTATTTATTTCGCCTTAATTTTAATATGTTTGTTTTTTGTTTTACAGAGTTTAATTTTAGTTAGAGCTTATACTATTTATTTACACCTATGAATTATGATTCTTTTTATTTTGCGATACTTTTATTTTATTTTTTGTTTTTAATATTTAGTTTTAAGGAAAAAATGGCTGGACAAAACCTTCTTACATTTATTTTTATATAAAACTTACTTAAATTTAACCTTCACTAATTAAAATTATCCTAACTTAATCTATAATCACTGTAATGAGTGGATTTTCTGAGTATTGACAACTTTCCAAAAAAGCGGGTAGCATTTTATCAATATTTTCCATAGAGTATTTACATTTGATAATTCGTTTCTTTCAGTTTTCTTGTAGAAAAATAAAAAGGTTTAGAAAGTATCATTTTTAAGATTGCATTTTGCTTTCTTTGCAGCATTGCTAAATTTGGTTTGGCGGCCTATGCCCAGACGGGGTAGCCGTATGTGAGCGCGCTGCGAAAAATTGCTTTAAAAAGAAGAAGTTTATTTTCTACATGAATTAAGATTAAATTTACGGTTTATTAATGGATATAACAGCCTATTGTAAAAGTCTATCTTGTTAATTATTTTCATGATATGTGTCTTGAATAGCATATTTTTATCTAAGTGAATGCCGAGATAGGTAATAAATTCATTTTCCCAAACTATTTCAGAGTTTCGATTTCTTTAGATTTAGATTAGATACAGATTTCTGTTAGGCAGAAAACATGGTTTTCTTCTCGTAGTGAAGAAAATCGTTTTTGTTTTCTCACCGTTGATTTTGACTTTCCACTTGTAATAAAAGTCTTGAATATGACAAAAACCATTTTCAAAATTAGTTATTATCTCGTTTGAATATATTGAAGGGGACCGTAGAGCAGTATCATCTGCATAAAGTCCTAATTCACAGTTTGGTGGCTTTGGTAAATCTGAGGTAAAAATATTATATAATAAAGAAGAAAGTGATAAACCCTGTGGAACTCCTGCTACAATTTCTTTAGTGATTGATGCTTCAGGCCGATTTTGACGAAGAAATATCTATTTCTTAGGAAGCTTTCTATTACTTCGTTAAGTAGATGGGAATATTAAACGTCATAAGTTTGAAGGCCATTATATGCCAGACTGAGTTGAAAGCTTTTTCAATATCGAGCGTTAGCATACCTACTGAATGTTTTACGTGTAAGTTTTGTTTGATCTGTTTCTGAAATTTGAAATTTCTCGGGCCTAGTCTTAATGAGTCTTTCAAATAGTTTTCCGATTGTCCTTAAGAGACTAGTTGGACGATAGCTCTCAATATTTCCGGGATCTTTTCCTTGTTTTGGGATGCAAGAAACTGTAAAGCAATTTTCCATTTACTAGGAAAAAAACTTAGTTCCAAGCACTTATTAAAGATTTTACTTAAGATTTTATAATTTTCCCTGGATAAGTTTTTAAGTACTATATTTGGTATTTAATATATTTTTATTTTTTTTTATTTTCTTATTTTTACTTTATTTATAGATATAATACATAAGGTGCTTCTTCGCCTGATTGGCATTGTTAAAACATTATTCATAAAAATTTTAAATTTATAATTAACAATTTAAAAAATTCAGCTTCAATTTTGAAAACTTACAACAGTACAACAAAAAAAAAAATATACAAAGAATTCCAGCAAAAAAAAAAATATTAATACAATATAATATAATATAAAAAATCAAAAAGAAACGTAAGAAAATTACCCAATTAAGCTTTTGTTAAGATCATGCAATTCAGATAATCGAAAATAATAGTCAGGTGCAAATAAATATTCGTTCATTTCCTTTTTGAAAGAATTAATGTTTGCTAAATCTTTTATTTTTCTTGGTAATGCATTATATAATTTTGAACCAGATACAGAAACTCTTTGTGACGATAATAGTGATTGACCACCTACAATTCTAATGTCATTTCTGTTTCTGGTATAGAATCTATAGTTATGTCGCTGTACAGAAGTAATATTAGTGTGATAAACATTATTTATGAATCTATAAATTTTTACAATTTGCTGATACTGAGATGAGAAATATACCTTCAATGGGCAAAATTCTATTTTCTGGGTACAATCTGTAAATGTTATGTAGCAACGGCAAGTTCAAAACATTTTTTAGTAACTTATTTTGAGATACTTGCAGGTTACGAACTATATTTTTAATACCTCATATGCTTGTACCATAGGTATAATAAAGAATGGCCAAGGGCAAAATACATTTTTAATTTTACTTCTCGATGTATCTAATTTTTAAATTTAAATAAAATTTCATTTAGAGAGCTTAACCTTCTTTTTAAGATGACATGGACTTGCCAACTCAAATTACTGTCTAAAATAATTCCTAAAAACTTTATTTTATTAATTTCTTCTATATGATTGTTGCCAATTTTAATTTTAATTTTTTCAAGTTTACTTTTTGAAGACTTAAAATTGATTATTTTAGTTTTCGTGGAGTTCAAAGCAATTTTATTGAGTCGAAGAAACTCTTCAATAATGGTTAAATCATGTTCTATCATGTTTTTAATATCACTTATATTTCCCGGATAAAATATGCTACAATCATCTGCGAAAATAAGTAATTTACCATGAAGAGGCAATTTATGAATCAAAGGCTTTCTTTAGATCCAAGAACACTCCTTCGGTACAAAAATCGGTGATTGGTTAAATGATTCTCAATTCTTTTATATAACAGTTTTTCTATTATTTTAGAAAATACAGAGGGTATTGTAATAGGCCTATAATTAGATACTTCAGACTTATTTCCACTTTTCCATATTGAAACTACCTTTTGAATTTTTAGAGCTAAAGGAAAAGTACCATTAGTAATTACTTTGTTAAACAAGAACGATAAAACTTTCGCAAAACTAGAAGCAGAATTTTTAACTATTTTCGTTGGAATATTGTCGTGTCCAACCGATTTCTTATCTTTAAGATTTACAATCACATTTAGTACTTCTTCTTCATTTGTGAAAGTAAAGCTAAATGGCTAATTAATATTCACCATTTAGCGTTCCGAAAAAGTTTATGTTATCTTGCGGTGTTGTTATTATAGAACTATAGATATTGAATCACCAACACTAATAAAATAGTTATTAAATTCTTCCGCTATCAGTAGAGGTTCTTCTACAGTTGAGTTGTTTGAACTAACTAAATACTTTACACCTGATTCATTACTTCTGCCTGTTATAGTGTTTAGGAAATTCCATAATTTAGCTTGATCAAATCCACAGTTACTAATTTTGTTACTATAATAATTGGTCTTGCAAATTTTAATACATGATTTTGTTAACTTATTAATTCTATTGAAGTTATCACGTAAATTGTAATTAGAAGGCTTAATTTTCAATTTTTTTCTCAAGTAGTGTTTTTCTTTTATCAAATTTTTTAGAGAATCATTCAACCATAGTACTAATAGATCACTCTTATTAATATTTGTTACATATGGTGACGTGTTTTCATTAATTATAGAAATAACATCATTTGTCAAATCAGTGCACATATTATCGGCATTGAAATTATAATATTTGTTGATTGATAATGATAAGTTAATCATATTAGAAATTCTAGAGTAACTGATTTTGTTTTTGTGAACAATCATACTACTACTAACATCAACATATTTCTTTAAAGATATCATCAAAATATTATGATCACTAATATTATTTCTTACAGTACATATATTTGTTTCAATAACTCATTCATTACAATACACATGATCAATACATGTTTGTTTAATTGGTCTGGTAACTAAATTGTGTCTATGTTCATAGTTAAATGAAGAGAAAAAAGATAAACAACTATGTTTTTGTGTATTATTACTAAAGAGATCAACATTTGAATCACCGACCAATAAACAAGAACGCGTTACCGTTTTGGCAAAAATGTTCTCAAAATAGTTTGAAATGACACAAAGTTACACTTTTGTGATCTGTAAAAACATAATATGTGTAGTTCTTTGCCACCAAATGAAATATTTCTCAATTTAATACAAACTGCGTTACAGAAATTTAGGTTCACATTTTTTATAGTAGTTTCAATTCATTATAGTAGTTTTTGCTTTCTTTTTCCACACCACAAATAAAAAATATTTTTATTTTAATTAGGAAATATTTTTCTTTATTTATTTTCCGTCTGTGAACGAAACGAGAAAAATGTCCACACAGACGGAAAAAAAATAAGGAAAAATACTTCCTAACTAAAATAAAAATATTTTTAAATATTTTGATCGATTTCGGTTACTACACCATCATCAGAAAACTGTAGTCAGAGACTCAGAAATTTTAATCTTTATTCTTAATTAAACCTATCAAGGTGAATTTAAGACTTCAGTCCCACTCCCAAAAAATTAATAAGATTATCAGAACAGGTAATAAAAATTTTTACAATTTTAAAATTACTAATAATTTTATAATTATATAATAAGTTTATTGCTAAGAACTTTATATACTTGTATAATCTTGTCTTCTTTTCATACCCGCAAATCTTAATCCTTTGGCACATGCCTTATTAAACTAAGGAATAATCCGGAATATTCGATCATACAAATAAATAAAAGAGTTATGGAGTATTTATTTATATGTTTTTATTTTGAAAATATATATTTGAATAAATTGAAGGCTAAAGAAAAATTCGGTTGGATGTTAATAAATCCATATTAAAGTAATAGGTTAATTATATGATTTGTCATGTCCTAAACAAAAAATGTGTGATAATTTTTAGTCTTTTGAGATTTGAAATTATATAGTATCCGCTAAACTCACACTATAAAGTTATTCATACAGCCAAGAATATATATAATATATATACCTATATATATATAATATTAATTTTTGTAACATCTACAATACACGCAACTTTAGCATAAAATTAAATTAACGGATAATTATTGTGTATCTAACTATCTACTGAGCTCAAATATAAATTTGTATTTCTTTACTATCCTTGATATTACATTTTAATTTATAAAAATAACAACGTATATAACGTATATAAAAAAAATATTTCCATGTTTAATGTGTGTCTGCTATAATTTTATTTTGTTTGAATCTGGTTGTCTTATTATTCTTTTAAATTTACTCAAAACTAAGGTTGATACATGAAACTCCATTAGTTTGATTTCATCTGGGAATTGTCATTTAAAAATGTTACAAGTTAACATGGAATAATAGCAGCTATTAGAGCCACCGCCTTAAAAACTTTTGTTGTATATGATAAAATGAAAAACTCTTGAATTAATTGGTCCTAAACCATCAAAACACAATATATGGAGCAAATTATCAAAATGATTTTATCCTATATATAATGATTCCAAATGCTTCCAAATTGTTAAAACCATAAAACTTATTTACTTTTATTTATGTATATATAAATACTTACATATATGTACAGAAAGTAGATTAGCCTACGCATATTTCAAATTTGTAAAAATTTCGGTTCGTATATGGATTGTAAAAGAACGAATACATATAACGAAAAACAATGAATTTGATACTTAAGATAAAGAATAACGATATTAATTATTTCTCCGTACGATATTACATAAAGTCTTGCGAAATCATAAAGATTAGAGCCACACTTAGCACTAATCTATATACGTACAAGATGAAGATGATATATATATATATATATATAATATTATAATATATAAATACCTATAAATCTATTAAGGATTATATAAAGTATTATAGTATATATAAATTTGTAATTAAGGGTATATAGCTGAATAAATACTTGATAAATATTTATGCGTGAGAGGGAGGAAACTTTAGTATATATAGGAGAATAATATAAAAAGAAGGAACAGAACTTTTGGCCCATCAGATAAATGAAAGAGCTAGTTTTGATAGAATGTTTTTTACAATTCGTTTTTGGATCTTTTGCTTATTTTGGCTTCATGTTTACTTATTACTTATTTTTAGTTTTGTTTTACTCGTTTCTAGTTTTCTATTAGGTTTATTTCTATTTTTATGGAACTCTAAATATATAATAAAAATAATGCGATAACAGAGTTAAGCCCATTGGAAAAAATTCAGATTTAAAAAGTCTCTCAGTTTCAGTTGATACAATCCTCGATTAAAAGAATCAAGGTTAAACAACTTATGACCAATTTTGATTTTTTTATTCCATAAGCTTTTTCAAATAAATTATTATTAATTTTGCAAAACTGTAAGAAGAACAGTAAGGTACAAATTTGTTTCACAATTAAATTTTATATTTTTATCGATTTTGACTATTATGGGAGACTGACATAAGAAGAAAAATTAAAATTTCCCAATGATTTATAGGTTTACTGTCCTTAGAAATCCATCAATCGTCAATTTAATTTTGCTTCTAATGAAAATACGTGAGGTGAATATTTTAAAAAGATATTTTACGTGGATATTAAAAATTTTCCTATTTTTTGCATTCACTTACTTTAAAAGCAATTTTTGCACGTTTCTTAAGTTTTAATATCTATTCTGTTTTTTTAGTATGTTAAAAAACAACAATATAATAAAAATATTTAATTTACAAAATATAAACACTAATAAAAATATACATACATATACTTACAAAACTTGACATTCTATGATTTTTCACATCTAAGAAGGTTTCAGTTATAGCAATACGTAAAATGATACGAAACAAAATTTGTTTCAATTTTACTGCAGCGTTGGGCATAGTTTTTATTGGTAAAAAAAAAAATTTGGAACTTAATTTTACCAATTGATGTTCAATATTTCATACTACTCTCCACTACAATACATTGAATACGTTGTTTCTTTGAAAAATTTCTGCATGTTTTTATTGTTAAGATAATATGTATAACAATATTATCTTCACATCACTTGAATTTCGATGTGAATTAGTAAAATATACGATCTGAAGATTATAAAACAAATTGTCGAATTGTTAAATTTGTATTTTATTTAACTTCCAAAATCTTTTAGATTACATCTAACAAAAAATTGTGTATAGAAAGGTAAAAGTACTCATGTCTTTTATGTGTTCTTCAGAATATAATATCAGCGTGATACTTGTTGAGTTAGCGTTAAGGTCTGCGTTCAGTGGTTATAATCCTTTGGAATTTTTCGTCAAATTTAACTTAAATATCTTTTAAATCTTAACTTAAGTCTACCAAACCACAGAACCAATTGTTTCAGCAAAATATTTTGGTCTACTCCTACCTTTGTAAAAAGTAGAATTTCGTTCACAAATTACCTGTTATAGGTACCTATTCCCTTTTTTTTAAAGTAAAATTGTGTGTATAAAAATAAAGCTATATAAATATTAAATTTGCATTATAGACTTTCTAAAAATAAAGTAAATTTTATATTACATTTTATTTCCTAATTTTCTAAAAAAAAATGTGTATGTGTATTTATAATACATTTTTACTACTTAACATTATCCATTTGTTGGTATTTTCCATCTTCATGCTTAATATTCTATATAATAATTTAAGCACTTCATTACCTCGAACTTTTATGAACAACATTTGAATTCTTCACAATTTATTCAAAAAATTTAAAATTCCACCAGGTAAATTTCACATTTTCTTGAAACATAATTGTTTCTGATCGGTCATATTGTTTTCATGTTTACTGACACAACTTTATTACATCCCTTTTTAATTTAAATGTTCCCATCCTTTTCAAAAAAGTTAAGAAAAAAATTATTAAGAGATGGAGAAGCTTGTAGAATTCACATTTTCTGATTGCGTGTGCTTAATTATATGAAAACTCTGTTTACATTTTAACAAGATACTTTATGAGCTCAGTTTATAAGAAATGACTTCTGTGCAAAGCAATTAGGAAAATGAAAACTTTTTACAAGAATAAAACGAAAAGTCAATTAACTGTAAATTGGACCAAGGAAAAAAAATGTAAGAACAATTAAAAGAAAAATTGAGAAATTGTTTTAAATAAGTCCACCACTTTATTCTAATTAAAATTGAAGTTGTATCAACTAGAAAATGTAAGAAAAATTAATTGGGTTTAGCATGTGACAAAAACAAAATTTTAAACGGTGCTACAAACTTTTTTTTAATGTCAATTGTTTTGTGATTTTCAAATCAACATTCTTGTTATCCTTTTCTTTTCAATTGATATATTTATAGGAAAATAAACTCAAACAGTAAGTTCACAAAAATGTATTTATATTAATCTAATAAATATTACATTTATTTATATTTTGAAACGTTGTAAAAATACAATATAATAATAAAATGAACTTTAAATTCAAATAAAAAATTTTTTTTTTCGAAATATATATTAAATTTAGTATATATGGGGACAGTACACAGTTTTCTTTGATTAATAAAAGGACAAATGTTACATCCAACTAACATCCTTATAAAAATAACTTTTAGGTTTTATATTTCAGAGATAGAGATATAATCAGGCCTTTAAAGCTGTTTCAAAAGTGTGTGTGTACTGCACTTTTAATATATTTCTCTGGTATGCTTACTTCATTTCAATAGCCAGACCTTGGGTCCTTTGATCCAAATATTAATGAGTCTTCAGTTTTCAGTAATTTCAATAGCTCAACGTAATAATAAATTATGTATATATAAGACTGATTTAATTTTTAAATATATTTAAGCACTTGACCTTTATAGGTTAAAATGTGTGAAGCTGCAGATATATTTATATGGAGTATAGCAATTTAATTGTCCTACGATTGAACTCTTTTGAAAATTTATACCTTTAAAGGAGAAAAAATCCCATTTGTGTAATTCGTTTAAATATAAAAAAAAGCGTTTGATACCTTTTTGATGTGTTTTTTTCTCAATGGGCAATAGAAAATAAGTTCAGGAGATACTCATCCTGGTCTGTTCGATCCGGAATTATTAAATTATTTTATTGTTATTTATATTATTTTATTGTTATTTAGTTCTAGGTCTACTCAATCTTTTACGTTTGGTTACCACAAAGCCATCATTGTATGTTCCACCGTCCAAATGAGCGATTGGAATCAACTGGTTGATAGTGGAGACTACATGATTAGTTCCCTTTCGGAAGCTTTTTCCTTTTTTGAACTCCTCTAGAGGCAGGTCCATGATACTACTTCCTGATACTACAGTTGTGCTAGTTGAACTTATTAGGTAAAATAAATTTCGGTAGTAAATGGAAACTTTTTGTTATTATTGGATCTCAGACTATACATTTAGTTTAACTTAAATTCTAATTATGTGATGTATATAATTTTAATTTTTTTTAATTTCAAAGATGATTTTTTGATCACTGCACTTACTCTATTTATTTAGTTTTTTTGTTTGCTTGACTTACAACCCTGCTTTCTGGCTTCAAGAAAATATCCATCACTCTTTACTTATATATAATACCATTAATACCCTCGTACCGTACGAAGTAAAGGGTTAAGATTTATAAAAAATCCTAAATTTTAGAGGTTATTAACTTTCTTGTAAAATACATTAAATATACGAATACAAATTATATCAACAACACAAAACCAACATTTCAACCAATCAAAAATTAGTCAATTAGCTACTATAATTAACGACTTGAAACTAATTATCCGAAAGAACTGATAGATGAAAGAGGTGTTTAGTTGTCACACAACGTTCGGATAACGACAGTTAGTGAGTTTTTGACAATGAGAATATAAAAACTCACGCTGTACAAATTTCAAACACAGCGAAATGTTCTTTGCGACAAAGTAGAAATTATCTATCCTTAGCACTATACAAATTAATTTACAGAAATTAAGGGCACCCAGAAAATAATTTATATAGCCTACGAAAGAGCTCTATATCGTTGGATGGTCTTTCACTGATTAGAATTGAAAATGGTAAATATAACTAAATGTAAATTACTATATGACTAAAAGTTAATTTAACAGAGAGAGGTACAAATCTATTTGTTGGAGATTATAACTTGATTATAGTATTAAGTTTAGAGGAAAAAAGTAAGGTATTTTTGCGCATTGAACTACATTATTCGAGTCTCACAACTTATCACGATATATTCTATTTATCACAATGGGCTGAGCATTCATCGTTTTTAAAAAAGTATTTACGATCTACTTTACGTAGATTTTATCGCCTTAGACAACTATATTATTCTAACACTTTAAAAATGGTTTATTATGGAATATTTCATTCTAAATTACAGTATGGTATTGCTTGTTGGGGGAATCATACTATAATAAAATATCCCCTCTACTTATACTTCTGAAATGTGTTATTAGAAATATTTGTAACAAGAATCGCTTGCATTCAACATTTCAATTATTTTCGTTGTCTTAGTTGTCTTCAGCCCAATTCATATTATTGTCAAAAGTCAAAAAATATAATTTTAATATAAGTATAGTGTAAGTTGTATAGTATTGTTGATTTTGTTATCGTAATGAAAAAAAATATTAGAGTATTAGTATATAGAGTAGTAATATAGAGTAATATTGGTAAACCAATTTTTTTCAATTCGATTCATAATTCAAATTTCATTGAAATGATTCTATACCTTTTGTGGTCGACCCGGACAACGTCGGGTAAGTTTGCTTAAATATTAAAATAAACAATAAAAATTTTAACTTACATTTTTTTTAAATATTTTTCTTATTTCGAACCAAAACAATTTCAAACACAAGAACAAAAATGGTTATTCGTTTATAAAATTTTGAACAAGAAAATTTTCGATAAAAATTATTCGAATTTTGTTTTAAATCGAATTCGCTGGTTGAAAATTTAAGAACGAAAAAGACTAAGAACTCGATTTTTATTCGATCGAACTCACCGATACGGCTGATTATCATTTTCGTTTTTAATTCTTGTTTTTATGATTTAAATTTAATTTATGGTTTATTTTTCAATATTTGGGATATTTGAATTTTATAGTTACTGAACTTATTTTGTTTGTGAATAATTTGACTTTTGTTTCACATGCTTACACTCATTACTATTTTATTTTAGTTTATTTTAGTTTTTTTGTTTTTCTTTTATTACCTACTAATAAAATTATTAATTTTATCCTACTAAAAAAATTAATAATATATTTTATTGTTATCCCACAATAATTTTTTTTTATTTCAAATTGTAAACTTTTATTGAAGTGACGCTTAACACTATTTTCTAAATAAAAAGTGTCATTATAAAATTAAGTATTCTCTTATTTTTGGAATGTAAATTTATATAAAAATCGTTCTATATATATCTTGTAATTGTAAAACACAAATTTAATTGTAAATTTAAGAATAAAGAATTTTAAAACTAAGAACTAAAACTAAGATTATAATCTTAACTTTCACCTACATTATGAACACATGATCTTCCAAGGCTAGTAAAACGTTAGGATGTATATTAAAAGAAGATCAAAAGGATTAAGAAACTTAGCATAGTGAAGAGCCCTTTATTGTTCATTAATTCGATCCTATTCTGGAATATGGCTCCATTGTTTGGGATCCAGATGTTCATATACATTCTAACAGAATAAAATCCATCCAAAAGCAATTTCTTTTCTTATTCACCTTAAGGCATCAATTTAATCTCTAAGATTTTTCTAATCTCGTAAGCTACTCCACTAGACTTAATTTGCTAATAACACTTTACCATCACTTATTACTTCAACAATGTCACTCATCTTTTTCCACCCTCCATGTCTCGTATCACTTTCAAACATAAAGTACAAAAATACTTTTTTAATGAACAGGGCTACTAAATATTCTTCAAATTCTGTATGAATTAAAGTTCCATTCAATGAATAAATAAATATTTTACTAACTCATATAGAAACTTATTTGATATTGTATACTTTTTTTTTTAATTGTATATAAAAAATCTTTTGTTTCTAAATTTTTATTTAATTAAAATCATATTAAAATATCTTGATATTTAAAATCAAAAATTATTGTAAGAAGCCTTCATTTCCTTTTTAAATAAATAAAAATATCTGCTGTATATCTGCTACACCAAATACAAATTTTCAAATCCAAATGAAGAATTCACTCTGTGAAAAAATATTTGAAGATGAATAAAGAAAAGTTTTAATTTTATATTACTGAAAATTGATTTAATGTAAAATTTATATCAAAATATTCTATGACTTAAACAATTATACCTATGTATATGTATGGAGTATACGACAAAATGTTTTTTTAATCCCTCAAATAATAAATCTCTCTAAGGTATATTTTATAAATGGATGCTTTCGTAACAATTTTTTTAAAAATCATTCTGACCCTTTAAAGTTGATTTGATAAAATTAAAGTATTATGACTGTATAACTTATAATTGTGGGGTGACGAGATAGCGGTGCCTCCAGTGAATTTGACACATCTTTCTGACCCTTTAAAGTTGATTTGATAAAATTAAAGTATTCTGACTGTATAACTTATAATTGTGGGGTGACGAGATAGCGGTGCCTCCAGAGAATTTGACACATCGGTGTCTATTCTATTGTCAAAATCACTACAGTTGGAAATAAGTTCACCTTTAATTTTGACGGACTTATTTCCCATCGAACCATAAAAAAAGTGGAATAAATCCCCACCAAAAATTGAAACAAGGAAAAATTGCCCAAATAAAAATCTATTTTCAAAAAATATTATTTTTAAATCTAATTACTTAATTCATACCCGACATAAACGCGGTGGCCCAAGGTTGAAAACTTCTGAAAAAGGGAAATATTTTCCCTTTTTAAGAAATTTTAACAAACGGTTCAAAATTTTTGTTGAAACTGGGGACCCTGGTTATGTGCCGTCACTCAATTTGTTTCACTTAAATCTTTTGGAAAAGGGGTCCCTTGAAAGATCTGTACATTTATTACGTTCTTCCGGAAAGTCTTGAAATAATATCAGTATGTCCATTTAAATTTGTGCACTTAATTTCATGCATTCTTAATTTACAACGCCTATTACAATACGATAAATAAATCACGACGGCACGAAGAAAGAAATAATTGAGAGAATTTTCAAGACACTCTTGCAATATAATTACTGAATATGAATTTATTAAATTTATCAATTTTAGACTTATTTCTCACTTGAGTGGAGTAAATTCCCATGTGGAGTTAATGTTATGTGGACTTATTGCCCCTTACCTTGACACATCTTTCTGACCCTTTAAAGTTGATTTGATAAAATTAAAGTATTCTGACTGTATAACTTATAATTGTGGGGTGACGAGATAGCGGTGCCTCCAGAGAATTTGACACATCGGTGTCTATTCTATTGTCAAAATCACTACAGTTGGAAATAAGTTCACCTTTAATTTTGACGGACTTATTTCCCATCGAACCATAAAAAAAGTGGAATAAATCCCCACCAAAAATTGAAACAAGGAAAAATTGCCCAAATAAAAATCTATTTTCAAAAAATATTATTTTTAAATCTAATTACTTAATTCATACCCGACATAAACGCGGTGGCCCAAGGTTGAAAACTTCTGAAAAAGGGAAATATTTTCCCTTTTTAAGAAATTTTAACAAACGGTTCAAAATTTTTGTTGAAACTGGGGACCCTGGTTATGTGCCGTCACTCAATTTGTTTCACTTAAATCTTTTGGAAAAGGGGTCCCTTGAAAGATCTGTACATTTATTACGTTCTTCCGGAAAGTCTTGAAATAATATCAGTATGTCCATTTAAATTTGTGCACTTAATTTCATGCATTCTTAATTTACAACGCCTATTACAATACGATAAATAAATCACGACGGCACGAAGAAAGAAATAATTGAGAGAATTTTCAAGACACTCTTGCAATATAATTACTGAATATGAATTTATTAAATTTATCAATTTTAGACTTATTTCTCACTTGAGTGGAGTAAATTCCCATGTGGAGTTAATGTTATGTGGACTTATTGCCCCTTACCGTTCGTTTATATTACGTTCATCAATTTCGTTCCCTCTTAAAGAACTGCGTTCAGCAATTTAATTGATTCCCACGTCATTACCTTAGGGTGGATAATGAAGGTGTTGTCAGTTTCGACACATCATAATGCTTTTTTCACATCATCTCACATAACATCTATAGATATATCTAATGATATATCCTTATTTTCATCCACTCGCGTTAGTGTTTGTGGTTCACAAAAATATGACATTTGATGGAATTTTTCAACGTTTTTACACTTTTTAACTAAAAGGAGTAAAAACTGCAATGGGTATTATCAGCTAAATGTATTTATATTTTTACTTTAGATAGACAGAATTATTTAGATTATTTAAGAAGATCATACAAAGATACTAAACTAAATTGTTCATATATGTACATAGTTTAAAAAAAAAGTTAATCAGCATGTGATTTTAGGAGTGGAGTAATAGCTTTGAATTTATTAGTGAAACTTTACTTCTTTTCATGTGATTCAATTTTATTATCTTCTAACTTTGAAAGGATTAGATTTTTTTATAAGTGATTTGATATTTTCACGAAAATCTGTTTAAATTTCATATAATATTAGATTTAATGTGAAAAGAATAATTCGTGACGAAAGATATTAAAACAAAAATTTTACGCAAACTAAAAATAAAATGTGAGAAATTAAAGATTTGTTTGTTATCGTCAATGTAAAGAAACAACATTTGAATATCCGTGAATGGAAATATGTTAATTTTTGAATTAAATGAAAAACATAATTAAATTTTTATAAAAGTCAGAATCATTTATACATTTTCATATCTTTTTATTATTTAGTAGATCTTTGGAATGATCTATAAGTTTTTAGAAATATAACTTAAATATAAAAATATTATTTATCATCTTATCTTTAATGTAGATAAAATTGAAATTTAAAATAATTTTTTTTTACTAATTTCCAAACAGTATATTTACTTGTGCTAAACATTTTTTTATTTTTTTTTATTTTGCATATGGCTCTTTCCAGAAATTTTGTAAAGTTAATATGTACTTTGTTTTGAATATTTTAGCTTCAACATCCTTTTCAGAAGAATTTGAAATTTATAATTTGAAATGTTTTAACCAAAATTCCGATTTCTTCAAAGCACTGCTTTTGGCAATTTATAAAAAAAAATTTCCATTTCAAAAGATACTTCTTTCTCCCTTTGTGTTCTTTTTTGTACTTACTTAAGAAAATTAACTTCACAAAATTTTAATAATACCTATAAGTTAAAAAAAATTTGAAAGACTGAATAAATTGAATAAATGCGAGAGAAAAAAAATTTAATATAGAAATTGAAAACTATGTAGTAGAATTAAATTATTTTTATAGGAAAATAACATTTTAATATTAAATACTCGTAAATCAGAAAAAAATCTATAATTCAAAATATTTTCAAACTCTACAAATCTTTAAACATTATTTGGAAATATAGAATTAGAAATTAATTTTTAACTTAATTGTGTTTAGCTAAAATTGCCTATTGTTTATACGAGTACTTATGCATCTTACACACAAAACTAGTTTGTTAGTAAAGGCGTATGAGATGTATGCTTCCCATGTTAGAATCTTAAATAAATAGGTATCAGTTTTGAAGTAGGGAATTCATAAGTATAATAATAATTTTCACTATGTATAATTGTAATATAATAATTATAAGTTATTTTATTATTATTATTTCTTTATTTATTATAATTAAAATTATAATAAAAACAAGCACTAGCTGCCAGGGCCATCGGCTTATAAGTTGTTTTAAAAACAATACATTACTATAAAATAGCAGAGGAAAGAAAAAGACATATGGTATATAAAGTATTATAATTGTTCTTTTGAAGGTTGACGAAAACCAAATTACTTAAATTAAGTAAAATTGTCTTTACTCCAGTTTTAATTTATATTTTCATAAAAAAAAATCTATGTATATGTACATATTGCACCTACATAATATATCAATTTGTCCATTGTAAAAATAAAAACATTAAGGCCACAAAATTTTTTCGAATTCAAAAGTCAAAATTAAATTTTGAAAATTTATAAAATAAAAATATTACATTCATTCATTCTTTAAATACAATTAGTTTTAATAATCGTATTAAATTTAACATAGCTAACAGAAACTCCATTCAAAAACACATGAAACCGAGGATAACAGACTATGTATTTGTTTCTATTAAAAGTTTTTAACTTTTTAAATATAGAAAATAAAATTTGTACTTTTAATATTAATGTGAGTAATTTTATTTTCCATTTAAAATTAACTGGCATGTCCTTTTGTCATTAGAATTTAATAAAGACAAAACTATGGGATAACTTATAATTAAAAATCAATTTTTTATTTATAACTTTACTCGCTATAGAAATTCATCGGTTTTGTTGAAACTGCTTCATATCATACCTCTAATAGACAAACTTTAATCAACAAAAAACTTTAGTGAAAATAAATAGGGGAATTATTTAATTTTAATTAATCAAACTTAAAAATTGTCTTGCATTCATTAATAGAAAATAGTTTAACTCAATTAAAAGATTGTATTAATGTATTTAATTAAGTAATTTAAGTTCATGCAGTTATTTTTATTGGTTCAAACACATATTATGTACATAGGATTAAAATATAAGTTACCAAATTCAAATTCAGTTTAAAATTTAGATATATTGACTAAAATTTTATTTTCAAATTTCAAGTTACAATATGTAATGTATTTAATATTATATAGACTATATTGGTAATATTTTTTATTAAACTAAAATAGCAAAGCCATACCTATTAAAATCTCATCATAACAATAATCAACATCTATACTACTCTACTTCTTTACTAAATGACCTTTTATTTAACATCAATACATAAATTAAATGATAAAATACATATACAAATAACGCAGCGAGTAACGTAGATTAAGTTATTTTCTCAAAAATAATTAAAGTCACGTGTCGAAAATATAACCGAAACTAAGAAATATAAAAATGTGGGCATAACTACAAAAATCCGAATATAAATACATAACTAAATAACAATATGGTTATAAAAATGTCATAAAAATCGTATAACCTCAAAAACACAACTTATTTTGGAAATTTATTTAAAGACCATAAAAAATCATCCTCAATACACAGGAACATAAAAAATAACTTGAAATCATTCGATTGTGTAAATATTTGACAACTTTAAAAAAAATGAGCCCTATAAATATTCATCAAATATGCTTGTTAAAAATACATTCCTCCTCACACCAAGTTAATCACTGAATAACGTTCACTGTTTTTATTTAAACATATTTTTAATTTTAATATCTCATTTTAATATATGTACAAGGATAATTGAAATTTGACTTCCTTTTGCCTTTTCTAAAATATAAGGGTTCGTAACATTGTTTAATGCAAATGCAAGGTATATTATGATGGTAACATTTAAAACTAAAGAAATTTAGTAAACTAGCTATATAAATAATTTTTTCAATAGCAGCGAATTGAACTTTAGATATACATACATATAATAGTAGAATTGATAATAATCATATTTTTTAAAACACAAATTTACTTAAATAGTAAAAAACTGTTTATCAAAAAGTGGGAGCGGAGAAGTAATATAATTCTGTATTGGATAGACGAAAATTTTTATAAAGCAGTCCGTAATCGAAATTAAGAATGTCAACTGATACTGGAGAGAAATACAAATATTAGAATGAAGAAAAAAGTACAAATAAATTTAAATTAACATTAATTATGTTTCTTTTTCAATTACTTTGTTTTTTTTTAAATAATTAATATATTGGGAAACTCCATGTTACAAAACCTAATTTTGCAATTGCGAAATCAATTTAAGTATACAACTCTATACGTACATTTCAACGGTTTATTTATTAAATAAAATATTTTGAAAGAATATAGGTAATAGTTATAACAAATACCTAATATATATAATATAAATTTTGAAGAGTTGAAAATTTTGTTGAAATTTCATAACTATTACTATATATAATTATTTATCTGTGCTATTACCTAAGTAGGTACATATATTAGATAATTTTTTACTTATTTTCAGGAAACCAAAAATTATTTACTTATTTTCAGGAAACTGGCTATGAATTACAATAAATATAGAATAATGTTAACAGTTAAATATCATGCAGGTACATATAAATTTATAAAATGATAATATCAATGTGTATTTATATATTTATATCATATCGAAATATAATATCACAAAATAATTTATTTTCAAGATGTGTACACTTTACAGTTAACATACATGCATACATATTTTGGATATAAGTATATCGAAAACAAAATCTAAACAAAAAATTAAACTCCAGAAAAATACTTATCTCTGTTGTTCTGGCGGCTTAGTATAAGCACATTGTATAAGATTAAATACGCTAATATTTTTAAAATTAAAATAAACATTCGATGAGAATGTTGCACCTGATTACAAATAAATTTAAAAAAGTGTGGTAAATTCAAAAAAATCTATTACAAAGAAATAACGGAATTTCGAATTTAATTTCATTCAAGTAGAATAATTTTGAATAAGAAAAAAAAAATTGTTAGAATGATATAATGTATTTCATGAAATTTTACTATTTTACTATTAAAACTGAATTGAGATAACCTTCCTTTATTAAACTAATTCAAATGTAAGATTCAAAAATAAAAAAAAAATTAAGAATCGAATCCTAATGTTTTTAGTTGTTGATTTTGCCCAGATGAATTGATTTTTCAAAACCATTATTATGAAACCAAATTATCTCATTCTATATTTTACACCTAAAGTTATTATAATACTAGAATCTGGCAGACCATGACACCACTTTTACGTTAGCTACAAGTAGTGCATGCATTTAACCTTCATTAGTATTTGTTTGTAAATACAAATGAGGATAGCAAAAGGGTTGTATTAACTGGAGGGATCCGCTTTCATTCATTTAATTTAAAGAAATTTACTATAATATTTACAGTTTTACGTGATATGATATCATGTCAGCGACACACCTTCAAAATTTTAATATATGTTAAGGAAATGTATTATCACTCTTTCTTGTTCTGTTATAGTTATTACATTTGTGATATCCTGATATCCATAAAGTTTTGTTATATTTAGCTTGGTTTATCGCGTAGAATACAGTAAGAATTAATACCTTATAGAACAGACACTCAATTTATATGTCTAATTTAATAACATTATCGTTCATTCTTTATTATTATGTTAAAGGGTTCATTAGATTAAGGTAAATTAATAATACTAATGGAATTAATTTCAATTAAGAGGTAACATGTAATAACATAGTTGTTTATGCATGTACTGAGGTTTGCCCACAAAATGTATGGTAGAAGTATATACAAATATCTATGGATAGTCTATTAATATTTTACACAGTTTTTATAATATTAATAAGTGTTCCTTAACAAAAAACATATTCGAAAAGGATTGATCAATTTCATTTATTTAATTACTGGTACATAACTCAAATAACAGCAATACTAAAATGGAAAATTTAAAGAAAATTAAAGTCTTTCAACATTTTGATTTGTCAAATTTGAATGAGTTAAAAAAAAATTACACATTTATTCAAAAAATTGAATGAAAATATGATCATCATTTGATTTCATTGTAATTATTCAGTGATTTAATAAATTAAACATTTTATTTTTTACTTTCTTTAATTTAAAAAATGAAAATAATTTTTAACATGACCTTGTTTACCAAATTCAAATACACGAGAGTGGGTGATTTCATTTAAATTAAAGCTATAGCTTGAATATTTTTTATATGGTTAATATTTCGAGTTTTATATTTTAAAATGATTATGAATAGAAAGTATAAAGACGATAAAAGTATTCAATCATTTTGGCGCCAATCCAATTATTTACACAATTTTGTTCCTCGAAACTTATACAAACTATGACACATATGCATGTATTATTTTCTAAGCTCATAAAGAATAAAAACAATAGAGAAGAACCGAAAAATAAAACTATAGTTTTAAAATTATTATGTATTTAAATCAACATAAAATTCCAACAATTTCGTAATTAAAGCTGCGGAACCGCTTATTAAATTAACTTTTTATCAAAAATTCATACTCTAAATAGCGGCTATATTTTAGTTTTCTTTTTTGTTAGATAGGAAGTTGTAAATATACTTGTACAAACAATTAAACGATTGAGTGATTCCGTTGTAGTGGTTGAAGTCATTAAAAATACTATTTATTTAACAAATATGAGTATACAAACGCGCGACTGTTTTTTACACCAATCCATCATCAATTAAAATACTGGACTGAAATAGTTAAGATTTCTTTTTAAACTGATTTGTTTTAATTAAAATTTTGTAATGTCGAAATTAGAAGCACAACTCTCGCAAAAAATAGCATTAGAAAAGAAATTATTATTTTTAGAAATTTTGACTCAAACTCAGTTATTAAATAATAAAATAAATTATGTACTTCGAATTGTATAAAAACTTTTTTTGCCCGTAGTAAAATTGATCAAATTCAATTTAATGCTTAAAACACATGTAAATTTATTAAAATTCATTATTATGTTGTGTTATTTTTCATTTATAATATCTTTGAGAGTACATAATATTATATGAAATTCATTAAATTAAATTGTTCAAAGGTAATCTATGTTTAATATTTAATCAATTGAAATTTTATCCATTATAGTTACAGTTAAAAAAAATAAGGAAAACGCATGATGTTTAAATTGTCACTTATTATGTTATAACCAGAAATCCAATTGATCATTACATTAATTTATAAAACACTTTTGACTTTTGATTGACAATTTACGCAAAAAAAAATCGCGCAAAATTGCGATATGTAATTGCATTGAAAAATTTAATTCTATTGGGAAGGATATGTAATTTTAAGATGCACGTTGTGTTGTTTAATGTGTTGATTTTTGGTTTTAAATTTTTTTAAAAATTTTATGTTTTTATGATTGATTATGTTGCAGAAACGAACCAAATTTTCAGTCTTAATAATTTATTTATCACATAAAGACACTAACACGTGCATAACCCTAAAGCATAATTTTATGAAAAATTTTGAAATAAAAAAATAAAAATTGAAAATTTTGTTATTTTAATACAAATTACCTACACTAAATTTTAAAATTATTCAAATAAATTAGAAGCGAAAAATGGGTGAAATATGGCTTTTAAATGAACTTTAACTAAATGACTATAGATATAGACATGTTGAAAATCTTAGGTAATATAAGTTATTAAAATCTTCTGAAATCTCATAATCAGAAAGACAAAAACTATTACATTGTATGTGTTAAATATTAATATTCAAAATTATCAACATTTAACCAAGTTAAAAACAGTTATTCAACTAAAATGTTAAAAAAAAATAGTTAAAAATTAATCCTAAAATTATGGTTCACTTCTGAATATATAATTAAGCCACATCAAAGAGATAATAATAATAATTGAAATAACCCTAAACATTTTTATTAAGAAAAAATTGTATCAACATACACAGTTGGTTTAGTATAGACCCCTCAGATTTTAAAAAACAGAGTAAAAAAAATCAGGAAAGAGAAAAAAATTGCATAACCCTATAATTTAGACAATTGTCATTTACCATCTGTTTAACTACTTAATTTTTCACTCAGAGATTTTTCAATGATTCATTCGTTTTTTATTATAAAGAGAAAATTTATATAACCTTTTGAATGTTGATTATATTGATATTATTATAACAAACGGAATATAAATAATGTATACAACTTTAATCAATTTTAATAAACGTTATTTTTGCAAATTCTATAGATTATCTTCAAATTCTCAAAAATAGTTAAGAAAAGAAAACTTTCAACCCTTTGCTAAATATTTTTAATCCGAAAATTAACTAAACTCCAGAAATTTCTTCATGCATTCATTTCGATGTACATCTGAATGAATGTTCTAGAAAAAATTGCTTTCATGCTTTAGGATTATAAATATAACTATATAAAAATAGTTTCTCTTTCTGCATCTTAAAAGAATATAATCAACAATTTAATTTTGTTATAATACTCAATCACCATCATTATCATATAGTTTTATAATTGTGCGGAAACCGAAAGTAAATAAAATAGGATCATCAATTTTTTCTGCGACAACCTAGGTTGAAAATAAAAACGGGTCACTTAAGATATCTGTTCAAGAATATTTGTCTTCAGTAGCTGATCTATTTTATTCAATTTTATTGCATTATATTTAAATAAACTAAAATATATAAAAATATAAAATTTAAAATAATAACTATAAGAAAAATTGGAGAAATGTATTTCTATATTTCATTTTTTAATAATAACATTAAGTGTCATAATTTAATTATAATATGTAGAATTAAAAAAAAAAATAAATAAAAAAAACCAAAAACAATACGAATAGAAGATGAATTTCATAATGTTCTAGAAAAAATTGCTTTCATGCTTTAGGATTATAAATATAATATATAAAAATAGTTTCTCTTTCTGCATCTTAAAAGAATATAATCAACAATTTAATTTTGTTATAATACTCAATCACCATCATTATCCTATAGTTTAACAATTGTGCCGAAACCGAAGAGTAAATAAAATAGGATCATCAATTTTTTCTGCGACAAGCTAGGTTGAAAATAAAAACGGGTCACTTAAGATATCTGTTCAAGAATATTTGTCTTCAATAGCTGATCTATTTTGTTCAATTTCATTGCATTATATTTAAAAAACATCAACATCTGTCCTTTAGAGTTACAAATTTTAAAGAAATTATTTTTTTTTTCAACACATTAGCATTTCGGCTACAATTTTAATAATGTTTTTTATGAAAAAAAATCTCTTCAAATTCACAAAGTTTGATATACTGATAAATTTTTTCAACCTTACATTAACCATCCAATTCACATTGCAACTGTTGTCACAAAGTAGATATATGTATAAAGAAAACATTTATGAAACAGAAATTGTATAATTTAACAAATTAATTAAACTCAATTAATTTTTATCGCTTTAATTAAAATTAAAATCTATCAGTAGTAGAAACACAAATATTACATAAAACATATTTTATACGAGTAGAAAACAAAAAATAATAAGCGCTTGAATGAATCATGTATTTCGTCGTCATCGATTTGTTAATATTATATGTATTATGTATGTATATAAAATTTAAATGCATTAAAATGCGTCTGGTAGATTTTAGTTTTTTATTACATCTAAGATTATATATAAATATAATTTCTTTTTTTCACAAAATAAATATTATTGTGTCTAAACATATGAGTATTTATTTTACAGTTGTAAAAACTATAACGACACAATCTGTAAAGGCGAATTTTTCTCACGTAATAATTTTTAACAAGATTGCTATGTAATCCAAACACACTTGATGAACAGAAAACTATAATATCGCTGAATTAAAAACAATTATTATTAATTTTTATTCTTTAGAGTTTAGTTTAGATGGACATAGAATCTAAAGCTAATTTACTGTGAAAACAAAACTCATTGAAATATTTTAACACGCATATACTATATAATATAGATTATGCCTTCGCAAATAATGGCAAGTACGAGCATGAGATATGTGAACCACAATTTATTTAAGTTATTGATATTTTTAAATAGGTCATAAAATTAATTAAGTTCAATTTAGATTGAGGATTAAATGTCAAGTATTCAATATGCAATTATGGGAAGATTAAATATGAATTAAATCAATTTCGAATGTGAAGTATACTTAATTTAAATAGTTTTAGCTTTAAAACTATTTTTTTTAATTATAATTATTAAATGTGAGTTTAGTTCTTTTAGTCACCAGATTTAAGTTTGTTAATTTACTTTACTTGTATTTACTGCACTAACGAAACGCTGTTAAATTTGTTATTAAATTTTCATATATTATATGTACATAGTACATTACATACACATACACATGTACATTCTATATGTAAAGTGAACAGAAGAATAATCGTACAGTTAAATTTTTATAAATTTTTTATATAATATAGTATACAATTATCTAGGTTTTATTTTTTATTTCAAAATGCTTCCCCAGGGTACTATTTGTTTTTTAAAAACAATAAATATATAAACAATATTTTTTTCATCCTAAACATTGCAGTAATAATATGTATTTAGACAATCCATACAAAAAATATTATCCCGAGGTGATGAAAATTTTGTTCAATGGGTACCTGATATGATGATACATTTTCCTATTCTACCTCTACGTATATGATTTGATAAAAAAAACATAAAACAATTCATTGCCATAAAACAACCCGCAACCAAATTGAAAATATTTCAATTGAATCTGGAGCACAAAAGGGAACTCTCAATGTTTTTAAAATGCAAAATAATTTTGATGAAACCTTTTTTTTCAAAGTTTTTCAATATTATGTGAAGATTGAAATTTTTGAAATCGAACTCATAAACATGGTATTTAATTGAACATTAAACCTAAATATTGTATTTAACATGTACGGAAAAGCTCATAAAGTGTTTTTGGCTGTCGTTATTAAACCAAGATAAAATAAAATTGGATGGTATAAAATGTCATTTTGTAATAGTCCATTTGGGATTGTTCAGTAAAATATATTTAGACCGTGCTTTATTTATATAGAATTTAAATTAAAATGTTGTGCAAATATTTGAGTTTTTTTTATAGTAGATTTCATTGGGAATACCAGAAGATGAAATTTGTGGTTTTAATTTTTCTTACTTAATTTATGAATATTTTTAAAACGGAAAAACATTTTAACATAATAGGTTTTTTTTTTCAATATTGAAATATAAATATATTTATCTTCATGCATATTACTCATTTTAATGTGGTACATTTGAATGTACATATATGTAATATGTATACGCAACGCATAAATAACATTCATGAACATACGCAAAACGGACCTAATATAGTCTATGGCGTAATTAATACAATTCATTTACAACATTAATTAAAATACGAAATGACAGAATTCGACAGGTAAGAAACAATAGCAATTATAATTTTATATAATATTTTTTTCTTTTATTGATCGAGTTTGATTTTTAAATTGGGCCCTTCAAATAAAAAAAAATCAGCAATGTTATACCCTATTCATACTATGCATGGTTACCGCAAATTTGTCGGTAACCTATAATTGTATTCCTGGTTACCTAGTTTTTTTCGCATATAAATTGCTGTCAAAACTTACCTCTTAAAATACTGGGTAGCGAAATAACCTAGTTAAGTTTCAGGGTTATAACTTAAAATTTTTCATTTAATTAAGTTAATAGTACAAAATTTATTTCAAAATTTTCAAATACCCCTGCAGATAACAGCTTGAAACTTGAAACTGATGATTTTAATAAATTATAATATGAATTGTTCTTACTATTGAAAATTACAAATATTTGTATTTATTACAATACAAAACACTTATAGGTTATTAATTGGACATTTTATTTCTTTGGTTTTATTTCTTTACATGGTAAAAGTGAAATTAAAAATTTGTTTACATAATCCATGTCTTTTTTTTTATTTCAAATTTTGTTGCTGTCAAAACTGGCTGGTTACCTAGTTAGTAGTATGAACGATAGTTTTCTTACTCAATAACAATTACACTAATTTATTTATTTATTTCAATCTACTGGGTAGTCCCTTACAGATTTTGTTTATAAAATATTTAAAACTAAAATAAAATAAAACTAGAAATAGAAAACAAAAATTGTAAATATAAAAATAATTTCAGATATAAAATAACATTAATAATAAGATGCATTAACAATTTCAAGTTAAAAATAACATTAATTCAAGAAAAGAAGTTAAAAAAAAAGAAAAATTCAGACTTAAGTAATAAATAAATATTAATAGTAAAAGCAATAGTAATTATAAAGGTATGCAGTACATTCAAATGATAACAGAGAATAATTTTAATAAATTTGTAGAATAAAATTATAATTAATTAAAATTAGAAGAATTATTGTAATGTTTCAAAAAATGTGATGATTTTTCTCCTAAAAACGAATCTACTGTAGTTGAAGTCAATTACTGAAAAACTGTTATTAAATAAGCGCTGAGAGTTTGCAATAGGTTCGGAAAAACCATAGTTCGTTCTATGATTTTGAAGATATAAAAATCTTTGGCTTCTGAAATCGCGCACTGGAGCATAGATATTATAAAAGCGAAGAATAGATGGACATTTTATTCTGCCAGATAAAATATCATAGGAAAACATCACGGATGCAGCATTTCGCCTAGCCTCAAGAGTAGAAAGCTTAATAAGTTGACATTTAGCTAAATATCCAGTAATATAAGGTTGCCAGTTGAATTTACGAAGGCAAAACCTAATCATATTCTTTTGAACAGACTCTATTCTCTTAATATGTTTATCATAATAAGGCATCCAGATCGGACAAGCATATTCGAGGTGAGGACGAACAAGTGCAGTATATAAATTTTTGAATGTATAAGGATCAGAAAATTGCTGTGAATTACGCTTAATGAAACCTAACATGGAAAAAGCTTTAGAAATAATTCGATCTATGTGAGCATTAAAAGTTAATTTATTATCGAGAATGATACCCAAGTCTTTTGTTTCACGGACATGTTCAATAATAGAACCGTTGATATTATAATAAGATTCAATTAAAGTTTGCTTCCTGGAAAATGACATGTAACTGCACTTATTAATATTAATGGTAAGACCATTAATGTTACACCAAGAGTAGAATTTGTCAAGATCCTGCTGCAGGAGATGGCAATCTTCGTCCGACTTAATAACCGCAAAAAGTTTGGTATCGTCAGCAAATGATAAGATCAAAGACTTAATATCGTAGTCGATATCGTTCATAAACAATAAAAATAATAGTGGCCCCATATGAGTTCCTTGTGGAAAACCAGACGTAGCCTCGAAGTTATATGACGTGCTATTTTGTATTTTAACGCAGAGTTTACGACCAATCAAATAAGATTGAACCCATAGAAGGAAGGTACCATGAATACCAAGAGCCTGAAGTTTAGAGAGTAGTAAAGAGTGGTCTACTTTGTCAAAAGCTTTAGAAATATCCGTGAATATCGTATCTACTTGATAGCCTTTTTCAATTGCATTGAAAACTGTGTGAAGAAAAACTGCTAAGTTAGTGGATGTAGATCTTCCATCCATAAAGCCATGCTGATTTGGAGATATGTGTTCTTTAACCAAGAAATACATTAATAGGTATGTACATAAATAAATCAATGGCAGTGTATAAATTGCAAAAATTGTATATGGATTATGGATATGCCTACACCCTACCTAACCAAGAGTAAAACAACATATAGTATGTTAATTATATTATGTATATACCAAGAATTATATTATAGAAGCACCCTCAGATTAACTTTCAAAATCAGTCACGAAAATACGTATGTATCTTATATCTAACCTACATATACCTACATAACATTTTGTTAAAATAAAATTAAGTCGAAATAGTCAATTGAGTCTTATAATTAATCAATTATTGTAATAATTTATATTAATTTAAAATTATGAAGAAAAATGATTAAAAAAAGTCGTCAACCCTGGCAGCTCAGCTAGTGCTCGTAAATCCCTATTGTGTAAGTACATATAATTTAAATAATATTCAATAACAAAAAATAATAATAAATAAATTATGATTATTATGATTGTTTTCAATCCACCCGCACTTCTATATTTATTTATTTATTTCATTTTATTATACTTAAAAAAGGCATATTAAAAAAAATATTTCTTAAAATTAGAATAAAAATTAATATTAAAACAACAAACATAATTTTTTAATTTAAATATATAAAAAAAGAAATTAATATGTACTTTGATACTATCATATTTTTTTAACATAGATCCCAATAATTTTTAAATATTTATAATGAAAAGAAGAGGTGATGGTAACAAAGAAAACAAGTTAATTTTAAGTTGTTCCTTATTTATCAAAAAATTAATTTAGTCTCTGTATCTGTTAACTAAGTTAAACATTCTGTTAATAGGTTTGAACTTACCATAATTTATACGGCGATAAACCACATTATTGAATATATTTTCAGAACGAAAACGTTTACTAATATTACGATGATGATTGATTTTATCTTTGATAATTAGCGAATCAATTTCACCAGAATTAATTATTAAAATAAATACGACGTCAGCAACTATTCGTCTGGATTCAAGAGTGTTTAAGTGTAAAAGCTTTAGTCTGTCTGTGTAAGGTGGTAAACGTATAGGATCAGACCAAGAAAGGTTTCTTAAAGCGAATCTAAGGACCTTCTTCTGAAAAGCTTCAATCCTATTATTATGGTCGACGTAGATATGACACAAAGTCTTAGGAGTTAGATAATATATTATATATACGTGACACACGATTTCCAAAAAAAAAACATTTTTTCTTAAGTTGAATTCAAATCTCATTCAATTTCTTATAAAATTTTACAAATGCATACATACATTTAATATAAATAATTTTTAATGTAACAAAAATAAATCTAATTACATACCTCACTATAATTTTAAAAAAAAATTTTTTTTTTTAGGGTAACAAAGATATAAATGCAAAAATTGATGGAATAATAATACTTTTCACTTTTTTTTTTTTATATAATTCCAAGTCTATGAGATGAACATCCTAATGCTTTTACATAGAGATTTAGAATACACAATTACTTACTTTTGTAATTATTGTACAAAACATCTTGAGAATTTTTATGTACCTATATCTACTAATTTTAAATGTGGAAAACTATATATGTATGTATTATATCTATTCTATTGTAGAGTACTCCGCCTTCATAATATAGCATTGTTCCATTTTTAGTGGTGTGGTATCATTTATTTTATCGCAATGAAAAAAAGTACTAAACCAAGTCGAAAAATCCAGAAAGCATTTTTTTTGTCTTCGTTGGGAATCGAACCTGGGATCCTTCGGTTGAAAGGTAGGCGCTCTACCTGCTGTGTCATTAAGCCTGAGGAGGCCACTAATTCCATTCTGAGCATAATTCTCAGTAATTTTCGATTGGTATACCTATAAGAGAACAAAAAAGGAATATTTTTCGATGCGGGTTTTTGCACAAAATTGTTTGTCTTCATTTAAATAAAAGGCATTAATGAATGATGTCTAAAATATACTTAGGTACTGTACTATATTATTATTTTCAAAAATATTTTCTGCAAAAACAAATTAATGTTTTACAATTAATTAATAAATTATAATATAACATTAATTAATATTACATTCTTATGCATTATGAATTATGCAACTTTCCTTTACAACTTATTTAACAAAAATGTTAGATATTGCTACAAGAAAGAAACTGAAAATTCATAAACCGTTTTTTCAACTTTAAATACATACATAATATGACTAGGCTAAGATAGAATTTTCTCGAGAGCATTGATATATTAAAATTATAATATCATAATATTTACTTGAATTCTTGTATATACAAAACAAATTATGATATTGTATTTGTAAAAGAAATAATATCATGCTGATTGCCTTTTCTTTAACTTCTGGTTGTATAGGTTTTGGAAGTGTAACCATACTAGGTTAGGTACAAATATGTTTCTTTAATCATAAAATATAAATAAAAGGGGAAGATATAACCTTATCTGATTTTTCTTTTATATATATTACATGCATATACGTACATACAAGCAAAAACCATAAGAATTAATTTCGAAGCAAAGTACATATAAATAAAAGAGGATAAAATTGATAAAATAAACTGAGATTTGATTTATAGTAAATATATAAGTATGTATCTATATCTATATAATATTAACTATAATTATACATGTGTATTATGTTATTATCAAATTTACGTACGTTAAAACATTTTTATTATAGTCTGGTATGTAGGTATCATATTATGAATTCTACTTTAATTTCAGCAATATAACATTCCAATGGGAAGTTTGAGTATACAACTGATATGCTGATACCACTGATACCCCTGAACAACCAACTATACATTTTATTTTTGCAAACCTAGAATATAATTTAAATATATTTAGTCTCATTTCAATTTCCGCTTTGTAAATTTTGAAACTTTTTAATATGCAATGAGACACTGTTTAATATTAATATGTTTATCGTATTTATAATATTCAACTTACATGTTTGTGGATATAATTTAAATTTTTATTATATTATAACTTTAATAATCTTTAATTGAACCACACCCACACTTCTGGTTACAATTTTATCAGTTATTAAATGGCATGCGTTAGCGTTATGGATCCAACCCAATGGATATTTCATCGATATAATTTCTATGACGGCAGAAATGAATTTCTTCAATATTGTATGCGGCGATGATGTGTCCTTATGTCTACTTTTTTCATGTAGGTATATTATTTTGCTATTTACTTAACTAATTTTTCTTTGGTCTAGCTAATGGTCTAGAACCATTAGATCCTTCTTTTCAGTTGACTATAATTAAAGGCTTGTGAACAACATTTATGTACTTTATTAATTATTCAAATAACCTACTATATATCAAATTAAATGCTTTTTAGATTAATTTTTTACGACTGTTGGTGGCCTTAAGCAGCTCTGTTAATTATGTTATTCTTTAATTTACAGTTTAGCATAATTTTCAGTGTCTTCCTAAATATTTCATTAATACGATTGTTGATTCGCATAGTCATCAATATTCTGCACAATTAAATAAAGCTAATTTATTTTACAGAGTTTTTGTTTTGTAACCTTAATATCACTAGGAATTTTCATAGCAAATAAAAACTGCATTTACATTTCACTGAGTACATAAATTACAAGATATGAATATAGGTATTATTCATAAATCATAAATTACCATCAAACATATTAAAATAAATACAAATAAATAAAACATAAAATTTAATTTAAAATTTTCCAAGAAAAAAGTAAAACTAACTAAGGTTTTTTTTACTTAGAAAAAAGAAATCTAGAATTTTAAAATTAAAATCCAAAAAAATCAACAAAATTTGTAAAGATTTTTAAAATATATTTATTATAATTGTTATTTTGGAGTATTACACTATTACCTACCATCTGCAGAAAAAATTTAATTAAATAAATTCCGGCTTGACGATAAATTTTTTTTATTTTGAAGTACATACTCGTACACAATATTACTTTTCAGTCTTATTGTCTACATTTCGTGGCCCTATTTAGTTGGCTCCATATGCCAAAACAATATTTTTAAATTATTTTTGATAATCAGATTTGCTTTTAGTGATACATATATTTAATTTATGGAATAAAAGTCGAGTTCCCTTTCTGTAATCATTTATATTGATTAGCCAAGTCACAAGCACTGATGAAGGAAGTAAGTTGCATCCGAAATATCGATATTTGCAAAATAAATATAAAAATAATTGTCTCGTTTACCGTTTACGTTAAAAAACGTTTCTAAACACATATTTTGTATAAATATTTAACACTTTAAATTTTTTTTTTAAGTTTGCATGAATATTACAGTAACATGTAAAATATAATATCTAATAAATTTAAATACAAAATTTTGAGTAAGCAATTCAACAGATACTCAAAATTAATTTTGTGCACTAACATTTTAGTTCCAACTTGTAAAGTATTGTATTAAGCATAATATTAAAAAGGAAGTTCCTTATCAAAACAAGATCATTTATTGGATCAATTGAAATCAATTAAATTGCTTTTAATTAAAATCAAAAATACGAACAAAAGTAGCAATAAGTAAACAATAATATTAGTTTACTTGATTTCTTAAAGATGCATCCATAAAAAGAACCGCGATCAAAAGTATTTATAACTACATATTCAATAAATAATATTGTTATATGTATGTACATTTGAAAAACAGGAAAGTAGTAAATAACATTATAATATCAAAGACATTAATTAGTATACAATATTATAATTGTATATATTTAATACCTTTGATGAAAATTTATAATAAAACTAAAAAATTGTGTATGTATCTTTATTATTTAATAAACTGTGATTTTTAGGAATATGTTTGGGACTTACCAAAATTTAATTATTTAACAATAATAAAGGTACGATATTCCCTATTTAATTTAGAAGTTTTTGTTGTAGTCATTATAGCAAGTTTAAAAACTAAAAGACTACGGAATCGAATGGATTTCCTGGCTGGGACGTTATGTTATATTATGATGGTATTATATCTACGCGGTATACTGCAATATGTTTAAAGTATTTTCATACTATATAAATTATACTTTTTTCGGTCTGCCTCTGGCTCTTGTGTTCATTAGTTTTTCTGAGCAAATCTTACTAGTGGTATCATTTAATTTGTTAAGGTTTTAGCTGCTATACATTTTAAGTGTAAAATATTTTGTTGACTCTAAGGAAGATAATTTATTGAATTTTTACATAAAAAAAGGTATGGGTCGCTCCAAAGTATTTTCTAAATTTTTGTTTGGGAAGTTTTACGTTTTTCGCACGGGAAATCATCAAAATTTTTTGTTAAAAAAATAATTTTATTTTTGTATAGGTACATTTACTTAAAAATTTGTTAAAAAAGCGTTGCCGGTGTAAAGAAACTATCATATCAAAATCAAACTAATCTATAATATTAAAATCAAATAATCGCAATCTACTGTGAAAATATCCCAATGTAGTGTGAAAATATCTTGTCTAGGTGGGTTTTAACTGCTAAACATTTTATTTGATAATATTCAAAATGTTTATAAGCTAAAACCCACCCTGTTCTTGTCGTACGTATAATTCTCATATAAAATAACGTCATTTCATGTATTTCCCTTTAAAGAGTCAACAAGATGTTTCCGTACTTCAAATAATTAGTTAATCTTTTCTCACTCTCATTTTCAACTGAAAGAATTCGAGCTAATGGAAGATTACGTATGTATTGTTTCTCCAATTCTCAGAAAATGTGGCAAAAGAAACTCCAGAAATCCTAATAAAAAAAGACTATTGAGATACCTATAAGTAACGTACTTATTGGCCATATTGTGAAGGGTCACACATTCTAAACGATTGACCCTTCACAACATGACCAATATGACTTTAGAAACTAACGGTCGTCAGGCGATCAGAGAAACTTGCCTTTGCCTAAAGCTCACACTAGAACAATAATGATAACTGAATCGGTTAGGGTCTCGACACTCAAGAGGCATATTCTCTGCGACTGCCCAGGTTTGATGAAAACTAGAATGCATAAATATTTAATAACCTTAACATATATCTAAAAGGTTCTTTTTCAGAATATCCGCAGATTTGTCACAAGTACAGGTGTACTTGGAGAATAGCTATGCCTATGCGTGAAGGTCCATGTGTCACCTCGTGGCCTAGTGTCCATTCACTAGCAGTCGATTCACTCACTAGTGTCCATTCACTAGCACACTATACACTAGCGTTTATTGTACCTAAGGTTGTAGCTGAGGGTGAATCTGAGGTTGTAGCTCATCGCTCATGATATATCGAGCAACATTCTGCTCTTCTAAACAAATGTTAGGCTATTAGTTTCGACAACCCATTTTACACATGAGACATGAATGAAGGCGTATGCTTGATAGGTACGTAGCATAATAAGGGTAGTTGTCGAAAAAATTAACTACAATCAGTTGTCCAAAAATTGTAAATGAATACTACGCTCATATGGATGGAGTAGACTTAATGAGTAGCTTTCTTGGTAAATATATCGGAATTCTCTTTCGAACACGAACTTTCTTGCCAATTATTATTCGGCTACTAATCTATTATTATATGTAGCTTGATTCATAGTCATTATGGCTTATCCAATTTCTGCTTGGGGGTCCACCTATGATGACTGAATTCTAAAACCAAGTCTTGCAAAACCGTGCATTAAAATTTTGTTGTACTTGTGTATAATATTTCAATAAGGCATTCTACTGAATCTTTATTTACATTTTACAGATATTGTTAGAGGCGTTACCAGTAAAAGGAATTTATCAACTCTCAATCGCTGCTATGTATGTACATACGATACATCACATCAAGTAATCTCAATCTCAAATCGACTATATCATATTCCCGATTTTAAGTATCCATCTCATATTCTCATCATCATATTTTGAGAAGTAGAGGAAATTTAAGTACACAAGTGTTGAATTTGGTAAAAAAAAAATACCTAAATTAATGTACATCAATGTGCATTGATCAAATCTGCCAATCATATACTTATGTACATTTACATACAATATACATACATACATACATAAGTATGTAGAATTCAATCGAAAGATTGATTAAAAAAATTCAGTCCTTGAATTTCTTTAAACGAAATGTGAAAACTTGAAAAGATCCTTTTTGGAGAGTAATAAATTAAAAACTTTTTTTTAAATAATTTGGAACATTTGTCTTTCACAATTAAATCATAAAGTAAATACATACATACATACATTACATACCGATACCTTCTTTATGATTAAATGCAAAAAAAATTTTTGAAGTAGCCAAGTAGGTAGATACATCTAAAAAAAAAGATTATGTAAGCTTGTATGTAATTTTTTCAGGCTTCCCAAAGAAGTTGTTTCAAATGCTTTTAATTGATCCGTTTTACTTTTGATCTTTATTAATCTTCTATACATACCTTTATTTATCTTCTATACCTTTATTTATCTTCTATACCTTTATTTATCTTTGCTTTGCTATTCTGGTTTGAATGGCTGGCATAACTCCAAAAATATTTAAAAGTTTTTGATATAATCTTGATGAGTGCTAGGACTTGCATGACAGCTAACCAAAACAGACTAAATTTTGAAAAATTGTAAGACAATTGTTTATTTTTGAGAAAGTACCTACATTATTATGTATGTGCCAATTTTTAGGTCTGCAAAACTAATTTTTGATATATTCCTGATGAGTGTTAAGAGTTGTATGGCAGCTTGAACTTGACCCGAACCTGTCCGATGTTTAAAAACCTTTATGATAGAAAAAATATATATGTATTCATTTTTAGATACATATATAGATAATTGGTGTGACCTGTCGCTTCTGAACTTATTTATTTTATTTTTATTACTTTTGAATATTAACAATTCCATGATGTACACTTGGTTTCCTTAATCAGTTTTCCTCTTTTATTCAAGAGTTTAATCCTAAAAAATGAAAAAGAATTGGAAAGAGATAAAAGGAAAGGAGCAACACAACATACATATTCCTCCAAAATAGTTCAGATTTTGGATCATCGACTAATTTAAAATTAAAACTCAAGACTACAATTCTTTTATATTTTTGAACTAGAAAAACACGAAGGATTTATAGAAAAATAAATTCTATATTTATTATTATTAAACACATTTTTTTCATTAAATTAATCTAAATATGGAAGAATAATATCCTTGATAACCCAAGGATTTGTATGCCAACATAAATGATGTACATTTGGTTTCGTTATAATAACTAATTTTCCCGTTTCATTCAGAGTTTTCAGTCCTATAGAATCACTTGTATAAATATCACGTTTGTTTAGAGGAATTACATCCAAGTTCTGATCATAAAATCCAAAATGACTACAAAAAAAATTGAAGGATTAAAATAACTGTCAATCAAATGAAATTCATTAATACCTAGATTCCCAAGGCGATATTACACCGTCATTTGGACCTCCTATTAAAATTAATTTATTTAGTTTGAGTATTCCGTTTTTGAAATTAGTTGTATTTGAGGATAATAGTTCGTTGTTAATATATGGTAAAAATTTGCTAAATTTAAAATAAAGCTTTTGCTTAAATGGATCATTCCAATAACCACCAACAGACGTATGTTGGCCCACCCGCGAATAAAATAGTTCGAAAGCTTCTTTAGCTACCAAATTGGGAAATATCAATCGTAAAAAACTATCTAAAATGGAAGTTCAAATTAATAAAAAAAAAAACTATTATAATTACAATACAAACCACCATATTGTCCTGCTTGAGGAGAAGACAAAGAAATAAAATTCTTAACATTATGTTCAGGCAATGATTGTATGGTTGCTCTACCCAACAAACCTCCTTGCGAATATCCTATAAAATGAACTCCTTCCGGATGACTATTTTTAATTTGTTCTAAGTATTTTTGAAATTCTTTTACTTGCCACCAAGCCGATTCTAAACTGTTCCAATATGGAAATTTACCACAGTTATATACTTTTGTACCAGGATGGAACTGGGATTAAAAAAAAATTAATTTCTTAAACATATTATTTTTAATCAAGTTGCATTTACAAGTTTTATAGTTTCCTCTAACAAAATCATGTTGTCTGAACCAGAAAGAATACCATGAAGAAGTACTACTGGTTTATAACATTCATTTAAACTAACGAAAATCAACGTAATGGACACTATTATAATAAATTTCATTTTTTATAATTAAAAATATCAAGCAAAGCACTAAGAAAACTTTGAAGATATTCCTCCAAGAGCAAAAATACAATAGTTTGACATAAATTTTATATAAAGTACTTTCCTAGTATTCCTTTGCGTGTAGGTCGACGCAGGCACACAGTACGTAGAATAGAAATGTAGAATTATTATTATTAACGTAGAATTGCGTTACGTTACGTATAACGTAGAGGTAGTACTTATTTTTTATATTAAAAAATCAACACGACTCAACACATGAGTACATGACATTAGTACAAAAACTAAGGACGGGTGACATCTGCCGGGGAAATATAACACTCGATCTCATATATAGTAAAAGCGCTTGATTTTTGAGATCTGCAATGCACAATTTAAGAAAGCAATTAGTAAGTAGGCTCAATTTTACAGTGAAAGCTTAAACTTAAAACTTAAAACTGAAATTTAACTGCAATGAAAGCTTAAACTTAGCTTAACGACGTTTAAATTGAAAATTCCCAGTTAGTGTTGACACTGAGTGTCTGCGCTCATTTCGATCAAGAGATATTGACAAGTTGAAATCCTGCGTTAAAGGAAGTTAAGCAACTCCTAAGTGGGGACTGCGGTAATTTTGATAGCTAATAGCCCTAACTATAATAGTCATAAGTTATATGATACTTCGTTAAGTGTTCGATATGATTCTATATGATATAACAAAATCATCATAACCAATCATAACCTTAAATATAATTGAATCCGAAATACATGAGTTTACATTTCTGGTATCAACTTTCGATGCATATGTGTCGAAAATATCGTCAACAATTTTTTTTCCGCTTTTTTTTGTATGTCACATATTTTTTTATATCACAGTTCAAAAAATTTCAATTCAACAATTCAAATAGGCCTCTTCCCTAGATAAAAATTTAACTTAATTCGATTAACTTATTATTTTTGACAGTTAATGTTTGTTCGTTTAAAAGACTGCGTAACATTCTGGACCAATCAGAGAATAGCAAACACAATGTAAAAATTCATTACACTTTTCAAACAAGCAGTATAAAAGAACTACTTCAAAATAATTAAATTATTTGAAAATAACAAGCCTCAGAGCTAGTTTTCAAATAATTCTATTCAAGTTAATTGAAATATTTTCATCTGACAACTCACAACTGCCAACTGTAATAAAAATAAAAAATAAGCAAGTTGTTTACATATTTAAAATTTAAATTTTTGTGAGATTTAAAATTAATAGATTTTAAAATTAAAATTTTTGTGTAATTTAAAAACAAGACTTTAAAATTAAAATTATTAACAGGATATTTAATTAAATTTTTTATTTATTCCTCTTTTAATAATATCTCCACCATAAATTTAAAATTGAAAACGAAAATATAAATTTATTTATATTATTATCAAAAACAAAGAATAAATAAAAATTTTAATTTTAAAATCTTTTATTTTTAAATTCGAACACAAAAATTTAGATTTAAAAATCTTTAATTTTTAAATCACACGAAAATTTAAAAAAATTAAACAACTTGTTTAGTTTTTACTTTTATTAGCAAAACAGTTGTTAGATAAAAATAATTCAATTAACTTTAAGGCTTCCAGGCTTCAGACCGGCGCGATTAGTTTGCGACAGCGGCGCGTTTTTTTTCCGCACAATTTAATTAAATTTTTTAAACAATTTCTGAAACAGCTTACAAAATCAATTTTTTTTTCAAAAAGAAGCAAATGATTAATAGATTGGTTATAAATATTTTGTAAAATATAAACTACTTCTCAAAAATAAAAAAAAACAAACAACTGATTTTATTTATATTTTAGTTTTTTCGCCCATTAAAGATCAAAAATATTGATTTTATAAACTGTTAAATTTTGTAAACTGTTAAGTTTCGAAACAAATTTTTAAGCAGATGAACTGTGTATGGGCAACCTTACGTAAATATATCCATATATAAATCATCAACAAAGGAATTAATGGAAAATTCTTGGCGTCATCTGTGAGAAATTTTTCAAAAAGTGGATATTTAGTATTGTTGCCAGTATAATATTATTAAACTTTTATATAGCTATTTGGTTAAATGAATTTTATGTACTTGTACTTTCATCAGTTTTATGTAATAACAGCTTTAGGTTTTCTATTCATATTTTTGAATATAAAATTTTAATATTTTTTCTGTTGCAATGTTTATGCCTGATTTACAATACTGAAAGAGTGCGATTCTAGCAGAGGAATCAGAGAATCATACGTTACTTTAAAAAAAAATAACCAAATTTTCAGTCGTTACAATTGTTTTTCACTAATTCATTCAAAGGAGATATAAAAATGCTATTCTTTTTTAATTCCATAAAAAAAAAAATATGCTCCCCTGATCTTTTACCTCTCGAAATTAATTTTAAAAAGTAAAATTTTTAAAATCAAAGACAGGGAAGGAATACAGGAAAAGTTTACCGGCAATAAAAATATGTGTACGTACATGCACAAGAGCCAGCCCATATTAAATTAATAATTAATATTAATAATACATTCAAATTAATTTAACCACAATCAAATAATTTTTAAATATGCATTCGAATTGACCCATACTAAATTAATAATTAATATTAATAATACATTCAAATTAATTTGACCACAATAAAATAATTTTTAAATAAGCATTCGAACTGGTATGGTAACACTAATTTTTGTCTCATTCGTAAATCTCCTTGTATCGTAGATTCGTAGGTAAGGTAGTCGTAGGTAGAGTCGTAGTCGTATGTGACTGCGACTCGTCGTAAGTCGTAACTTATCACTTTGTTTCGATTTTCGAAATCGTCGTACGTAAAGTAGTTTGTTTTTGTTTGGCATGTATATAAAATAAAAATTGAAAAAATAAAAAAATAATAGTCTCTTTCTGAAAGTTACTGTGTGAGGTGAGGATTGTAAATAAAATAACAAATGGTGGATACGATTCATGAATAAATTGTTATTTTTATCTAGTGTTTTTTGTACATAATTTTATCTTTATACTAATTTTATAATTAATAACATTAGATAAATTTTAATCGAATATGATTGAATTAATTTCAATAAAACAAAAATTTTAAAGTTGGAAGAATTTATTACAAAATTAACCAAGTTAAAGAAAATTGATATTGTGTTTGAACCACTATAATAAAAAGTAATTCGTTTAATTGATTTAACGTTTAATAGTTTCTTAGAGTGTTTATCGAATTATAAAAGGTCAATTATTTTCCTGAATTATAAAAAACAAACAATAAATAATGGCAGCCGCTACTAGTGTAGTGGTTTTAGATCGTGGTAATAATACAACATGTACTGTTAATTTGCATGGTAAGTTAGAGAAATTTTTTTAAATTTTAGTTGATACTTTTTTAATTTTGATAGTATTAATATATTACTAAAATCTAGGATCATAAGTTTTATTTCAATTTGATTTTTAAATATGTATAAAAAAAATACGTGTAGTATTTAACCTGCATACATATGTAGCAATAATTTTATCGAACAAAAATTTAAAATTTTAATATATCTAAATTTTTATTTAACACTAAACTTGGTCTTGTAACATATCCAACATAAATAATAATCATACTGAAATAGTTAATTTGTTTAAGTAATACTTCAAAATCACAACTTTTTGTTGCCAATAAATAATAAATTTTGTTTTATTTTATTCACATATAGGAGCTACAGTAGTTTCCTGGCGTGTAAATAATCAAGAGCAGTTATTTGTAAGGTAAAATGTTTTTCTAATAATTTAACAAAAATTCTATTGATTTTAGATATTAAGTTAATTGAATTTTATGATTTAGAATAATTTAGGTTTATGCATATGTAATTATTTTTATGGATGTTGACAATAATTTAACAATATGTATATAAACAATTAAAATATTCCTTTTACAATCTCACTTGCAATTTGCAAAATTGTTCTGACAAGTTTCTTTAAAAATATTTTGCGAGATACTAATAGTGATGGATTAATGAATTACTTATGGCCTGGCCAATCTATTTTTTAATTACCTCCCTAGGTATTAACAGAAAAGTTAAAAGTTATCTATTCGTTTTTTTTAATAAAATATTTTTTAAATTTTACTAAATGATAATTATAACTTATGTAATTATTGAACATAACTTAGTATAAAACAAAAAAGTTAAATACAGTATTTATAAAATGTTTATATAATGTAAGTACATATTATAAAACAAAAAAAAATACGTAAGTAATTCTACTCTAGAGTATTTCAATTTTTCTGTTCATCAAGTTATGTTTTCTTGTTTGTTGGTTAAATTTTAGAATACAAATCTTGTAAAATATCTGAAAGCACAATTTTCAAAGCAATAACAAATTACAAAAGCTAATAATGAAGAAAATAATGTTGTACGTACCTAAAGAATGACAAAAAACTGATCATCATCAGTTTATATTTTTTGTATCAAAAACAAGTTAGACTTCGAAGATTTAAAGTTGATAGAGCACATAATAGCGTCATTTTTTTCGTGTTATTTTTACAAGTCAATTTCTTTTTTTAGTTTAATAATTTTTATCATACTTTTTGTTGTTTTGTATGATAAGACAAAAAGTCTAGGTATCTTCGTGTTAGTAAAGTATATTTGAGCCCTTACTGTGCTTACAATGCTTGCTGAACTGTCTTTTGCGTTTATGTTTAACACGCTGTTTTTTTTAAAATTATTTACTTAAATTTGTATATAAACATAAACTATGTATATAAAGAGAAAATATGTTTTTAAAAAAACTATAGAGACAAAAAAAAACAGATGTACCAACCAATATATATGAATTAAACCTTAAATATAAAACAAAAAACTTTGAATATTGATGTGTGGTGGTGTGACGTGACTAAATTGTACGGCAAATGTGTATGAACATGAGTATGCATATTATATTATATATTAACTATCAAAGTATTTATATCAAAAGTATCAGTTTTATGCATGCACACATTCATAATTACGAGGGTTACTTCAATGTTAAAAATACGAAATGTTTATTGTTTATGTAATCTTACTACAGAAGTTTGTGAAAGTACCAGTGTCAATACCCAACTAGAAATAATACTAAAAAATCAATATAGCTACAACAAACAATCGTAAAATTCAAATAATTTTTTTTGGAAATATTTTTATGAAAATGCAATATAAATATGTACACAACATTTGAACTATTCAAAACAAAAAGAAATAACATAATTAATACTTCTCGTTTTATTTTTTGTGTCACCAATTAAAATTAGTCATTTATGAAAATAATTTTAGATTTACACTTATGATATACTTATTTGTAGAAATTAAAAGTTCAATGTTTTTGTTAGGAATTAATTTGATTCAAAAGTTAATTAGTTACATAGTCCTCGTACTAAATTGTTGTGGCGTAGTTATTAATACATATGCATATATTTTTGGAATTTGATGTGTGCATACGTAGTATTTATTTTGCAAAAAATGAATGTGCTGAGATGTGCTGATATGCTGTATAGTAAAGTGTATATGTATGGGTTAATATGTTATCACGAAGCATCGTTTTTATGAATGGAGTTTAATAATTTACAAAAACGTGAAATCAATAATTTTGTACCAATGCTTAAACGTTAAAAAGTGTCTATAATATAATAAATAAACATAAGTAAATTTTATTTTATAACCTCGAAAAATTAATTTTTTTGCTTGTTATAAACAGGCAAAGCCTCGTAAATTCTTTTTTTTTTCCTTTTTAGATTTTGTTAAATAAAAATATCGGTTAAGTTTCAGTGTGATTATGCCTCGAATGTTATACATAAGGCTATTTTTTTAAACCACCATTTGGTGGATAACTCATATATAACGTAATGTCTTACATTTATTGCCTACTTCACCACGGGTCAACTTTCATCACTTTTTTTCTTTCGTTTCATTCCCCCTTTTCTATAAACTAATTTTGCTAATAGAAAGGGGGGAATGAAACGAAATTAAAAAAAGTGATGAAAGTTGACCCGTGTGGGAAGTAGGCATTGTCTTACAAGATGTTGTTTATATAAGAACAAAATTGTGTGGTAAATATTCTAATATACTCTTGTATTATGTAATGAACCTATAAGATTTTTTTAAATTTTATATACAAAGGTACTTTTACACATTAAATTAACTAATTTAATTGTTGCCAGGTCTCCATTCATTAATAATTTTTAATATTTGATTGCAAATATCAATATTTCCGAAGCAACATACTTCCTTCATCAATGGTTGTGACGAACTAATTTTCTTTATTCTCTTTTCCCTTTTATATCATAATCCCTAACAGTTATATATTTTACCTGTACTTTTGCAAATTAGTTTATATTAATTTAAACAGTGGTGAATATCTAATTTCTAAATCATTGTTCAATCTCCTGTTCTCTTGAAATAACCAAACTTTCGTATCTACGATAAATTGGTTTTCTCAAATTTATGATGTTCTATTATAATGTTTAGCAATTGCCGTCCTAAAATTGGTAGTACCTCTTATTCTTGTTCTTCTTCTCGGGTTCTCTTAAATATTCTTGGCTTCCCTTATGTTAATGTATTATTTTTATGACAAGAAACTGTATTTAGAACAGATTTAGACAATACTGCTCAATTAAATGTCAAACACGTTAGGACGACTTAGATCACAGAAATTTGCTGAACAATTTTTTTAACTAAATTTTTTTAATAAATTTTTAAAAGGAAATTTTTCAAATCAAAAATTATTTTATAAATAAGCAAAAAGTTTTACATTTTTTATAGGGCACTTCAGTACAGACTTCTTCAGGTTTAAAAATTAAACATCACATTATAAATAAAATTTGGAGTTCTAAAACAGGAATTTTAAAAAAAGCCAATGATGAAATTAAAAAAATATTAATTAGTTTTTGCTATATTACTTATGCAACAACAGACATAATTAACTTATATATTTTTTTTGCAAAAACTTCTATTTTGGTTTGCGAAAGCAAAAAACAGTACTACCTTTGAACAGAAACGATATTAAATTCTAATGATGAGTTTTTTTTCTTTTCGATTTGATTTGAAAATTAGTTTTTGTTTAAGTGTTTATAAAAATTCCGTTTTACAAATTATAAAAGTTAGAACCAAGTTAAGAAACAAAAATTCAATGGATGAACATCGAACTAGACAATATCTTAATGATTTTTTTTCTCATTTTTACAAAAGATATTTAATTCTACATGTAACTTGTTAAAACGATTTAGGAACATATAAAAATTTACTTAATACCTAGGTATATGATTCAGTTGGTCAATTGGTAAAAAAAATTTTTTATTTTAACAAAAAAAATTTTAGATTCTATTTAATATTGATGCTACATACATATAGAAGCCGCGCATAGGTTCACTTAGCTCCGTTTAAGATTTAAGAAAATAACTTATTAATCTTCACCTAATGCTATCCCAATGGCAGTAGGATCGCCGAAAAGATGGATACAACGTCGGAGCTCTCGACAAAGTTTTAAAATTTAGAACAACTTACCGTTTCACTTTAAAATATACACAAATTTAAAAAGATTTTTTTTGATTATGAACTCATCGCGGTTTCTCACAAAGTTAAAAAATATTATGTTAATAGATTATAATAAGTTTGTTCACATTTCTATGTGCGCCCTGATTAAAACCTACTATAAACAAATTAAGAAGTTTTGAATTAATTTGCAATTTTATTTTATTTTTTGTTTTTTTAACTTACGCGTTGCGCTGACCTAAAACGTATTTTGGCTTATTAAGTAGTTAAATATAAAGAATTTCGTTGTGATTAAAAAAATTTTAAATAATAATTTTTATAAAAGAACTTCTCTTGACGTCAATGAAAATAAAAATGTTCAAAATCAAGAGCAAATATTTACAATTCGAAATTTTTGATTAATTATACTAAACGTTTTGTTATTTTTTTTAGTTGTTGTTGTAGATTTTTAGGGCAAGTATGACGTAAATAAATCTCACACTAGACACACTTGCTTATTTTATTTTCTTAATTTCAATTTGATTTTACTTATATATAAATTAGTTTAACACAAATTTTATGTTCATTCTTTATAATACAATTTTAAGGAAAGTTGAGCATACCTACTATCTAATTACATATTTTTTGGAAAAAAATTAAAAAAATGTAAGCCTACCAAATTTATGAAAATAAACGACATTCACATTACATACTAAAATACAAATTTGTAATGTTTTAAAATTTTTAAATTTGTAATTTTTTTTACATTTTTTAAAATTACTGTTAAACTAAATAACTTTCGTATTAACTTAACCCACTGATTTCCAAAAATTAGACTTATAATTGTATAGGAATAGGTATAGGAATTAAGTTATTAATTGCAAATTCAATTGATTACGTAAGATAAACTTAAATCTAATGGAAACTTTTGTTAAGTGCATTTTATAATGATAAGATAATGTGTATAATATTTACAAATATCTAGAAATACACATTAATGGTGTGGGATGAATCAATTAATCGAGTGTATTGATAATGTAACTACTCGTTAGTGATATAAATGTTCTTTAAATGTTATTATATATTAGACAAATATAACTATTATAAACTATTTTATCAGAAAAGTAATTCATGTAGTTATCATGTGTTTTTACAAGATTTGTAAATTGAATACATAATTTGGAAATCAACGAAAACAAAATTAAACGCTTTAAATAAAAAGATAGCAAATTAAATGTGATTTGTAACATTATTTGAGACGATTCAGACATTCCCTTAAATTCATATCAATAAATACTTACAATGGATATTTATTTTTAATTTTACGAATAACGAAAGAATTTATAGTAATAAAAAGTAAAATAAAAGTAATAATCTTAATATAATGGGCATATTGATAATTCATATTTATTAGAAATTTATTAAGGTGTTTACTTTTATAATTTTTTGCAGTAAATTAGCCTCATTTGATGGTAAAAAGGCTATTAGAGGAGGAATTCCATTTGTTTTTCGTAAGTAATTCGTTTGACTTAATATTAATTTTTGAAATTCTATTAAAAATTTATATTAAATACAGCTCAATTCGGACCATGGCCGTTTGGTCCTCAGCATGGTTTCGGGAGAATCACACAATGGACATTAGAAAGACCTCCAGAAAGACTATGCAATGGTGATGTAGAAGCATTATTTTCATTAATGGACACAGAATTCACCAGATCTATGTGGAATTATCCGTATGATATAAATATTTCTTCAGATTATTTTTTAAGTTATATAAGTATAATATTTTAAGATTTCGAATAACATATCGTCTAATATTAAGAGAAAAGGAATTGCATTTTCATATCGGAGTATATAATCCTAGCAAGGACTTAACCTTTTCTTTTAATTTATTATTACATACGTATTTAAAAGTTCCTGATGTTAGACGTTGCCAAATAACTGGGTTACATGGCTGTACCTTCGTTGATAAGGTCATATTTAAACTACTATGAAAAATATTGTGCTTATTAATTTAATCTATAATTTTAATGTGAAAATCTAGACAAGAGAAGGTGCCATATATCAAGAAGGAAGGGAAGTAATCACAGTTGGTGAATGGACTGATCGAGTTTATCAACATACTCCACAAGAACATATTATTACAAATGTGGTATCTGGAAGAAAAATGAGACTGCAAAAATATAATTTTCCTGATACAGGTAAAGAAAAAAGAATATTTATATCTCTTATCTCAGTTATTTGAATATATTTTTCAGTTATTTGGAATCCGTGGATTGAACAAGCAAGAGAAATTTCAGATTTCGGTGATGACGAATATCCAAATATGCTATGTGTAGAAGCTGGCCATGTTTCTAATCCAGTAATTTTATTACCAGGAACAGCTTTTGAAGCTAGCCAGATCTTACAAGTAATATAATTATTATGTTTTCAAAAAACAAAAGTCAATAAAAAAAATATTCTTTTAGATCATTATTGAAGGTAATGTGAGTAGAAAATCTAAACGCAGTCGCTAGCAATAATCAAAAAAGCTTTAACACCAGAGCTAAAAAGCATATTATATGATATGACAATACAACCGAATCGAATAATAAAGAAACAGTCAAGAAAGACATTAACAGCTTTTTCATAATAAAATATAAAAAAAGAAACGTTACAAACTTTAAGCAAAGTAAAACTTACAAATTAAACTTTCAGTTAAATGTCGGAACAATCGTTTTTACATCATTACTACATAACGTTGTAATTGTCATATAAATATTAAATTCGAAATTTTTTAGACTTTCCAATATTTTCGCTCATTGGTTACGACTGTAACTGCTTCTTAGAAATTACTCGACGTTGAACTTATTGAATTGCTCTTTATGTATGATATAATAATTAATTAAGGGTATTTATGAGACTACATGTAGGATTGTTCATTTTAGGTTATCTATATTAAAAACAAAAATAAAATGTTAATAATTATTAATATGTATTAGTTGTTGTGGTGGTAAAATATTCCTCATTGGCATTGATATAAGTTTCAAAAAACAAATAAATTAGATTTAACAAAAACTTCATAATATCAACTTTTTATATAGAGAACATTTTTTCAAGGTATTCTCAACTTATTTTTTTTATAGAAATTTGTAGTATCCTTCAAAATCTAAAGTTCATTTAAATTTCGTTAGTTACATATTTCATCTTTTTAATGCATTTTATTTATATTTACAATAATTTAATGAAACACTTGTTTCTAAATATTTTTGAGTATTTTTTTTTCGACTTAAATGGTATATTTTCTATAATTACAAATAATGTTTATTTTTTTAATTAGTGTTGTTTTATATGATAAATTATATATTCTATGGCAAATAGAACGGCTGTTTAATACTATTAAACTCTATACATCGCAAATAAATTTTTACATATTAGTTGTATTTCTTAAGTTAGATTTTAGCATGTTATTTGATTTTAATCATTGAAACTAAGGAAAGCTATTTATTCCTATAATCATTCATAATAAATCATATTGTTAAAAGAAGTGATAAATTATAGGTTGTTTGCCTTTTTAATTAATTACGTCGTTACTTAGGCCTTTATCAAACAATTACGTTTACATATTTTTTCGTAATTGTATATACATATATAGGTATTTCAATTATGTATACCATTTTTTATTCAAATATATTTAATTATTAGTAATTCCATTAGTTATTCAGATTAAATTATTTCAGAAAAATTGACATTTCTGTAGGGTTAGTTTGTAAATGATAAAAGTAGAAATAGTCAAAAAAAATTAGTTGCATTATAATGATTAAGGCTTTCCTTAAAAAATTGTGTGCCAAAATTTCTTTCAAAAAGCTTTGTAATTTTATAATGTGATTTTTCATTTAATTTTTTTTTTTGTTAATTTCAAATTTCTGGCAAAGAGCACATGTATTACAAAAACAATAACTAGATATAAAAAAAAATTTACAATGATTTATTAAAATGAAACAAGAATTTATAATAAAACGTAAATGATAAAGCTTAAATTATAAAATTCAGAAAAAAATCTAAGAAAGTTAAGTTGGAACAAAACAATTAAAACATGTATACGAGTAACAATATAATAAAAAAATTATTTTGCAATTATTGTATTTTATTCAAAAATTATCTCATAAGAAATTTGTAATGTTTTTGTTCATAATTCACAGAATTAAATTTGTATATTCGCAAGTATGTCCTTCAAAAGTATCCAGGCAAACAAACATTTTCATGTTTTCTTCCAAATATCCAACGTTTTCAAAGAACTAAATAAAAATATTTATTTTTATACTTTGCTAACAAATCTACTTTTTATTCCTAAATTATCCCGTTTTTATCAAAGTTCTTAAAATTGTGCTTAAAAAAGTTCTTAAAATGTATATTTTAATTAAAAATTTCATAGGAAAAACTATTATTTATATTTAATAAATTTTGGAAACATTGCCATAAGTAGGGTCTATATTTATATATATGTAATAATAATTATATTTTCAAAAATACATTTAAAGTTTTTATTTCAATTAAATATTTCACAGGAAATATTATAATTTATTCTTAATAAATTTTGGAAGCACGTTTCCATCAAAGGGTTCTATATTTATATATAAAGATGTATCATAGAATGTTCCATATTCACTTCGATGTAATTTTTTCGACTCCTTTCGAAACTCCTCCATAGTTTTTTCTACCGACATTGTAACTAATTGATTATTTGGATTATTTGGATACATTTCATCTCCTTAAAATAAATATTACTAAAGAGTTAGAGAGTAAGAGAACTAATTTGTCTAACTTACCTGGCAAAACTGATACCATTCCATCACTACAGGCATAGTTTACAGGCAAAAATAATGTCAATCCTTTATTTGAACGATTTTTAGCGAAACCAGCTATATCATCAATGAATTTGAAATTTGCAATTCTTTTTAATTCATAAAATTGTGGTGGCGGCAACCAAAGTTTTTCTTTTTTATGCATTTCGAAATATGTTTCTGGTGCATCCCACTGAAAAAGGAAAACTACAATACAAAAAAAAAAAATTAAACCAGTATAAATTTTACATGAATACAATCTACTTCATGGCTTTCTCCATGAGTATTTGGAATAGTATTGAGTGCTACAACGAAAAAGGCAGTTTCGAATCTTCTACTGGAAAATGAGGCTGGTGTCAGCCAGTCTGACCATGCATTTAAGCTCCATACATCTGGCACAACTTTAAGTGTTTGACATAATTCTAAGAATTTCGTTGGATCATTATGCACAAGCTTCTGCCATTTAATGCGATCAAAATTTTCGTAAAATCTTCCAAATCTATCATTTTCTATATTATTTAATTCATTTTTTTTTCTACATAAGAGTATTCCAACTTCTTCGAACGTTTCTCGAATTGAACTGATTCTAAATATTAAATTTATTTTTTACATCTTAATGATTTCAAATAAAATATCAAAATTACCTTAAAGAAATTTCTCTGTTAATACTCTTATCGTTAGATTTTTTAAAAATAGGAGGTCGGTTTCCTACATTTTTAAAATGTTCGTATAAATGATTTTCCGTTATTCCACTTTGATCAAAGTGGTTTATCCATTGTTTACTTTCATCAAATTTATCAACTGCGCCACCGGGAAAACAAGCACTTCCTGACAAAAAAGATGTTTTATCCGTTCTAGTAAACAAAAGTGCCTGAAAATCGATTAAAATAATAAATTTTTATTGCTAAGAAAACTTTTAAATTTTATTACTTTATAATTAAAATTTTTTATAATATTATTGTTCGAATTACGTGCTAGTAATATTAAAGAAGCCGATTCTCTCCACGAACTCATTCCAACACAAAATAACCCTTTGATCCAAGTGCAATTCTCTATTTAGTGTTCAAAGTTTAACTAATTAATATATCAACTTATTATCTTTATTTTCTCTAATTGAAATTTATTTTTAATCTCTATTTATAATTGAAATTAAAGTATAAGTAGCTAAAATTAATTTTATTAATTAATGAACTCAAGACTCAAACAAATTTAAAGCAAAAGTACATAATCAAATAAAAATTGAAAACCAATCGAACTAAAATCGAAGAGCTGTTAACTGAAGAATGGAAGATGTCAATTGTTTATTTGCATTGGGAATTGCTGTCAATGTCAATTGACATGACAAGGCCAGGCAAAGCAATTTTTTTTGAAAATATATATTCTTTTCGTATTAAGAGACATCTTCAGTAATTTATTGAAGTTGTTTTAATTGACAATCCGGTAACACGCATGTATAAACACCAAAGAACATAATATAATAACATGAAGTGACATCTGGATATTTTTCTATTTTTTCAACTAAAGAATTTAGATGCAAACGATACGAGCGGATAAAACAAAAAAAAATTGAAGAGAGTAAAAAAGAGAACATAATACCAAAGAATACCCATTAATAATACATATTATATTTTTGTTAAAAAAAAAAACAAAACTATTAATAGAACAGTTTTCAGTTCAGTTTTCAGGTTCACTTAACTGCCCTAGTGTCCTGTTAGTGATGTCACACGTAGGGAAAAATCCGTACTTGCGGAAAAATTTAAGTGGATAATTGCAGGGAAAATTTGGAAAATTTTTTTGTCATTGTAGGGAATTATTTAGGTGGTTATGATGAAGTCCGAAGCGGAATTTCTCCGAAAAAATTCCGATCCGAATACGAAAGAATTGGTATGCTGAAGTCCCTTCGACTGCAAAGTCTGTGCAGAAATCAAAATCATATGTTTCGGAAGATTTTTTGTTTTGTTTTCATATTCATTTCAAACATTTTTATTTTCAATTTTTTTTTATTTATTTTGTAAAATTTTTTTAATAGATAATGTATATGACATAATGTATATATACAATATGCATACATAAATTAAAAGAAAAAGATAAAACTTTCTTAATTATATTTGTAGTATGTATATATATACAAATTAAAATAATAGTACTTTTTTGTTACATCAGAGAAAATTTAAAATTCTCTAAAGAATGTAAAATATATATGTATCGTTTTTAATATATATACATATTATGTTATAATATTAAAAACAATAAAATATATTATTCTTTTGAAGCGCTTTTTTATTCCTAAATAAAAAAAATATTTTTCATAAATGAAAAAAAAAATTGAAAAAAAAAACTATTATTACATTTTCTACTTCTCCTAATATTCTAAATACAAAAATTGTATACTTTATAATTCATTTCCGAACCATTCTAATACTTCCGAATGAGAAATTCCGGCGTACAATTTTCAAATTATTTTCCGTTCCGACGAACTTCATCATACATAAATTTTAAAATTTCGGATAAATAATGACATTTGCAGACTGCGGAATACTTACGGACTTCAGCATACCAAATGCGGAATGTTATCGGAATTTCACATTCCGACGAACTTCAGCATAACCACCTTAAAAAGAGTGTGGCATCACGTATTCATAATTCATATACATAGATATAATTTCAATATTTTGTCAAATCAAGGTTCAAAATAAGAAAAATAAAAAATATTAAACTACGATCGCCAATTAATTTACATATATAAATACGAGCATTATTTCTTTATATGAAGGCTTTATTAGCCTGGAAAAGTATGCTGAAAAGTAGGTATACATACATAAGTATTTATAAATTTTCAGTAAAGAATATATTTTTTGATTTGGTTTTAATTTTGATTTTTTTTTTATTTATAAGTCATACATAAATATATATTTATATACTAGTAAATCAGCCCGCTTAAAAACGGGTCCCGAGTAAAAAGATACCGAACTTTTTTTAGAACATAACCACTCAGTGGCCCCAAGAATTTTTTTTTCTAGAATTGTTATAATTTAAAACAAATTAATAATTTATTTATTCAACTTAATACTATATATTAGCACTAACACTATAAATTAGCACTAAAAACTTCTTTGAAAACTTCGACCTTGCTGTTGGTTTTCTTTAAAAAAACAAAATTGGTTTTGTTTAAAAATGAAAAATAAGTACAGAACAATTGTTAAATCATTAAATTTTTATGTACTTGTATTTTCACAGTGTTTCTGGTAAAACAAAATAACATTTTGTTTGCTTCTACTTAATTCAACAAAGTTTTTTTTTCAGTTTAGTACTCAAAATTAAAATCAAATTTTTTTTAAATTTTAATTTTCTTAGGTAGTTATGATGAAGTTCGTCGGAATGTGAAATTCCGATTACATTCCGAATTTGGTATGCTGAAGTCCGAAAGTATTCCGCAGTCTGCAAATGTCATTATTTATCCGAAATTTTAAAATTTATGTATGATGAAGTTCGTCGGAACGGAAAATAATTTGAAAATTGTACGCCGGAATTTCTCATTCGGAAGTATTAGAATGGTTCGGAAATGAATTATAAAGCATATAATTTTTGTATTTAGAATATTAGGAGAAGTAGAAAATGTAATAATAGTTTTTTTTTTCAATTTTTTTTTTCATTTATGAAAAATATTTTTTTTATTTAGGAATAAAAAAGCGCTTCAAAAGAATAATATATTTTATTGTTTTTAATATTATAACATAATATGTATATATATTAAAAACGATACATATATATTTTACATTACAGAATCTTAAATTTTCTCTGATGTAACAAAAAATTACTATTATTTTAATTTGTATATATATACATACTACAAATATAATTAAGAAAGTTGTATCTTTTACTTTTAATTTATGTATGCATATTGTATATATATATTATGTCATATACATTATCTATTAAAAAATTTTTACAAAATAAATAAAAAAAAATTGAAAATAAAAATGTTTGAAATGAATATGAAAACAAAACAAAAAATCTTCCGAAACATATGATTTTGATTTCTGCACAGACTTTGCAGTCGAAGGGACTTCAGCATACGAATTCTTTCGTATTCGGATCGGAATTTTTTTTCGGAGAAATTCCGCTTCGGACTTCATCATAACCACCTTAAATAATTGATAGGCGGCCGCCCTTCGACTTCGCCGCCCACGTGCAAGGGCACCTTTTATACCCCCGCCAGGAACGGGCCTGCAGTTAATATAGATGTTGCGATAATATTATTCATTAATTTTTTCACAACTTATCTTGTGCAATTACATAACAGTGGTTGATTTAAATTGCGTAACATAATTATGGGCATACCAATTTTAAATTATTTTATAATTAAATGAAAGGATCGATATATTTAGTATTGGTTTTGTACGTTACATATTCAATTATTATTAATAAAATTAATTATTTTACCTAGTTTTTATAAAAACTTGTTTTCTAGCGTTAGAGTAAAATTTTTGTACAATTGTCGAAAATAGTCGAATATTTTCCTTTTAATTTTACGAATTTTACTTATTTTAGCTGTTTAATAAATTTATTAATATTTTTCTGATAGTAAATTGTGTTTATTTTACGTGCAAAAGTTAAAATAAGATTATGCTTAAAACACTATTATTAAATTAAATGACTGTATTTGTTAGTGACTGCAATATCCTAATAATATAACCTATTTATTCAAAAATTTTATAAATTATTTTTTTATGTTTAATTGTGTTTATTATATACACAAAATCAAATAATCGAAAAATTAGTCGCAAGCACTGATGTAGGAAGTTAGTTGATTTCGGAAGCAATCGATATTTGCAAAATAAATATAAATGATTAATGAAAGGAAACACGACTTTTATTCCATCATTTAAATATATCACTAAAAACAAATCTGATTATCAAAAACAACCATATTAGCAAGTTCATTTAATTCCTTTTTCGTACAAAATTTTAGCTACCATTCTTTTATCCTGCCTGAGGTCTGACGTTATGACACAAAGAATTTTTTAAAACAGTTACTTTATGATAAAACACTAAAAATCCACAAAAATATATCTAACACTGAAAAACATACAAAAATGAATAAATATAGTGGGTTTTATAGTGGATATGATACAGTAAATCAAAATTATTTATGGCAGATTAAAATAGTTGTGGAGTTTGGAGTGAGTATTGAGTATTGTACTATTATTAATAGTAAGTTGAGATTGTGTATGTATAATGTGTATAATGTAAGCCAGCCAAATATTATTGACTTTGGTCGTTTGAAATTGAAAAGTATGTATTGTTTTAATTTCAGCTTAAACCTTAAAGGTATGAAGCGAAATAAAAGGTTTAAAAGATGAATATATGTTTATTGAAAATTATACAGTATCTGTCAATTAGTTTCGAATCGGATCGGTAAAAAGGATCGAACGCCAATGTATTGGGAGGTGTAAATTTATTAACTTTTTTTCCGTATTTTAGAAAGTGAGTAGAGTACATTAGAGTTCTATCACGCAGAAAATGACTTTCATCTTGTTTCACTTTTATACACATATTTTACGTGCAAAAGTTAAAATAAGATTATGCTTAAAACACTATTATTAAATTAAATGACTGTATTTGTTAGTGACTGCAATATCCTAATAATATAACCTATTTATTCAAAAATTTTATAAATTATTTTTTTATGTTTAATTGTGTTTATTATATACACAAAATCAAATAATCGAAAAATTAGTCGCAAGCACTGATGTAGGAAGTTAGTTGATTTCGGAAGCAATCGATATTTGCAAAATAAATATAAATGATTAATGAAAGGAAACACGACTTTTATTCCATCATTTAAATATATCACTAAAAACAAATCTGATTATCAAAAACAACCATATTAGCAAGTTCATTTAATTCCTTTTTCGTACAAAATTTTAGCTACCATTCTTTTATCCTGCCTGAGGTCTGACGTTATGACACAAAGAATTTTTTAAAATAGTTACTTTATGATAAAACACTAAAAATCCACAAAAATATATCTAACACTGAAAAACATACAAAAATGAATAAATATAGTGGGTTTTATAGTGGATATGATACAGTAAATCAAAATTATTTATGGCAGATTAAAATAGTTGTGGAGTTTGGAGTATTGTACTATTATTAATAGTAAGTTGAGATTGTGTATGTATAATGTGTATAATGTAAGCCAGCCAAATATTATTGACTTTGGTCGTTTGAAATTGAAAAGTATGTATTGTTTTAATTTCAGCTTAAACCTTAAAGGTATGAAGCGAAATAAATGGTTTAAAAGATGAATATATGTTTATTGAAAATTATACAGTATCTGTCAATTAGTTTCGAATCGGATCGGTAAAAAGGATCGAACGCCAATGTATTGGGAGGTGTAAATTTATTTTACTTTTTTTCCGTATTTTAGAAAGTGAGTAGAGTACATTAGAGTTCTATCACGCAGAAAATGACTTTCATCTTGTTTCACTTTTGAATTTTGATGTCCTAAACTTTAAATTTAAAACCACTTTTGAGTCGAGTACAAGACACTGAAGAAGTCTGTAAGTAGATGTTAAATTTTTAGCAAATAATCTTAAAATTTAAACATATGTATACGTAGCAGAGCTTATGGAAGAAATTGTCTTCTATTATCACGGCGGAGGAAACTTTTTGGACCATAAATAGGATGGGAAAGTGGTTTTGTAAGCAGATAACGTAACTTTTTTGGTTTATATGGAATTTATTTCTCAGTGACTGTAGCGAAATTGTGATGCATACGCTTGGCAGGATCAGTGCTTGATTTGCAAGCTTTAATCTAAGTGTTAAACTAATCAAAACGAAGATGATTTTCCGCTCATTACCACAAAAACTAAGGTTGGTACATAAGTATCAACCTTCGATCTCTCGTAACAAAATAGTCAAATTTTCATAGTGCTAAATACTTACAGACAGCCAAAACAAAGATTACAACCAACAACCTACAACAACAAATGGGTCATTCGAGATGTGACATCGAAAAGCCACAATAAAGTGCTAATTTGTTTTAAAAAAACAACTGGAATTGTCACTTTCAGCTTCATATACGTATATATGTATATAGTATATTGCAAATTAATTGTAAGCTCATAGTAATAAATTGACTGTTAAAAACTAATTAAGACATTGAAATTTGAATCTGAATTTGTAAAATTTATTTCTTTTTTAGACATTTTAAAATGTTAATAATAAATAAATAAAATTACGTATTTAAATATTTAAAAATAAATAATATTAAAACTGTAAATATATCCACAACTGTTGACGCAGTGAGTTATTACGAAGCATGCAGTTCGCTACTAGGATTTGCTAATTAAAGGACGGGCCGTGAACTGAAAAGATTGGAGACATAATGCGCAGGTGGACAATGTCTCAGTTATACTGTCGCGCATTTAATGATGGTGGTAATGACTAGTTTATTTGTTTATTTTCACATTGTGCCTCAAATTTCAAACGAAATGGGACACGAATTTCTTAAGCGGTTAACTGCCATAATCAACAATTGGGGTTGTTTCTCTGAAATTTTCACAAAGTTAAGAATTCGATCTGCTATACTTTTGGCTTGTCATTAATTTCTTACTGTGAAGACGAATAACTATGTAAGGCCCTTTCAGACTATGTGTTTTTACATTTGTGTTTCATTTGATCGATTCAAAAATAAAAACATAATATCCGTTTTGCAAATTAAATTTGAGAAAATTCTTTTGTTTTTCTAAATTTCTTTTTAGGTTTCCTTTGTGATTTTGTTGTTGTTTTGTTGTCTTACGGAATGCTAATTTGAACTTTTTAAAGAAATTAATGAAATTTGAAAACTATACGTATGATCATTCTAGATTAAGTATATACCTGTGTTATAGATATATTAAGTATGTTGGTTTTATTCAGAAATTTTAAAATTTAATATAGGTACATACTATGTACATACTATGTACCTATATTAAATTTTAAAATTTCTGAATAAAACCAAAAAACTAAATGCGTTAACAAACAAATCACAGGCAATGGGATCAACTGGTTAAAGAACATTTTCATAAACCACTTATTGTTTTTTTTTTTTAAGATTCTCTGTACATAGTTCTTTTAGTTGTTTTGAAAAAGTTGAACAATTTACGTAAATGTGAACGTATTATTATCAAGCATTACGTACATATATTCTTAGATGTAGAAAATAATTTTTAAAAGTAGAGGGCTATGAAGTTTTGAGAACTCTGCTTCTATATTTACGTTAATCACCCATCTCTCTATGAATTAACCACGTTTTGATGATTTTAAAGTTAATTGTAAAAAATTGAAATATTAAATTAAAATAGACTTTAAAAATTATCCAAATAAATTTGATATAATTATTCGTATACCGTATATACCGTAGAAAATCAGTTTCGAATTGATTAAAACAAAGTTCATGCTATTTGTTTACTAAATTTTATTAAGCAACAATTACTTCAGATGTCTACATAATTCATTTTTGCAATCAAATATATTATGGTGTCTTGTGCAACAAAACCGCAAATCAGACAAATTTATCCTATTAAAAAGACACTTAAATCATTTTCCCCATTTGTATATCAAATTAAATTTGTGCTTGATACACACTCCCTCAGATTTTACAATTCAATAATTGGTAGAAACTTTAATTGCTGTAAAGTATATTCAGGCATTTATTATTAGACATAAATTTCAACATTCACTTTACAGGCTGTCATAAAATACGTAATCCATTTTACAAACATAAATATTTGAAAATATACTATATCTATATACTCTTGCATGTAAATATATTATAAATTATAAAACGGTTTCTTTATAACTATTTCATTTAATAATGAGAAACATGTAGCCCTAGTTTTGTTTATACATAATTAAAGTGTTCATAATGGTATTAATAATATTTTTATTTTTAAAATTTCGCGTCACTCTTCTGTACCTGTTTCAGAACTTTTTAATATAAATTCTATATTAAATTTTCTTTTACGAATTCAATCCCTTTTTTATTCTTTAACTGAAGAAATTACGAAATAATGCTCTTTGACGTTTATTGTTTCCCAAAATGAATTTGAGGTAGTAGATTGAACTATGCTTTCTTTTATTTTTAAATTTCAACCCCCAGAGCGTAAGTAGTTTGTGTCCAAAGGACAAACATTTTCTCTTACTTCCTTCTTCACTGGTTTTGCACTATAAATGGTATTATAAAAAGAAAAATGAAAAAACGTTTAAATATATGTACTTACAAAGCAAAAATACCGCAGTGAGAAGCTATAACTGTAACTGGTATTATTATCCTTACACTTTTATAAAAAAAAATGAGGGGGAATTAAAAAATTAAAAAAAAATTAAAGATTAAAAAAAATTATATTTTGTAATACTTTTTCAATTTGGTATTCATAAAAAATAAGCATTTTAACTAAAGCAATGTGAGTACTTTTACGGAAAATAAAAATGAGAAATTAGAACATTTTGTTTCACTAAATTATCTTTGTAGAAATCTTAATAATTTACACCGTCAAATAAAATTTAAGGGCAAATGCTGTAATAGTGTTCAATTAATATTTCAATGTTCATTTTAATATGATCTTCAAAAAGTCACTAAATATTGTCTTCCGCGCTTTAGTTATAAACTGAATATTATAGGATAATTAAAGGACGAAGACCGCGAATAAGATACTTATTGCTTACTGTATACATATATATATTACATCAATACATAAATTTCAGGGATTACTTATAACGGCAGTATTCACAATGTATATTATTTTACTTATTTTGCTGTTACTTTAAAATAAAAAAGGATTTAAATTATTTTGAAGAAAATTTTATCATAATGTTCGCAGTACACACTAAAGATTTTTAGATAAACTTAATTTAAGATCTCAAATAATAATACCTTGTTATATGAGGACTGGATGGTTGCATTGTCCAAAAACTTTCTAGAATAATATCTATAATAACTGGAAGCTTAAGTTTTTTATGTGCAAATACATAAATATATGTGTATATGTATATAATTTATATAAATATATGGATGCATACATATGTATAAATTAAATTTGAATTAGTTCGTTTATTTTCCAATAATTCTTTAAATATTTATTAATGGCAAAGTCCTTACATACTTAATATTTATAGATATGTATACATATATATATACATATGTATATATTTATAGATAAATAACATTTGACTATGTCAACAAATCTTAAATTAATAATAAATCAGCATTTACGACATTCAAATTAAAAATTTCCCAACAGGTTTTTCTTATTTTATGACCTTTTTCCTGTATGTTATCTAATATCTTATTTTTTTTTTGTAAATATACCAATGTGTATATTTTATATTAGGGGTAACAAATTTAAAAAAAAATATTAATTATGGATTTTAGAAAAAAATATTTACATATATATGTGATATTTTTTGTTTTTTTTTCAAAAATAGGTCTTTGGCATTCTAAAAAACAATAATTTATTAATTCTAATACGATTTGATTTTCATACGCATTTGCAGCTCCACTAACTAACTAAACATCTTTAATTTAATTTACGATATATATCTATAAGGTAAAGGAATTTATAGTAGGTTGTAGAAATGACAAATAAATGTTTTTATTATTTATAAACTGAAACAATGTATGTAATATATATGTACATACAGAGATAATTAGAAAGTATTGTGCTTGTGATAGATAGTGAATTCCAGATTTATTTTAATTTAACTGAAGCTTTTTATATTGGAAAAAGATAGTCAAAAATGTAACAGTCAAAAGAAAGTACATATATATAATAATGGGTGATAATTGAATAAGTAATGTACATGAGACGTATTTGTATATATGTAATTTATATATACATCCGTATATGTACGTATATATACATTATACATATACCTTAATGTGTGATATGTACAATCATATCATATTTTTATAAATTGAATCGTATTATTTGAAAAATAAGACAAAACCTCACAATAGGAATTCATTTTCAAATAGACAACTAATTTTCTAAGCGCATCTTTCATCAAAATATATTTTTTTAAACCTTTTCAACTGAGAAAACCTTTGGACTTTGATAGATAGTTTATTATAAATAAATTTCTAATGATTTTCATAATACAAACTGCATATTCTTCAAGACATGAGATATATCTTAAATTCTTATTTTATATATTCATATCACGATTCTTTTGTAAAATACAGATTCAATTATGTTGCATGTCTTATTAGCTTTAACAATTTTTCTTTTATTTCTTTTTTTATCACTTTATGTTTTCGTTTATTTAATAAAGTTAATTCAAGTATGTGACAAATATCTTTGGAGATAAGAAACTGTGTAACATAACTTGTTTGTTCATGATATGAATTGACATTATGTCGTCATAGGCTTTCGAAAATGATATCAATATATCAATTAAGGAAAGAACACTAAAAAAAAAAATTAAAATTTCCTTTTATTGAAGGTGAAAGTAAAATGTTAATTTGGGCGATTCTATGTAATTAATGTAATATTATAGATTCAAAGGTTAAGTTTATAAAATTATATCACTGCAAGGCTTTGATAGATATATTTGAGTTACCTAATTATGAAAAAATCTACATATATATGTATCGCAAAATTATTTATTGTAAGAATTAATTTAATTATGAACTTGCCTTCTTATCACATTGCTGGATAAAAATACCTAAACTTTTATTTTTTTGGTATACATCTTTCATTTAATTAATGCACTAGCTATAATTAAAAAAAACACACACATTTTGATGTCAGAAATAAATTTAGAAAATATTTAGGATTCATTTTTCAATTTTTATTTTCATTATTGAAACACAAAACAATAATATTGGTACAAATAACACATTCATATAGAAATGCAATATGTAATATAAATCAATTAATATACTCAATAACTAAATTGTAAATTTTTAGAAAAAAATATTTAAAAAATTTGATTTTTTGTTATAAAATGAAGTTAAAAGCCGTGCCTTATTAAGAAGTTTTTAAGTAGCGAAAATAGAAAAATTAAAATTCACCTACTTAATTACTACTTAAAAAAGAACGACTTTCTTTTTTTATTAAATTTGAACTAATTTTGATATTTGGAAATATTTTTAAATTCAATTATTTAGTAACTCGATATAATATTATATATTTTAACTATGGATTAAATTTAACTAATCACTTTGAAATTCAACTCAATTTTGTGCAGGCTTTATATTTTCCTTAGTTTATATAGCGTGTACTTTGCAAGTACAAAATGTATATTCTTAAAACAAAACAATTCTGATATTCTTGCACTTTATCAATTATATAAATATCAAATTGATAAAATTTAGAAATTCGAAAATATGTTTTGAATTCTTATCAATATTATAACAATCCAAACAAACTAATTCTGTTATAATATGTAAATATGTGCTTTAAAAATGGGATTAACGCAAATAGCAAAATCTATTTATTAAAATAATATTTGGCCCAAAGCGTTTTCTCGTAATATGATATACATATTGCAATTTAATAAAAAAAAATTATTATCAAATTTATTATGGGGTTTTCGACCTGGTCCAGTACCCTTTGTCATTGGGATAAAATAAATGACAAAAAATAATTGAAAGTATAATATGGTAACCACTTAAATAAAATAAAGCTATTCTATTTAAGAAGGCTTAGTTCCAGACAATAGTAGTAGTTTTCCACATTTAATGAGTTGATAAGCCAGTGATTTGATAAATAAATGCTCGAACATTGTAGATATTGTAGTATAAACTTGCAGTACCGTAATTTAGCACGAAAAGGTGATTCTACCTAAGTTACTGTCAAGAACATAAAAAAAAACTTTTTGTTTATATTTTTACAAAGTCGTTCTTAAAAGTATTGCTGCGTACATTTTTCTGCGGTCAGGAAAAGTAATATTCTAGGTGGCGGTAGTTCTCGGCAAAAAAAAATAATTCTGTGAGAAAAATAAATTAATTTCGTTAAAATTAAAATCGTGCGAATATCTTGTCTTAATGCCAAATATTTTTTGCTTAGAATTTTTTTTTTTTATGTATTACAAAAAAAAAAATTATATTAGTTGTTAGTATATCTTTTTCTACATGTACGGTACTGCAATTTATTACATTAAAACGAACAATACTTTTTCAGTATTAATTTATAAATTTTGTTTGTCAGCTAATTAAATAAAGAAAACAATAATAGTATCATCAACTTGGCCTTTTCTTAAATAGCCTAGTTCCGCTTTATTTAAATTCTAAGCGGAAGCGGGAAGGGCATTTTACTATAACCCTTTTTCCAAAAAGTTTTTTCAGATAGTATTTGCCATCAACGATCAACTGGAATTAGGCCAGGGGTCTCTTTGCGAAATGGGATTAGGCTAACTGTCATATACCTTTGAAAAATTACTATTAATTTAAAAATATAATGTTTTATTTCATCCTAATTAGATATGTTGATAAAATGATACATTATGATTTAGTAGAGATACAGATAATGTTGAATTAGAAATGATTTGCATGAAATTATTTAATATAATTCAGCGCTGAAAGAACGTACTCGGATAACTTAATAAAAACTATCCTTTATTGTAAAACATATTAAAAAAAAATATAAAACGTAAAAAATAAAAATATATTAATATTCATTTAATTATTAATTTAATATAATATATTAATTTAAATTTAAAAAATTTGTTGAGTTAGAAAAATTTAAATGAATTTGAAAAAAGCTTTCTATTGGATTTAGTGTCCTTTCAAAAAATGTTTTTTTAATTTTAATAAGTATCAAATTCCATATACAAAATGTCTGTAATTTGAATTATGTAAATGTTAATCAATATTTTACTATGTTACTTCTACTTAAATGAAAATATTATACAAAAAGCTACTTATATAAATAAATACATTTTTATTAAAATTAGAATCCTTCTTGTTACTTATCCGTCGACCGTCATTCAGATATACATATGATTGATTATATTTTTTAACTTTTTAATATGCAACTTGTAGATTTAATATGTAGGTACATCATATGTAGGTAGTCAGTTTATTCTTTTAAGAAAGTTTTTATTTAACAAAACTTATTATGTTTTCAAATTTAAGAGTTTGTAGCTTACAGTTTTATGTGGTGGGCGTGGCTAAATCTATACAAAATTACATATAATTTTGTTTCATTTTTTTTACTCTTATTTTCTCTTCGACCTAAGTGATCTTAATTTTATCTGTAATTAATCGCAATTGCATATGTATGCCTTTAATATTTAACCCTTTCAAATATTATGTACCTCCTTAATATAAATTATATGTATCCAAAAAATTGTAGCGCCAATAATTTCAAAGTACCTATGTATATTTTATTTCTTTTTATATTACTATATATTATGGTACTAAGCTACCTATATGTACTCGTAAATGAATCATTATTATATAATATATAAAATAATTTGTGGTGAGCTTTTTTAAAAGGATACCAAAAGAGTTTGCGCCAAAATTATTCATACTTTCACAACACATTTATTTCTGAGAGAGTATAGTACGTAATAAGTATGTTCATAGTGAATTTATTTTTTTCATTATTTGTGTGAAAAAGTTACAAAATATTTAGGTACTTTAATTTCAATTCAAACCAAAACTCAATATTTTAAAATCAGAACTCTACTTTCAAAAGTTATTGTAACTCAATATAAAATTTTGATTATATAAATGCAAAATAAAAATATAGGCAGTTTTGTTTTGGAGAAGTTGCAGATTTTTTTATAGGTCTTTCCTTTAACTTATAATACAATAAATATAATAGTATTAATTAATAAATTTGGACAAAAAGCAAGATATTTTTTTAATTAAATTTTTTTCAAAAAACCAATAAATTTTAAACAATTAGTGTTCCAATATTTAAATGAATAAACCAAAAATTTAAAAGAGTTCTAAAAAATAGAAAAATAGTTTATAGTACAATCTATGCAAAACAGGTTCCAGTAACGAATACTTCTCATTAAGCTTATTATTTTATTTGGGGTGTACCAAATAGGTACATAATATTATTTATATCATACTTTCATATATCCATATTTTAATACATAATATATTTTATGTCAAAAAAAAACCTTAAAAATAATTACGTTGAAAAAGAAATTTCAGATAGAAAAGAGAACTAAAAGAAAGAATTTAATTTAATTTAATTTATTCATCTTCTCTACACATTAATGTGTAGGCAAGAATTAGGACCCTTTTCCTTTCGGATGTGGGCCAACATTTTACAATTACATGCTTTTTAATACTTAATTCTAGTGTTAAATTAATTATATATTTTTACAGAAATATTAGTTGTTAAATTTTTTATTATCTAGTTATAGATAGAAAGAAGTTTAAATTAAAAGAAAGAAGAACAGGATAATAAATAATATATAGTAAAAGAACAAACGATAAATTTTAAATATACATAATTAATGCAAATTATTTTAGATACACTAAATAATCAAACGATGTAACTCTTTAATTTCATTATGATTTCGAGAAAAAATCCAAGCTTTTATGTCAAACAGTAACTTAGAACCAAAATTCATATTTCTAACATGCTATGGTAGCAAGTTAAGCGACCTCGGTGTAACATCTAAAACTAGCTGTGCTGCCCTTGATGTAAGTACGAGTGCTAATCTAACATTATTAATATACCTATACGTTATAAAAATTCTAGATATTGTAGAAGTTATAAGAATATATGTTTATAAATTCTAAAATACTTAATTTCGGTAATAAGACAACAATAAATTAATTTCCCTTAAATTTAAATTGAATTTATATATACACATTTGATTGGTTTTAATTCGTTTCTATCAATAAATATTTCCACATATTAAATTAGAAAAAAATTCACCATAACTTTCGAATAATCCTCAAAACTGATTTCAATTCTGATTTTTTTGATTTATTTCGAATCGACATATGATAAGCTAAATAACCATGTTATTATTTCTTCATTGTCAATAAATTTATGTTCTTTTGTACTTATGAAGAAAGTCTTATTTCTTTTACCATGTAAAATTTGTATGCTTCAGAAACACATATTATTATTTATATCATATTTTCATATTATATCCTTTTTTATTACTCGTAGATACTCGTATAATGAATTTCGCAGTTAAACAATATAAAAAAGAAAATTGTTTAACTCGTCATATCAACCCCCATATTTATTTTATTATAACCCTTAACAAAAAATATATTTCGAAGATAATAACACACATTGAATTTTTAAAATTTAAGAGTTTAGGAAAAATTGTAGATTAAGATTGAAAGTAACTGAATGAGAATGGGTAGATATATTCATACGTGTGAGAAAAGTTAAAATTTTGTAAAAAACTTTGTTTTTAAACAGTTTTTTAATATGTATCTTTTATGAAATTATAAGCTTGAAGCATCCGTTTTTTTTTTCATAAAAAAAATTTGTTGGTATATATTTCCTCAAAAAATAACATAATTTTATGTAGAAATTGAAAATCATTAACATATTATAGTGTTTGAAAAAAATAAAGATAATGTTTTCATAAAATAAATAACTTCAAAAATTTTTTAAGTGTAATTTTTTTTAAAATTTATTATCTATGTTTTATTATATAAAGACGTTTGTCTGTTAATACATATATAAATACTGGAAATTTCTTATAAAGTATGTTAAATTGTAACAAAATAATCCTTCAAAAAAATGCTTACAAATTCACCGACATCCTAAATCTTGAATAGAAAATGATTGGTTTTTTAAAAAAACTAATCTTCAAAAGAATTCAATATTTAAAAAAAATCAATTAAAAATTGAGAGTATAACTTTCTTTGATAATATTAATTTGTTACATATTTGGTTTTCAAAATAAAAAAGAAAAAACTTATTCTTTTTAAAATAATAAAAAGATCAATTATGAGTCAAATAAGTAACAAATAATATTTATTCCCTCTCTCATTATTATTTTATTTTATTTTTTAACTTCTAATACAACAAATTAAAAATACAAAATTATTTGTTTACTTTAAATTTAAATCGTTAAATACTAAATTATTAGATAATACATTAACTGTACTTCAATCTATCTATGAAACTTATTTCAGACGTATTAGTAAATGGCATATATAGTAACATTTTAAAACGACCGAGAGAGTGTAGTTTCTCGAATATACATAAGTGAATAATTTTTAACAGAAATGTTTCATTTATTTAATTGATTATTAAATAATTTATTAAATTTGGTTTTCTTCTAAGAAACGAATTTCGTTAATTTTTTTCCTACATAAAATTTTTTTATTTATTTATTATGTTATAAATCAAATCAAACATATTACAAAACTTAGTCTAATAATAAACAATTAAAATTATATAAAAAAAAAAATTTAGAAATTAAAAATTAAAAATACAACGGAGGGCATAAGGAAGATTTTTTTTTTTTGGATTGCTTCTAATCTATAGATATGATTACCATAAAATAGTGACCAGACAGGGCTTACTCCAGATTTTTTTTTTTGGATTGCTTCTAATCTATAGATATGATTACCATAAAATAGTGACCAGACAGGGCTTACTCCAGATTTTTTTTTTGGATTGCTTCTAATCTATAGATATGATTACCATAAAATAGTGACCAGACAGGGCTTACTCCAGATTTGGACGAACAAGACAGGTATATAAACCTTTAATAATATATGGGTCATCAAATTCTTTGGACCATCTTTTGATGAAACCTAGTAAGGAATTAGATTTGTTAATGATTACTTTAAAATTGTGTTTGAATGAAATTTTCTCATCAAAAAATACACCTAAGTCCTTAAATTTGGAGACTCTTAAAGTCTTTGGCTTCAAACTTATAACTCATTAAATGTGGAAAACTACTGCTATTGTCAGAAACTAAGCCTTCTTAAATAGAATAGTCCCATTTTCATGTAAGATGTTACCAGATTATACTCTCAATTATTTTTTGTCATTTATTTTATCCCAATGACAAAGGGTACTTGGACCTGGTTGAAAAACCCATAAACCATTTCTTTTTTGCTTCATCGGGAATCGAACCGTTTGGGGACCTTTTGATTGAAAGACAGGCGCTCTACCTACTGCGCCACCCAGCGTAAGAAAAAGATTTGCAAAAAAAATATTTAGGAACAGAAATTCTGAAACTACTAAATTTTTATTTATCGAGAGAAGTGAATATTTATAATTTTATTTTATTTATTTATTTATCATTAGTACAAAAAAGTGTGGCATTAAAATATATACTTATAATCTAATTAAATTAATAAATAATTATTATTTAAAATAATAGATTTTAAAATTAATATAAAATTCAAATTACAGTAAAAATATTTTTCACGATATCTTATAAAATTGTAGTTGTAGTTGTCCCCGTTAAAATCATAGTTTCAGAGTTATTCTTAATATGGCTAATGTTCGAGACTTTTATAAAATTCTTTAATATCCCTATTAATAATAAATATTTCATAGATATGTTTTTTAATTATTTTTATTTACTTAAATAAATTTTGTCGCTACCAAACCCAGATAAATTAAAAAAAAAATTATTGTTTTAAAATGAATTTTAGAAATTCTTATTTTTCTAATAGAATTATAGAGTGTCTTAATTTTTGTCCATCATTAATTTAATTTTAATTGAAATTTTCTAATATTTCAAATTTTATTTTTTATTTTTCAGTTAAATATAAAATCTAAAATATTTAAAAAAAATTTATATAAACTTTTCAAAACATAAAGCATTTTGTTTTTAATTCTTATATCGAAAATGTTGTATTTCTTACCTTAAAAATTAATTTTGGCCATATTACAATATCTCTGTCACAATATAGATATTTATATAGAAAACCTTTTTATTATTCTTGCAATAAATTGAGCTAATAAAAAAATAAGAATGTAAGTACACTTAGTTGGTGAAGGGTGGATTTTATTTTTTATAGTTATTCTTAAAGAGTTCAAAACAAATTACTATAAAAATAGTATAAATTCAGTTCATGTTGATGATTGGATCTACATCAATTTAGCTTAACAAAATTCAATCAAAATTGCAAATTGTTATGGTATGGTATGTCGACTATATGTATTCTATAAAGAAGGGAAAAATAATAACTATAATATTGTATATATTAGATATATTTGTATTTCTACGTTTCTTTTAATTTAGGATGTAATCTAAGTAAGCCAAATAAAATAATAAAATTTTTGTAAGCCAAAACATGGTGTTTTGTGCTTATGAGCAGTTAAAGGCGGAACTGAATAATTTGTTTGCTTTGAAATATAGAACAGAATATTGAAATCAAAAATATACTCTATATACTAAGAATGAAAAGTTGCTTATATGTACAGTTAAATATATATACTTAATTTTTTAATATTAAGAAAGATTTACATACTTTCTTTTAAAATACTCATTTTATATTTTTAGTTTTAAATTACAAATAAATTAAACAATAAGAAGAAAGAAAGTTTATTATTCTACCTCACTACCTGTATATCAAATTTAATTAAAATTAATAAGTCGAATTGAATTTGATCAATAATGAAGTTTTACTCTAAAATTGAATTTGTTCTATAATTCGTACATATGAATAGGATTGGATATATAATTATGATTTTCAAAAGCTTAATTTCAATAAATTTACCTTAAGTTATCAACAATAAGAAAACCACCAAAAGTCATGTCAGCGGCCTTCTGTACATAAGCATTCCCATGGTAACATAAAACTTTCGAAATATGTACGTATGATAAAACCAACATAAAGATGGAATTTCTTAATTATACTTTATTTTTTCTTTCATCTATTCCCGGCCCCTAAAATTGCCAATTCCGTTTTTAGTTATATTGTTTTTACTACAAAGTTACTGGAAGAATGATGAATTTTGGTATAATTTTTTTTTACTTCCAATCACTTAGGATATTGTGTCTCTGACTTCAACTACTAATGAAAATATTCCCTCCAACTATTTGACACACTGCTGAAAATAGCATTATTGTATGAAAAAGCATAACAAATCTCATTGTAGTCTAATCGGTATAGAATGGTAGAAAAGTGCAATCTAACGATGCAAGCACCGGTTCGAATCCCATTGGGGATAAAGTTCGTTTCTTTCACTTGACAATAGATTTCGACATATTAAGCCACATGCAACATTAAATGGAATAGCAGCAGTTGAGTAATGAACTACTTTGTGGAAATAATAAGAGCTGAAAATTGAAGCACAGACTTATAATCAGTAAATGAATACTAATTTGTAAACAATTTTCGTACAATTGATAAATAATTCAATAAAAATATTTATATACCATATATTCTAATTTAAAATTCCAAAAATAAAATATTAATTAAAAGAAGTCTTGCACGAGTAATTTAAAACTAATATATGCTTTAAATTTATTTGTATGTTACAAAATTAATTTACAGTCACATAAAATTCATAATAATAATAACTATAGTTACTTAATTCTTCACGTGCTTACTCTTTCAGTTAATGCAAGCATAAACCTTTGTGGAATATGTAATTATATACATAGTTATACTAAAGAAATTTGAATGTCATTTTAGATGTTCGATAAATACCAGTACATATATCTACGAATCTATAATTTATCAAGACAAAACTTGTTTTGTTATTTTTTATGTTCATAATCTTTTATGCTCACTTAATGAATTATATTGTAATTTATTCATTTCTTCCAGATATGTAAACACTAAATTCACGTAACCCTACTAATAAACTTGACCATTTAATACAAATATATTAATTATCAAAATTGTGTTTGTCCGCATGACTAAAAATTGATTTTTTGCTACTTATTGAAGAATTTGTAATTGTTTCGGTTTTTTTCAAATCTTTTAATTTTTTGTGTGACCAGTGTTTCCCCAAATTAAAACAACAACACTAATAAAAGTTTTATTTAGAAATACTTTTTTCTAATGTATGCGTACAATTATTTAAGAAAATTAATCTGTGTTAACAGAATTTGTAACAGAAGATTAGTCAGATTAACATATTTTTTTAGGTTTTTTTTAAATTTTGTCCCAAGCACTAATAAACAAAGTATGTTGCTTCATAAATAATAAATATTTATATTATTAGTACCCATCTACCTACGGGTTTCCTAACTTATATTTTTTATTATAATGACAGCATTACTGAAAATAAATATGATGAATAATAAATATTAAGATTAATATTTTCTTAACGTTAAATGTTGAATATTAAGATCATAATTTGGATATTCATACAAAATTACATTTTACAAAACCAAAAGAAATTTCAAACTTAAACCTGTAACAAATATAAAGTATGAAGAATTAAGGTAGGGCTTGGAAAAATCATAATTGTTATAAAGTTTTAATATTTAGAAAAAATTATCATTTAGCGTTAGAGTAAAATTTGTATAATTGTTGAAATATTTAATTTCCGAATATTTTCCTTTTAGTTTGACTAAATATGCTCAAGTGGAGTACAAAAAACTGAAGAAGCATGCAAATAGTTAACTATATACACGTAGTTAACCAAATACACGTATATCACGTATAATTCTATTTCGAACATATTTTTAACTTAAGGTTAACTAGCCAACTTAAATTACGCCTGGTAAAACTTCATTTGATTTGACACTTTGAAAGAAGAAACATAATTTTGAATTTTATTTATATTGATTTTTATCCACAAATCGAATATTATTTCATTCAAACGTAATTTTACTTAAGTAACCTACGAACTGAAGCGTATACTAACTTAAGTTGAACGAAAAGTAAATTTTTGAACGAAACTTAAATTAACTTAAGTTAAGCTAGTTGATTATATGGAAGCCCATAGGAGCGTACATGAGCTTGATATTTACTTAAGTTAACTTATGCGTCAGTCAGTCATGAATGTCCTATTCGGGTAGTTCTTTGATTGTACATTCGCTTTTTCAGTATACAGAGTCGTTAATGAAATGAAATAACCTTAAAATTGTTCCGTTTTGCAGGCCAATTTGTACTTTGAATAATATTTTATAAGTACATAAATATAATATTACATTTTATTGAATATTTAATTTGTTAAATATTTCTTTTTATAATAACGGATTCTTTTCCACATAATTTTTATAATATTAGCAACATTGTGAAATTTAACGAAATAAAGCAAGACAAATAAAAAAAATACTTTTGAAGATTTTTAAAAATTAATAATTTTTAAAAGTTCATTCCTCCTGCTTACTCATTTCAAATTTAACTAATTAACCGTTATCAAACTTCCTTCCTTAAAAAACTCAAACATAGTTAATTTTCGATAATGTTAAAGATAATTAAATATTGTATTCAATGCAAATTGATAGTAGTTACACTTAATATTTCATTTTCTGTAAATTCTCAAGTTCTTGGAAAACATTTTGTGTTTAGAAGTTTTGTAAAACTTTTACTCAACTGTGTAGATTTTCAAGTGTTTCTAAATGAGAACCTTTTATTATATTAAGATGATTCAGGAAATTATAACTAACACGAGTTAATCACCATTCTATTGATTACTTAATTCATTATCGTAAATTTATATCTTATTGAAAAAGTTACAGGACAACAACTAGAAATATGTTTTCGTAGTTTATTTTGAGTAATTCTTCTTTTACTTCCCTTCCTTTATTTATTATCACTTCATTTCGTGTTTTTTTTCAAGTCATTTAAGCAAGTGAAAAATTTATTGCTATTTTTAACTGATTAAAGTTTTGTACATTTATATAGAGTAAATATCAATTGAAATTATCTTCGAGTTTGCTTTTTTGTTTACAACTTCAGACAAAGAATAATTTCATTTCAAGAAAACAAACATTTAATAAATGATTGTAAATTTGGTCTAGAAAAATGTCACATAAATCGATATTGCTAAAATTAGATAAATTATGTTTCGAAAATCAATTTCGAAATGAAATTATATCAACTGTTTGTAGTAAAAGAATAAAAATTCTTTACATATGAAAACCTATTATGAAATTAATATATTTCTAAGCTGTTGTTAATAGTCTCATTAGACAAAAGAAAAGTTAAAAACTGATAATGATCTATTTTTGAAGTTTTTATTAATATACATCATAATATATTTTTTATAGTCTTAAAAAAGTTTTAAAAATCTTTAAATTTGTTACAATAATTTGGTTTTAATTTTAATCATTACCATAAGAAGTCTTAAGATATCTTAATATTATTATTTCATAGCATATTTTTATTCTAAATATTATCAATCCAACCAAATTATATTTTTTACTAACCCTTCTTGCATTTCAAATGACTTATGTTATTACGATAATAATGATACTAAATCTTCTATAAAAAGATTCTTAATCTTGAACGAAAAATGAAATACAATATAATTTAGATGGCCTACATATAAGGGATTATTTTATATATCTGTAACAAAAATATAAAAACAAGGAAATCAATTTATTTAATAAAAGAATATATGTATATAAATGAAGCGAAAACCCCAATAAAATTTTACAAATGGTCAATTTAATTTTTCCAAATTCAATGAAAAAAAATTCTCCGTAATTTAAGAGAATTAAATACAATAGTTCTATCCTTATATATAATTTTATAATATATTTAATGTTCCTTTATTTTGAGAAATAGTTTCCGAAGTCGGAGAGTACCTTCATATAACTTTAGAATATAAGAAATAAAAGTTTTACAAAAATGGTAATTTCATTTGGCTTTTGAACTTTTATTAAAAATAAAAAATAGTGAAGTAATTTGTGAAGCTCAATAAAAACTTTTCTATGGTTTCCTTAATAGCCTATTTACCTCTATAGAGTACAATATACGGGGATTATCGTATTCTACAATTTCGTTGAATGGTAAAAAGTATAAAACAAACAATAAAATCCTCAGTTGCTCATTGTTAAGATTATTGTATATGTATATATATATATATACAATATACATACGTGTATGCCAACATCATTTAATAAATATTCGAATAGTCTTAATCATTGCATATTATATGCTACAATCTCACTCTTATTGATAATAGTAGAAAGTGTAATTTTCATAGCCCCTTTTCATTTTAAAAATACTTTTGTCATTTAACCAATACTTTGTCATTGACTGTTATTGACTTATCAGTTAAAAGGTGAAAAATACAAAATTATTTTTTATATAATTTTTTGTTTATGTCATTAGGTTAATCCCTTAATACAGTTAATTAGTTATTGTGGACCTTATTTAGTTTCTTATGGTAACACATAAAAAAATTTATTGCAATAGTAAAAATATTTTTAAGGAAATTATTTACAAATGTATTTTCTTTAATCAAATAAGTTTCAATGATTTAAAATATGATGTGAAATATCGTAGTTATATTCACTGTGTAGAAATAGAACTGTGCTTTTTATTTTTAAGAATTTAAAAGAAATTACTTCGTTAAAATTAATTATTTCATATTTTCATTTATTATTGAAAAGTATATAATGAAATTTTTGTAAAAGGGGTGTTAGCTCTTTCTAAGAAATTGTTTAATAAAAACATCTACATACACTTTAAAAATTTTTAGTAAATATTCTTTGATATTCATCTAGCTTTTAAATTAATCTATTTCGATAATGTCAGTATACATAAGTTAAATTTTGGGATGAATAAAATATAAATTAAATTAAATTAAATTTTTCGTCGGTATTCAAAAGTTTCCAGTAATAGTAATTTCATTTGCTGTTGATATAATACACAAAATCAATTTTTTAAATTAAACATAATTATTTATTTATCAACTCAACAAATTGTATAAGTAAAAACTGATTCTCTTAGGGAAGGAGTTATATAATGATATATTTCTTTAAGATCTAAAATATCAATCTAAATCTTTGTTAAAAGTAAAGTAGTATAAGTATCCCATATAAAAGTCTTGCTAAGTACATTCCAGTACAAAATGTGTACTAAGAATATGAATTTTGTTAACAAATACATATATTTTAAAGTTATTCTAATTTTTTGTTTCATTATACTTATTTGAATACTAAACCGTTTAATAAAATAATGACTATTGCATAACCACCTCTTAGTTAGTGAATAAATAAATTAATAAATAAATCTTAGCATAATAAGTGAATAATAATAAATTCAAAAATAAAGAGAGGGTGGCAGGAGAAAGTTTTATATTTTTGAAGAATATACTAATAGTAACTGAAGCCATGTGGTCACACCAAATTAAGTTTTTTCGTTTAGATAAATAAATTGTTTCCAGATTTTATCTGGAATCGAACATATTTTTTTTTCATTTATGGATAATTTTTAATTGATTCTATGTTTTTCAATGTTATCACCTTACTTTCAAATTATGAAATATTGATGAGGAAATTGTAATTTTTGTTTTAATTATTTGGTTAAACAAAATTACGTTTTTTGTTTAAATTTATTATTTATTAATATTACTAATATTAGATGCCGTAAAAATTACTTGATTTTATATTTAATTTCAAAGAAGAGTTTCAAAAATATTCGTGGCTATGTGTTTCTAAATTCTTGTTCTTTTCTAATATAATTCAATAAATGTATGTTGCACAGCGTCATCATAAAATTTATGCTATGCAAGTTTGCGGAAATAGTTTTATTAAATAGGAGTATAAATGATCTGCAAACAATTCACAATAAAACTATAAAAAATCAATTTCAGATAAGAAAAGATGTCCTACCAAGTATATATGTTCATGTAAAGATTTTTTATATTTAATAAATTCAAATAAACATTATTATTGTTTTGTTTTTATTATCGTACATTGTTTACATTGAATTATATTATTTTGAATTTTAGTTGATACTGATTATATATTAGATCCTAATGTTATAGACTCTATATACGAGCAATTGGGTTCATTTGACAATTATCAAATAAATAAAGTAAATATAAATATAATTTTTGACGAAATTATACTCCTTCTAATATCAAAATATTTTATTTTCTGTATAACATTATTATATTTAATGTAAAATAAAAAAAATTTACATTGACCAAAAATATTGAAGACTAAAAGTAACAAATATGAAATTATAAAATATGGCATTATATAAATGAATTAAGTTACAAAAAAAAATAAACTATAATTTAGAAAAACTGTCCGGAAAAATTTCAATATCACTATCTATTGGAAAATAGAATATTACTGAAATATTTCTTAAAAACCAGAAAATAAATAATTATCCTTGAACATTCCTTGAGCTTTTCTTCACGTTGTTTTTTTACATAAAATTTAAATGGAAAAAAAAAATTAAGTTAGAAAAAGTCAATTTTCGCACTTATTTTATTTTTTATTTTCTAACTTGATTCAAAAAGTTAAACATTAAATAAATGATTTTATTTAATGTTGAATTTTTCAATAATAATTTTTTTTAAACTTGGCACCATCCCAATTATATATTGTTCTTTAAGTATATGAATATTTACCACACTATAAAAAACAATTAAATTTATATGTTTACTATTTAAAACTGTAATCAGATGTAATATTAACTATGGTCAAATTTATTAAATCTGAGTAAAATAAAAAAAAAAATCTTATAAATGAATGCATTTCTGAAATCTTCAGAATTTATACAGGCAGATCAGTTTTGAAATACATAAAGGACTCAATCAGTCATTATGGAAAATATCATGCCGCGTAAAAAATAAAAAGAATTTGCCATTATACCAAAAATCATTTTTATCTCAATGGGAGATGTTATTTGACGACAAATGGCAAAACTTAACATAAACAGAAACGACTTGAGGGGAGATCTAATACACAATTTTTTATTGTTATCGCAAGGATAATCGGTTTCTATTAAATAAGATACTTCTACTGAATGATGTTATACAAAACCTTGAAGCTATATACACACTATTGAGGTATATATTTTGCACATATAAATACAACCATAAAGAGATTGCTTATAAGATATTTCAATAAAATAATAAAAGTCGGAAAAGAGTCGAAATTTAAATGTTGCTAAAAAATAATGTAATTTTAGGACATGTAGTTTTTATTATATGTCATTCTTACTTTTTTTCCTTTCGATTATACATATATAAAAATTGGCAGCGAATTATTTATTTAACACCGAAGTATAATTTATATTAACTATTGACTATTTTCATTTTTTGTAAGGCGATTGAAAACTTTAGTTTTCGAATATCATATCATGAATTGTATTATGATATGAAACTGAAAGGTTTTTTATAAAATTAGTAGAATTTCATAAATTATGTTTACTAGAATTTTAGAAATCATGAAAATAATATGTATATTCTCATTTTCAAAGACTATTAAAAAATACAGACAATTTTTCGAAGAAAATTTTGTGAGATTATTTAAATTCGGTCATAAATACATACCTAAAATATCTATTGAAAGTATATTTTTTATTTTTTACTTAGCAAGGATTTAATTTTTTTTATCCATAAACAAAGCCACCAGTATATGTATCCCTTCAAATCAAGAAAATAATTTTGTTAAGAAAAAATTCTTCAGCCCAACTCTTCAAATAGGAAAGTATACACAGGGATTAACGGAAACATAATGTAAAGAAAAAGGGAAAAGAAATATACTTCAGGACAATTTAATGCAGTTATTTTATATTCTTGACCAATCAACATAAAATTTCTTCATTATCTATACTCACACTCTTTTTTACGAGTATATTTTGTATTAGCTTCGGTAATTTCTCTAAATTTTTTATATTTTGATAATTGTGTAAAATTTCGAACAAGAATAAATTTAACATTACTTGGTATGCTAGATTCATTTTGTACAATATAATTTGATATATTATGATTGCTTTGACATTTTGAATCGATAATTGAAGGTTTCATGTAGGTAACATAAGTATTTAATGTAAAATAATAATGTATTTAATGTAAAAATGAGAAAATAAAGCCGATAGTATATACGTCTACATATAATATGTGTATAAATTATATTTTTCATATCAACATTATTTCAAATTAATAAATATTTTACATTTACAATTATAACTTTAAAAATGAGCTGAATAATTTAAATAACTAAGGTACTATTAGTTAATAACTAAGGTAATTTTAATTAGTTTAGCATATTTTATAAAAAAATTAATTAAAAGAATACTTTCTGTATGTATGTATGTACATCTTCGTATAGTTTATGTAAATCTAAATACTAACCAAATTAAATATGTACAACGAATGAGAGTAAATGTCAAAACAAAATTTTTGTTATACTAATTTTATAAGTAATAATATCACAAAAGGATACTACACGTCTTATGTTTAAATGATTTTCGTTTCTTTGTCATTTTTTATGCACATACTAAACCCTTTCGAAGATATAAAAAAGTATATTCATAAGGTTGAGTCCTTCATGACAACTTATCAGAAAAAAATAAAAATAAACTGTTTCTGTACGTGTTATAACTTGCAAAACACTAACACATAATTACAAACCCTAATAAAAACAACCTACATAAAAATGAAATTTTAGTAATCAAATATATCAACGTGTTTACTCTTTACGATTTTTTTTTTTACTTTTTGGACTGCTTTTAAATTTCGTCCTTTTTGTTACAAATTTTGTATTCTTTATGGTCATTTAATATGTATTACACAATTGACCATGTTTTATCACCCTTTACCGCAAACAGATTCTATGTATTAGAGTAATCTTTTACATTCAGTGTCTTATCTTAATAATATCAATTGCTGGGCTTCCTTATGCCCATGTTAACATTGAATCATACTTTTATAGAAAAAATTTGATCAAACCAAATAGGTTTAATCTGAACAAAAATCGTTGACATAGAATAAATTATACATATACATATATTTATATGTGTAAAATGTAGAATATTAATATATGTTTGCATGCAAAATTTACACGTGTTGGCAGACATATACTATTAAGATTATAAAACTCGACAGTGTATAAACAAAATAATTTTTCGTAAAGTATGATGGGTTATATATTTAAGAACTATATAGTTTTTCATGAAATTGGTTGAAAAAATGTTAAGCAACATAAAATAACAAAAAAATATCAAATACTGTTTAAAAATTTTTTCCAAAAACATATTACATACAAAGAAAATAAGTAAAAAGTAGATTTTCAATTGTTTCAGATTTTGCAAAAAAAAAAACAAACAAAAAGAGTGAAATTAAAAACAATAAAGAGTGATATAAAATACATTAAATTAAATTAATGAAAATTAAAATCAAAGAATAAAGTATAATCATGACTTTATACTCAGACTAAATTACTCAACCCATATATATTTTCCGTGAAATTTTACGTATATATTCATTATATGCCTGTATATAAAACTGACATGTTATCTTTTGTGACTCGCTTCGACTAAAGACGGTTTTCTTCTATATTTTTCTCAGCCTCCTCCCACAACGAGTTTTGCAAGAGTTCCACTCAAAAACTTGCTCTGCAAAATCTCCAGAATCTTATGGTTACCATATCTACATATAAAATACATTCATATTATACCTTGGTTGTAAAGTGGTAATCTTTCACACATGAAAAATCTGACGTTTTTAGGCTGATAATACAATCGTGGCGGAATGTTAGGATCAAACATAGTCAAAGCTTTCCTATAAAACTTCAAAAACACGTGACAAAGTCTATCAGTTAACCAGGGAAATATATTCAAGTTAAATAAAAATATAGATAAAGCACCTTGAATTAAAATAAACCATGAATAATAAATATTTTATTGTGATGAGATCATTCAAATAATGGATATTATTGATTACTAAGATGAGATGGTAAGTTTGCTGTATTCAATATACCATTTGACACAAAACTAAATAAATAACATTATGTTAAAAAAAAACGAACAGCTCGATTTTAAGTAAATTTACAAGTTTTAAGTAGAAAGTTCTCAAAATATAAACTTAGTAATTTCCAAAATAAGGTACATGTTTCGAAGTTTCTAAAATAAGGTATTGCGAATGTTTTATGATCTATTTGGATTCCCCAAAGTATCGGACGATGATAATTGATCGGTATGCTTCTTAATTAATTATTAAAAAGCCAAACTGTTTTATTTAATTTAATTACTTTACATAATTTACAGGGACAATAAGAGATGGCTATAGAGTCTGTAATAATCTAAATAGGAAAATATGTTTAGAGGGTTCATTTTTTTCCCTCGGTTTCACGATTTCAGATACATACTTTTGAAAAAAACTGAAAGTAAAAAAAAGCGAGAGATAGATAATAATTTTTAGAAATTAGATTATTATACAAAACAAAAATAAGGCATTAAACAAAAAAATCTTTTGATTGAATCACTTAATCTTATTATATAAATTCAATACATATAGCAAAAATCTTACTATATTTAAAAAAAAATATATTGAAACTTACATAGTTCATTGTATTTTTTGAAACATAATCGATAGCTACTCTAAAATAACAATATATATATATCATTTGTTACGTTAATACATAAAAAATAATTATTAAGTACATAATGTATATATATCAAATTTCTTAGTTGTCCATATATACATTTTTGTTTCAAGACTATAGAATTCACAACAATCAAGATATGTACAAGCTTTGACAACCTAACTATAACTTTTTCAAAACTTTAAAACATGAATTTCGAATAGGTTTTTATTATGCATATATTTTATGCCACACTTTACAATTCTTTGAAAAAAAAATATTAAAGTAAATTTTGAAATAAACAAAAATTTTATTAGCAATCTTTGCAATATTTTATCAAAATTAAAGGAATTTTATTACATTTCTAACAAACTTTAGCTTTTATCTCATATCTAATTTGAAATTTAAGCCGTTATGATATAAATATTTTTCCTTTTACTGTTTATCAGATTAATTTTACAAAGTACTTGAAAAATTAAATATTGTACACCAACGATGTCACCAACAAAAAGCCACCCAAACTGTATTTAATCTGCAAAAATAAATAAACAATATTTAATCAAACATTTTTTGATTAAAATTGTATTTAAAGTTTTGCGCTTATTAATATTTTTCTTTCTGGATATGAAATAAAAATCCAAAAACAAAATATCTTTGACTTATGCTTAAATATATACTTACATAATATGTAATAAAATTTCGAATTTGATGAAACAACAAATTAAGATGCCAAATTAGATAATCCTTACAATATAACTAAAGCAGCAGCTTAGAAGCTAAACGAATATAATCGTAGATTTGTTTAATTACAAAATTAGTAGTACTGATATACAGAAGTTTGAGTTAATAAAAATTGAAATATTAATTCATAATAAAATAACATAAAAATTCCAAATTTTAATAATTGTTGTTACGTTCAGTATAATTTTATGACAGTGAAGGAAGTAACAAGGGTCTGGTGGTTTAAAAGGTGATGAAAATTTGAAAGAATTGGTCCTAATGCTGAGATCAAAATCATTGGATTTATATTTTAAGTTCAGAAGTATTTTTTGCGCAATTTGTGATGAAAATTTGAAAGAATTGGTCCTACCGCTGAGATCAAAATCATTGGATTTATATTTTAAGTTCAGAAGTATTTTTTGCGCAATTTTGCGCAATTTGTGATGAAAATTTGAAAGAATTGGTCCTACCGCTGATATCAAAATCATTGGATTTATATTTTAAGTTCAGAAGTATTTTTTGCGCAATTCAAGCCAACAATATATTACTAAAAAAAACACGATAAATTTTTAGTGAGTGATGTGCTGTATGAAAATTGTCATATTTGTAAAACTAGTATGTAAACTTTAACATAGTTATAAAAATTCTGCAAAAAGTTATGTAGGCGTAATAAATAAAAAAAAAATATTTAAACATGCACGTAATGATTTATGTTCAGCACAACTTTTGTTGAATATAAATTATTAAAAACATTTGACCGTGATTTCATTTTTAACATTTTACCGTGATTTCAAAATTTCATTGAAAATGTTAACTAATTATACCCACTCATACCAGTTTAATGCGGATCATCCAAAAGTTTTACAGGGAAAATTCTTTGTAATAATCACAAAATCTTTAAAGACATTTTGTTATACATAATTTATTTTTAATATGGAACAATTTACTCAAAAAAACTATCATTAAAAATTTTTGTTGCCCCTATCATTTCAGTAAAAACCAAGCAAAAACAAGGATTAGTTTTGATTTCAATTATTCAATTTTAAACTATCATAATAAATTCCAATATTAAATCCACTTAGTTGATTTAAATATCAAATTCTTACCTTTGCCGAAAATAAGCTACATATAATGATTTGGCAAAAAATAGATATTCCTTCTTCGACAAATTAAACGGAAATTTTTATTTTTTCTTTTTATATTGATTTAATTTTTCAATAAAAATGTCCATCCATACAAAAATTCTTTAAATTTGAAAATTTGGATTAAAAAAACAAATAAGTAAAATTTTTACAATTTTTTATTGAACTTATAACAATTGATAGCATGGTTTTGCTTCTTTTTGTTTTTGTTTTCAATATTTTTAGTATTTAGTTATTGATATTTACAAATTTTCACATGTTCGTCTTATATGCTAAATAGATATAAGTAAGTTTTCACTTAAATTTACTTAATTTATTATATGTAATTTTTCTTATTTAATTTTGTAATTTTTACTTCAGTTTCCAAAATATTTCCTTGCATTTGATATTCTTAATTAAGGTTATTATTAAATTTTTATATTTTCTTTTAACTTACAACTTTTTTTTAATTATTATTATGATTACATTGTAAGTCGCGATTTCTGCGAGAGATTTTATTTTTACTTTTGTACATAAGTATGAATATGTACTCCTTAAAATTTTTATCACTTTCATTTATTGTTAATTTATTTAAAAAAAATTTATTTACATATAACATAACACAACCTTAAGGTTCATTGTTTAATAAGCACAATTTATTAATAACTTGATTGAGAAAAAAATAATATACCATATGCACATGAGTTCAATAATCAAATATTATTTTAAAATAATTAAACTATAGAAATAGAGCTTTGAGTAAAAAATAACAAATAAATTAAAAAATCCCAAATCTACTTCATAATTATAAATTTCCATTTCTAAATTAAAAAAGTTCTTTATTCATATATAGGTATTAAACGTTGTAAAAGTGATCTTAAAACTATATAACTTTAGGTATCCAAATAAAAAGTTCTAAAATGATTTCAAAACTTTATTGAACTTTGGGCAATTTTACTATACATATCAAAATAATAATTTTTATTTTAAATAATTACAGGCTGAGCGAGTAAGTATGTATTATGGCATTAGGGTTATTGACGGGTTGATGTAACACAAAAACATTATAAAATCTTTTATTTTGAATTTAAGAAAAAATGTAATACATAAATTACATGAAATTTTTGAAACAATTAAATATATTTTTTTTAATTAATTCTGAAATCGAGTAACAATATATTTTATATAACTATCCAATATGCTATTTTTGTTGCATTGAACAAATTTTTTTTTGCAAATTTTTATTACCCTGCACAACCTTTTATGTAGCATAAATTTTATATAATATAAGTAATAAACTTATAATAATATAAGTATATCTTTATTATTTGAGTAAATCACTGAAATTTTTATTTGATGGTTAAATTTTTTGAAAAACTATACATATTTTTTGACGATTAAATAAATTGTAAAACTATAAAAAACCAATTTTCATTGTCAAAATATTTATATAGAACTTTACTGCATCTAAAAAAATAAAATTGCATTACCAAATAGTATATTTTAATATATAGTTTATTTACAAAGTAATTGCAGTTATTTGATAACACTATTTGAATGATAATCTTTAATCAGTGTTTTATTTAAGTTGAAATGAATTTACAAAGTTATTGAAAATTTACTTTTTTTATAATTTTTTATATTTTTACATTTTGTATAAAAATTATATTTAGATTTTTTAGACATGTGCTGTTCAATTAGGTCGAGATCAAAGTTAAATGGCATACTAAAGCTAAAATTTTATAGCCTTTAAATATAATTTGAACTTAAAGTTTCAAAAAAGGAAAATATATTTATTCAAATATTAGGTATATATATACCAAACAAAAAAAAAAACGGATATAATATTTAATTTATATAATATGTATGTAGCTCTTTCACGCATTTAATTGATTTACAATTATAAATAAACGAATAACTTATTATGAAATATATAATTAAATTATAGATTAACACATTTTAATTAAAATAAAGCTAATATTCTAACGCGAAATAAATTTAATCATTAAAAGGAAATTAATTTTAACTAATAAATCATTATAAAACGCTATAAAAACCATCTCAATTTTCCAAGATAAAGATATAATCAAACTTAATTTTAACAACAAATAAAATTTTATAAATAAGAAAATATATTAGGATTTTAAAATTTTGCAAATAATAAAAGGTAATTTTACCACCTCTTCCCATAAAAGAATCTGCTAAATAAATCCAACAAATGTTTTAAAAACGATGCCATTGACTTTGCTGTTGTCCATTACATTGGCGTCATACATAAAACTCAGGTGAACTTTGCCCATCTGAATGTAAATCTTGAGTTTGTCCTGCTTGTTGAGCTGCTGTTTTTAATTGTAATCTTTGTTTCAGTAAGTCTCTTTCATGTATCACTCTATTTAACTCAGTTTTAATTTTTTGTAAATCACTATTTAAAATTCTATTTTGCCTTTCTAGCTCATGACGTTGTTGAAGACGTTTCGATCTACAACTTTGTGCATAACCTCGATTTTTTAAAGTTCGACGTTTTTGTTTTAAACGTACAATTTCCTCACGAGGACAACCATGCAATCTTTTATTTAATTCACGTACAGTTAATGTTATCAGGAGTTCATCAGTAATAAGATCGTCTCGATTTGTATAGCTCGAATTACTGTATTGACCGGACGAAGTTCTCGGTGAATTCGTTGAAGACCGAGTTGAACAAACAGACATCGGCCGACCATTATGACTATTTTGACTTCCACTATTACTATTATTGTTATTATTATTTGTTATATTATGGTGATGATGATGATGGTGGTTATTGGCGTTTGAATGTTGAGAATGATGATAAGAATGCATATTCATTGGTGTTAAGTGGTCTAATTGTTGAAAATGACTATGTGGTTGAAAACTACTCAAATGGTGGCTATTCGATAAACTTGCACCATTCATATATTCACGGTGACGTTCCCAATCTTCTTCTTGAAGTACTGCTGTTGTTACTGCTGCACAATTCAACGGCCTCAAATCTAACGGAGGTCTTAGATCTAATGGTTGTGGCTGATTTTCTGAGGATCGCATAGTTTGCGATGGTACCCACATCATTTCTTGCGACAATGATGCAGATGTTATATTATTACGATTGATGTGATTCGAATAAGGAGTACCACTTGTAGCTGAAAAACTTTGTGGATTACAATTACTATTAGGCGATCCCACAATTGGAGGAGTTTCCGGAGGTGTAGATGGCACTCCCGTTATAGGGTTTTCAACCAATACTGCCTGTCCAGCCATTGGACCATGTGAATATATATCTACAGGCGAAAGTGTTTGAAAACGCCTTTCTTCATGATGCCATACTGAAGGAGGTATTGATGCTGAAACAACTGGAGTACTTCCAGCAATTGCGCTACCAACTGCTGGGAAATGATGTGTTTGAAATTGTCTCATTTTAGTTATAGGAATTTCTTCTTCTTCGTTTAATGTTGTCCAAGTAATTTTTGATGGTGGGCTTTGATCTTCTCGTTTGACGGAAGTTGGTGGTTCTAAATGGTCGAGGACGAAATCTTGCACGTATTCCTCAGCAAGGTGCGGATCTTCCATTGTTTTTAAATAACAGGATTATAATCAAATTATTCTATTTTTCGATATGAGATATTAAATATAAATATATTTATAATTTTTACTTTACGTTTGTTAAAAATGTTATAATATTTTGTTTATTTCCAACACATATTTATTTTCAATCAAGAATCATTTAATTGATATAGTAGCTCTAAGAAGCTTTCATTCAAAAAACGGCACATTTTTATTTTTTGAAATTTTCACATTGTACATATCTACATATATATTCGGCGTATCCACAAAATTATTTATTATAAATGTATAAACTCTATCGAAAATATATAAAATAAAATAATATTAAAGCGTCTGTAATCATTTAAATCACTAATAATATTATTTTGTGTATTTTACAAAAACTGTATTTTGATTATAAAATCAACTTCGCGAATAAACTCTACACTGTTTAATCAAAAGTTACAAATTGATTAAAATTTTCGTTAAAGGTGTTAAATAACGGCTATAAAAATTTTCATTTATATATACATATATGTACATATAATAAACACGTCATGTAATAATGTACCATTATTTATATTTTATATTTGCACTAGTATGTGTATAAAGCTTATTTTTATGCAATTATTTAGTTTTTCAAACTTTCCTGGCATTAACTCAAACTGTTCCTTAATTTAGCAAAAATATTTGTTAAACATATTAAGTCACTTTTATTGGTAAATACTTGAATGTAAATCAGAATATTATAAAATGTTTCATAAATTTTATTAGATAATTGATAATTGTAAGATAGTTTATTTATACTATTATAGAACATGATATACTATTTAAAATTAAGTGTGTTTTAATACATTATTATAAACAAAGTTAGGCAAGATATAAACATAACTTTTATATTAATTTTTGATTGCATTTCCAAAATTTGATTTTAACAAATATTTCTAAATATACAACATTTTCATGTGTTAACAAATTAAATAGTTCGTGAATTTCGATTTATCCTGAATAAAATTTGCTCTAACTGTATTAACGCAAAAAAACATACTAAAATTTTAGTATCATAAAAAGGAACTTTCAGACAGAATAATAAAATGTGTATAAAGCTTTTCTTTAATACATTTTACAATTTTTGTGCTTCATTTTTATAGAATAAGGGCGTACATATTTACATCTTTCGAGTAAATTTATTGTGAAAACTGAAAAGTATCCAAAAGGTTCTTTTTACATAAACATATTTTAAACAAATTACAGATCTAAAAATAAGTACACTTCCTTATATTTTTTATATAAATATATACATATATATATATATATATATATATATATATAGGAAAATTCAACTCCGCCCATTTGCAGTAAATAAATTTCTTCCCAGTGAAATTAAATTTTTATGTATTGGTCGAGTAAATCAAATGTATATGAGAGCTCCAAAACAGTAAGAATTTGTAGAAATAGACGACATAAAAATATTTGTTGAATACATTTCTATATATATTTATTTATGCAATTTGTGAGTTGCGCAATATTTCTGTTATTAAAAAAATACATACTATTTCTGGATTCTTTTTTTTTTATTTTATATTTTTTAAAATGATAACGTATAGAAATTTTAGTAACTTATTTTTGATATAATATAAAACACTTTTTTTTAAAAAAAAAAGCTCTACGCTTACATAAACTTTAGATATTATATATTGTTTTTATCAATAAATTAAAGGTAAAAATAACAATGCAAATTGCAGTGATTATGTAAAATTTATTAATATATATATATATACCTATATCCAAAAAAAATGGTCTTTCAAATAATCACATATAATTATTATGTTTCAAGTTATTACTTTTCCGAATATTTAATTGTGATTCAAAATTTGAAATAAATTATGTTTAAGGAAAATGTTGACTCAAAAGAACTTTTCTATATAGAAATGGTACATTTCCACTTGATATTAAGAAACTTATATTTCATTATAGTTTTCATACAAAATCATTTTTTCGACTGTCCACAATTCTAATTTATGTTAGCAAAATTTTGCAAGGTTGAAATGGTTGAAGACCACAATATTTTTTAGCTTAAACGAGTGTTTCGACTTTTTAAAACTCTAAAAGAAAACTTAGAGACACTATTCTTACTTCATTATTTCTCTATTGCAATGTATTTTTGCATTAGTACATTTATGTCGTTAAATACACAAAGAAGACAAAATAGGGATGGACTATAATTGCCGAAATATGCTTTAAAGTAACGTTTGAAGAATGCGGTGCTATGAAAATGTAGAATAACTCTTCTAGACCAAAATTGAAATATTTTAAGAATACTTCCGTATACTTCGTAATCTTACACTATAAATAAATTATTTAAAAACAAGAGAGCACCAGCAGCATATGACACTTTTCCTTTAGAGATGTGGCTTGTCAAAATATAATGTAGAAGAGTTAAAAAGATCAAAATTTAATACTTTAAGAATACTTCCGTATATTTCGTAATCTTAAATAAATTATAGAATTCTAAAAGCAAAATTTTTCTGTTTTTAAAATAATACTAATGTATGTACCTACGTCTTTAATTTTTTTTTTTTTTTGATATTATGTTTCTATATTTATATAATATATATTTTGCAGCTTATATAATTTATTTTAGTAAATAAATTTCTTTCCGGTTCTGGAAAATTTTAGGTTTATCAAATTGCATATTTCGCCTCTGACAATTTTAACTGTGTTTGTATATCTACATTATTTAATAAATTTATCTTTATTGATATAATAGTCTTATAGAAAGTGGAAGGTTTTAAATTTCAGCTAACGAAGTCAATTCTCTGAAGAATTAAGAAACCACTTGTACTGCACTAATTTTGCATTAAAATAAAAAATTATATGTCGGTAAAAATTAAATTAAACACCATTTATGCACAAATTTTGCATAATTGTCAAAAAAAATATATTAAATTTTTTCGACTAAAATGTCTAAACTTAATAAAGGTGTATATAAGTAATAACTTAATTTGTACCAAATTTTAAAATTTTATATATATTTATTAATAATATCAACGTTCTTTTAAATTGATAAATACATAGGCATGTTCTTAAGTATACGATCAGAATACCCATCCGTTGATGTTGATCAGATCGCAATCGTAAAATTTTGTTTTAAAGGTTTTTATTTATGTTAATTTTTTATTTTATTATAATTTTAAAATAAATAGTTTTGAGTAAGATTTGACAATCTCTTAATTAAACTAGAGCTATGGCTTAAGGAGGTCTGTACTTATAATAATTAAAATATTAATCTTATTGAAAATTACACACTCGACCGAAAGGTCCCAGGTTCAATTCTCGATGATAGCAAAATGCTTTATACTCTTTGTCATTGGGATAAAATAAATGACAAAATATAATTAAGACTATAATATGGTAACAACTTAAGTAAAATGGAACTATAGTCTTTAAGAAAGCTTATAAAATATGATCGAATAATATTGTATACTTCATGTAATTAAAAAAAGAAATTGAAGTACCGAAATTGTTCATATTAATCGTAATGTTCGAATTAATCGCGAGCGTACCAAATGTTGAGTAAACTACATCACAATACAAAAGGTGTGGCACGACCCAGCGACTCAACTAATGTGTACTTAGTTCTTATTTGAATAAGTAGAAAACCTCTAAATATTACATAAATATGGAGCTATTCGAATATTATAATATTATATATATATATTAATATATTATAATAGCTATTAGCATATTAGCTATTCGAATGATGTACTTAGGTGGCTATTACACATCAATGTTTTCATCAATATTCTTGTCCATATATTGACAATATATGGACAATAATACTGATGAGCGATTACACATCAATAATGCACTAAGCAACTATTTTATCCATATTTTGAAATTTTGCAATGACATATTGTGAAAGTGTTCTGAATATATTGATAATTTCGAAACATATATGAATATTGAAAATATAATTTCTGGAGGAATGTTTTTGACTTCAATTTAAATTGAATTTTTAGATGGATAAAATAAATGACAGAAAATAATTGAGAGTATAATCTGCTAAGAGTTTAAATAAAATGGAACTATTATATTTAAGAAGAATTAGTTCCTGACAACACAGTTTAACAGTAATTTTCCAAATTTAATGGGTATAATTTGATTTATAAGTCAACATAAATACCTTTACAATTTTTATTTTAAAATTCTATCTAAATTTTACTAACTTTAATTATAATGTAAAAACGGTATTTGATATAATATGTTAAATTGAATTTTTTCCTATAGAAGATTAATTAAGATATTAAAAAAGTATTTGTAAATTAAAGTAATTTGTACAGAAAGAGTTAATTCAAAAATTTTCTTATGCGCTGAACTTTTTTATTAATGAATTTATTTCATTATTATTAATTATTTACTTTTGATCATAAGTCAAAAATTATTATTAGTTTCATAATCGCCTCCCAAAGGGTTTATTTATTTATTTATTAATATATGTATAAGCTAAACGAATTAAAATATAACAGTCTTGTTAACCAAAAAAAAAACATAAATCTACTCAAAAAATATTACCAGCCCTCTATCAATATCTAAATTAATAAATCTGTAACAATAATGTTAATTTATGAACTCATATATTATACTCGTAACCAGATTACATTAGATCATTTTAAGCAATATACTATAGCTACCACACTATTCATCTACAACGGACATCAATAACAACATTATATGCCTGATGTAGAAAAAGGGAAAACCTCAAATATTATATAATATTGTATAAATAAACAAATCTTTTATTTATTATATGGGACGAAACAAAAGGGTTAAAATTTGTATACAAAAATATCTTTCAAAATATCATAATGCAAAAATTATTTTGAATATAATTTTGAATTTCGAAGTAACTACACAACGTTACTATAACTAAGTATATGAAACTTGTATTGAAATATTAAAAAAATATACATTAAACTTTGTTTATTTGTTAACAAGTAAATATTTCTGTATATTGAAATATAATTAAGAAGTTTATTTTGTTTTCAAAATTGCTAATATACATATTCGTATAGATCTAGGCGTAAAAAATGTTTTCATAATATATCGATGTAATTTACTTTCAAAGTTACACAAATTTTAGTACAAATGAAAAAAAACATATCTCAATAGTTTTGCTCCAATAAAAATACCACGTGCTTCATCTATACAAATTCATTGTTATAAGTCCATAAATACAATGTAAAAAACTTAATCAATTAACTGATGTATAATTTATTTAATGCTTCCTGTGAGGAAAAATAGTATTTGCTTTTATTATAAATAAATGTGTGAGTTATTTGTACACAAATAAAAGGATTTATATTTGTATATTATATTTATATCTAATCAATATTCGTCCTCTTAAACTGTTATGTTACTCAAATGATTTAAATTTGCGTGAGTTTATTTTTTAAGCTTATTTACTTTACTTTCTTTTCGGACTTTTTCATCATGAGGAAACAGCATATTTTTTATCCCTAAACATTATAAAACGTGTAGTTATCTTTTTGATTACCCTTGAAATTTTATGGCATTTCATATGAAGAAAATTAAATTTATGCCTTTAGCTGTATTTTATTCACTACAGGCATTTTTATTTGTGTTTTTAGTGACCAAAGGGCAATTTCGCTTTTTTTTTGTATAACAGCTTTATGTGATATGAAACAAGGACAATATTTTTGTAAAAATTTTGCAAAAAATCTCAAAAAAATAAAATTTAATATTTGAGAAAGTCGCAATGATCCTTTTTTTCTTTTTGTGCTTTGTTTTACACTTAGATACGTTATTTATTGTTCCAGAGTACTCACCCCATATTTTGTTTTTTATTTACTACTTAGACAAAGAATATATTAGAAATAAAATAACAAAATTCAATAAACAAAGCGACGAAATCTAACAGGAAAAACACTGATGTAGATAATAATAAAAAACACCATTTGGCGATTAAAGGACGAGATTAAAAAATTTATTGCAAAATTATTTATGGACAAATCGAAAAACAAAAAATATAAATACAATATGGAATTTTGGTATCATTTTAAATTCAAGAAAACATCTATAAAGAATTTTTTAAATACTTTATAAAATCTAAGTAAAAAATGATAAAGATAAAAAATGAACATCTTTATATTCTTTAGTAGGATTTTTAGTATAAAAATGTAAATATAAAAATGTTACGTATTTTAAAAATGTAACTTATTTAAAATTAAATGTTCAATCCAAAGTTATAGACAAATATATGTGTAAAATAAGTTTTTAAGTTCCTTACGCTATATAGAGGTATATTTCAAATCGGATAATATGAACGAAAATCACACGGATTTAAATGAAAGATAGTACAAATCATATAAACTTATCAGCTCCTTATCAACTTTATTGTTATGGATTTACTAAATTTAAGTAACGTTTATCTATAGTAAACTCAATGACATTATTGTAATTTAACATCAGAGAACATTTTGATGGATTTTCAAAGAACATTATGATAATTGATAAATTATGTAAATCAACATTAGTATACTAAGCCCTGTATGTTCTGTGCTATGGGTATATTGAGCTGTTATATATATACATATTTTCTTTTTTTAGGATATAACAAAATTAAGAAACCAAAGGAGTGAGCAACTATCCTTCTATTTTTCGGGGAGATCGTAGGAAAGGACTATGCCGATTTTAATGTACTAAAAACTCTTTATATTTTGTTAAAATTAAAACTAGGCTTTTAGGTTAACCAGTATTACTATTTTGGCTCTATTTGGCAAACAAAATCCAATTAAGAATAATTATTGATAGATAAAAGATTTTGTTCTAACACAGTTCGAATGGTTTCGTTCTCTCAAGTCGTTTAACGAAGTTTTTATTGTCAGCTAAGCGTAAATATTCTGCATTAACATGTTGAAAAAGACGATTTTTGTCGCCAGATTTTTAATTTCGACGTTTTGATCTTGAGATCTCTATGAATATCAGCATTGCGAACATACTAGACAATATTTCGCTATACATTTTGGTTTAGAACGTTTGGGTAGTTTGAAGTAAGAAGTTGCTTAGCAAGCTCAATATTTGAATACCGCATGCCCAAACCGATTTTGATATTTGATTGATATATTAAAACTTTGTTATATGTCAACAGTGTAGATGTAAGTCCAATTAGTCAATACAACGGTTGTATTTCAGTTCTAACTCTTTTTTAGATGTTATATAGTATAATAATAATTTTCTGCATTTATCTGGATATTTGGATGTTCGACGGAATACTCCAACACATATACAAATTGCAATATATATAGAAATTGTAACATCATGTAATTGTCATAAAAATAGTCTCTAAATTATTGTTTATTTTATGCCATTTTTATTCTTTATTTTTCAAATTTCAGATAACTCTACAATATAGATATAAAATTATGTATAAGAAATTATAAACTACAAAGAAAAGAAAACTTAATATTAACTTAAACATTAATATTTATAACCTACATATTATAAACATTTCCAACATATTATAATTTTAAAATTACTTTTTTTTTTTTATTACTTATTTCTAAAATCGCTAATATGCTGTTTAAGTTTGTTTTTAATTATTTCCATGTTTTTACTATTTTTAATTTCTAAGGGTAGAGGGGTAAAAAGTTTTATAGCACTACATTTTAAACTTTTTTGTTTTTGGATGTTCTAGCTTTAGGTATTTCAATAAGTTTTCGATTTCTAGTAAAGTAGTTATATATATTTTCCGCAATTTTAAGAATTAATTTTGATTTAAGTTTATTATTTAGAATATTGTATATGTATTTGCATTTCTCAAAGTAAATTAGTTGGTTTATATCTATTACATTAATTGATTTTTATAACTCCTAAGTACTAGTTCCGGGGTTTAGTTTAAATAAACTTTTTAACGCTTTAGTCATTACTGTTCCCATCTGCTTTACATGAAAATTTGAACAGTGACTCCAACTGCATATATTATACCTAATTCTTGACAAGATATGCCCACCTGTCATCTCTCATTTGTCATTTTTCATCTGTCATCTGTCATCTGTCATTTTTCATCTGTCATCTTTCATCTGTTACCTGTCACCTGTCATCTGTCATCTATCATCTGTCATCTGTCATCTGTCATCTGTCATCTGTCATCTGTCATCTGTCATCTGCCATCTGTCATCTGTCATCTGTCATCTGTCATCTGTCATCTGCCAGCTGCCATCTGTCATCTGTCTTCTGCCAACTGCCATCTGTTATCTGTCATCTGTCATCTGTCATCTGCCAACTGCCATCTGTTATCTGTCATATGTCACCTGTCATCTGTCATCTGCCATCTGCCATCTGTCAGCTGCCATCTGTCATCTGTCAACTGTCATCTGTTATTTGCCATCTGTCATCTGTCATTTTTCATCTGTCATCTTTCATCTGTCATCTTTCATCTGTCACCTGTCACCTGTCACCTGTCATCTGTCATCTGTCATCTGTTATCTGTCAACTGTCGTCTGTTATTTGTGTCATTTGTCCATCATTTCATAATGATTGTCATGTTATTCAAGTGTTAAATTTAGATGGCGCTATAGAATTTTTTGCTTTTATTATAGCTGTGTTCAGTAGATTTAGAACAGAATCGGACAGAACAGTTTTGGACAATGACAGTTAACTGTCAAACACTTTAGAACCACTTAGAACAGAAAAATCTACTGAACACATTTTTTGATCTTTTTGAACTTTTTTGTTCTAATTTTGGATTACTCTCAAATTTGAAGAAAAAATTTTGAAGTAAAAAATTTAAAGAAAAAACAACAACAAAACAGGTTGTCCAAAACTGTTCTCAAAAAAGTTCAGAAAGAGAAAGATCAACTTAGAACACTTTCGGACAATCTAATGAACACAGAACAGAACTCTTCCGGATAAAAAAGAACAAGTAACGGAAACTAAAGAACACCAAAACGTGTCCTTTTTACTCTAGAACGTTTTAGAACGTTCTACAACCGTTTATTGGACACAACTTATGTCTTAATTAATTTCATTTTACAATTTGAATTTTACAGTAGAACGCGTTTATGATTGTAAAAATAAAAAACGATTGTAAGTTTATAGTTAGATTTTGTTTTCATTAAAAAATATTATTTGAATTTAATATTTCTATATTGATTTAAATTGAAATTATTTTTTTGACTAACTTATACTATAATAATTAAGAATATTGATTATCTAGAATTATTGAGGTCTTAGGAAGATGTCGCTAAAATGATCGAGTAAATGACCCTTAGGAAATAGAAAATTTTGCACCTTACTACAAATATTCTCTTTATATGGTAATTAAAAGCGTTCTAATAAAAAAATAAAGGTATGATAAATTAGTAAGCAAATACGAATTTTTCTTAAACTTGAAATGAAAACTCTAATAAAGGAAAGAAATGCTAGAATTTATTTTGCTTCCGTCATTTATGGGGGGTTACAAAACTAGTACAATATAATAACTAAGTGAAATAGCATAGTATATTAATTTCACGTGACATTGGCTTAGGTTTACGTGTTTTAGACTTTTTTTGTTTAGTTGTTATCTACCTTTTTATTCTTTCTAGAAACTGCTAATTAGAAATAAATATATTTTTATTCAAAATTTAAATGCACTTTTCAACGAAATTTATGATCTATTCTAATTTTAATAAGTCTATTTTGAAGTGAATGAAGTGTTTTGCAATATTTTTATATTCACTTATACTTATATAAAAAGACTTTTTATTTTATATTATGCTTACCAACACAAAATAAAAATAATAAAGATCAAAATAAAATAAAAGCAGTTATTTCCACCTGGTTTCTCTTTTTTGTATATGGCTAATACATATAACTAATATTCATAAAAATCCTAAGTCTTATCTGACCTAAATGTTTTTTATATGCTCATATCAGTTTTAATAAAATTTTGGATGCCTATAACTTTTCGACAATAAAACATTCAAATTTTTGGACCACATTGAAGCTGATATACCATGACGAAATTATTATAAGAAATACATATCCTTTTTTTAAAAAAAAAAGATTTTAGTTCTCAATATTGATTTCTATTGTATCAATTCAAAATATATTTTACGATGTGTTTTTTTCGCACATAACATCATAAACTAACTTATGTACAACCTGATACAACACATAAAAGTATTTGCAACGAACAAGTTATTTACTGAATAAATTTGTTAAAACATTAATTTAATATAATACACTAGGTGGCGTATTAGATAGTGGACTACTTTCTTGCATTTTTCTATCTAGCTCAGTACTGTTTGTCATTTGAGATAAAATAGATGAAAAAAAAAATAGTAAAATAAATGTAGAGTAAAAAGACTAATCTCTTGTATAATTTAACTAAGTAATTTTATGAATAACTTTTAAAAAAAATGTTTAATTGTTATAATAATATTGTATACTAATTTATTTACCAACTGTACCCAAGTATTATGTTTCTTCTAAGCTAAGTTTTGAATATTCACAAAACTATTTTATTTTGATATACATAATTTTGTTTTTTTGATAAAATGTGTATGTGTACAAGTACATTATTATATATAATTTCGAACGTACATAAATTTCTACGTATATATAAAAAAGATATAGAGGTTCGTAACACATATAATGTGGTATTGGTGTAGATAGGTTTTAAATAAATTATTACTGTCAGGTTAATGCTTAGAGCAAGCACTGACGTCTATTACTATGATAGAAGCTTGATACATTTGATTGTTGCAATATATCATCATCCAGTATGGGGTTGGTAAAATATCGCCACTTTTAATTAGAAAAATGCACAAAAACAAAATAAACCAGATATGTACATGCTTTTAATAGAGTGTGTATAATTATTGATAAATGTAATAAGGTTATTACATTTATCAATAATTATATACACATAATAAGGTTATTACATTTATCAATAATTATACACATAAATTAACATTATTTTAAAAAGGTAGCCGAACTAGTATATATATCAAAGAAAAAAACCAAAAGTTGTTAGTTAGTCTCAGCTATACATACATTATAACGTAGTCTTTGTTCAAAAGTTAAAACCCTTAGTTGACGATCAAAAGAGATAGAATTAGAACTCACTTCACGAAGCATTCTAGTGATTGGTTCGAATCTTTCAGATTCAGTAGTGTTATAGGGAATGTGCAACAACTATTATTCCGATTGGTTCCTTCAACCAAATAATTTTAAAATTCAAGGGCTAACGTCATGCTTGAAAGAATCTGGTGAATAAAATGCAGTCATAATCAAAATACTTGTTAAAAAAGCTTGTTGCACATTATGATCCTCGACTGGGTAGATGCTATTGTAAAGTATAAATTATACTTCAAAATTCGCATGAAAAGGATTTCACCTGTTATTTAAATTATAATTTCAACACATTATTAATAGTTAAAAACTATTGTAGATTTAGTTATTAATTTTTAATGACGAAGATGATATTTTTGATTAATTTATACATAATATATTTTTCTATAAAAGTTTCCATTGTTAAGCATCACGCAAAACTCTATATGATATAAGGTTGTGTAAGAAACTCTCTATCCGAGTTTTGGTTGAAACGAAAAGAAAATAAAAATTTAGAAATTTTATACAATCGTTTCTCAATTTTTATAAATAATGTAAATATAATTCAGATAAATAAGGTTCTTTAAACAAATCAAACGTAAACGTAATACAATTTTATGGCGTGGAACTATCAAAATCATTACATCTCTAATGTTTTTATTATTTGCTAAATTATATTAGAAGGCAATATAAACAATTTTTAAGAATGTCCGGCATTTGTCTATGTTTCTATAAGAGTATTATCCATTTTATATTTATATTTAAACACATTTAAAAGAATTATTACATCAAATCATTTTTATAAATATACTATTACAAAAAATGAAACTTTTTATTTTTGTTAATTTTATGTTTTTATCTCATCTTTTTTCATCTTATTTATTGTTTATTTGTCTACTGACTCGGAACACCAACTAATTTTTATTTGCACACCTTTTATCAATGATAATCTAAATAAATTATTCAGCCGAAAATTTACTGGCGAAATATGAGCCTTTGTTTTCCTCGTGTTTTTTGTTTTTCCTCTTACGATTTTTAATTTTGCATACAAATAAATAGAAGTAACAAAGAAACAAGCAGCACAAGAACAATTTACTTTTTTCCTTTTTTTTCGAATTTGTGTTTACAAATCCGAGTATATTTACATAATTACATATACGTAGAATATAGAATATGGATATTAATAAGAAATAGATGTGTATGAAAACCCAATATATCTTCTCTATACTATCAGCCTCTGCCTAGGTCGAATGAGAAGTTAAAAATTACGACATTATTTTCACATATTACGTTGGTTTATGCACCCAAAAAAAATTATACATAAAACAAACAAAAAATAAACGAAATGATAATTTTGAGAAATTTCGGAAAAATCATCGTCGACCTTGGCTAGTAGTATAGATGGATTGATATTATATGTAAGCTATATTTTTAATATAAGAAAATAATTGTTTTTTTAAAATAATTAAAATCTATATCCGACCTTGACTAGTAGTATAGATGGAATGATATAAGCTATATTTTTAATATAAGAAAATATTTTTTTTTTTTAAATAAATAAAATCTGTATATATATTTTAAGAACATATTTTTGTTCAAAAATAGATAGAATATAGATAAACCTAAGCCAGAAAGAATTCGTAAATATGAACTTTTCTAGAGGTTGAGCTAAATCGAACATTTAATTTAAAAAGCAAAAAAGAGGAAAGCATATAGGCCATATTATATCGCCATATTTTTTTTTTAATAAAATTTTGTTTATTATAACTTGTTTATTTTATACTATTTATTTTATAATTATTGTAGGTAACTATTATGTAGGAATTTTGAACCTCGCTACTAACAAAAACGTGACTTCGAATCATGATTAGAACATGGATGCTGATGAGGTTTTTGTCATTTTATTTACTCAAAAACTTAAAGAAAATAGAAGAAATTAAATGTGTTTTTTTAGAAATATTTTAGAAAACAACAAAAGATCTATCAAATTAAAGTGTAGTAACTATTATGCTACCATATCACACCGATATAGTGGTTATGTCATCTGACTGTTAATCAGAAGATTCCGGGTGGGAACTCCGTTATGGGCATGAATATTTAATTAACTTTTTCCTTTATTTTGTATTATTCGCAAAATAATGAAATTTTACAAAGATGATTGAGAGTATAATTTGGTAATAACTTCAATAAAAAGAATCTATGCTATATTTAAGAAGGCTATGTTCTTGATAAGAGAAGTAGTTTATTAAAATTAGTTAATATACAAGAAAATTGACAAATAAATACTCGAACAATATTACACGTTCCATTTTATGTATAGTAAAAATAGCGGTACCATAATTAATGAACGAAAAGGTAATTCTATACCTAAGTTATGACAATAACATAAAAAAAACAAAAGAAAGTTACACTTTTCATATCAAATCGATTAAGCATTGACTAGAAAGAATATTGCTCATCGTTAAGAATATTATTGATTTTCAATTATGATTAAAATCGGAAATTTAGTTACTTTTTATCAAATTAAAACTTATTTGAGATCATAAAGTTTGAAGGGAAGATATTACAAACTGGAACAAAATTGTTGGTAAAGGCATCGTAATCACCAAAACTTCTTATACAATTTCAAAGTAAGTATGTGCATATGAATTACACTAAAATTTTAAAGTTTTACATAAATATTATGATATAATACCATAATTTATAATATGTATATGTGTTCTTTATAATACACAAACAGTTTGCATTTAAAAAATATCCAAATAAGTTGATTGGCTCTTTATTTTTAGTTTTTTGAATTTTTGTATGATGTACGAGCACATATACGTATATTTGTTTAGATTTTCAAATAATTCACAAAAATTTGAAAAGATTTATACTTTTTTGCTTAAAAATATATGTATTGATTATTGGCAGATCCAAAACATTTTCTACAAATTGTTAAAAGTTTTCCAAGGATATATGAATGAAATACCTACTTTAGAAACTTCTCCCCTAAGGAAATAAAAACAAAAAATTCAAAATGTAAACCTAAAATAAAGACATTTTTGTCTGAATATTATCAAATAATATATCGTTTTGTAAATTTATTTAATTTTTTTATATATCTGCAAGGGTCAAAGTTTTGATAAATATAATTTAATGGGTAGTTATATTATTAAAAACCATCGTTATCAATTAAAAGGTTAAAATACTTCATTGAATTATTGTATTTTGTTATTTCCGTTTCAACAGTTACATTTTTAAAAACAGTTCATCTTATCATGTCTAATTTTTTATATAGAAGAATTTATTACTTTTTTTATTGTTTATAATTTATATAACATATTATTCAGAAGCAATTAAAGTTTATATTGTTCCTAAAATATTGATGAATAGTTTGTGAAAATGTATTGACTGAAATTCAAAATTAGGATAAAATTAAGTACATACTAATAATATACATACAATCGAATTCCAATAAAAAAATTCCACAATTTTTTGCGGGGGTTTTTGAAATGTAACCTAATGAATCAGAAGCCTAATCACGCAAGAATTTCGCATTGCATTTTGTTTGCGAATTTGAGATACGATACGAAAATTAAGCACATTACCTATGGCTCTAATATTTAACTTGTACTTCAAATGTTTTTTTCAAAGCAAACATTAGCAATTTTTAACTTTAACTCACATTTAATTTGTATCATACTTTTCTTCGTTTTTTTTCTATTCCATATCAGCCAGCTGGTCATTACAGTTAAATCTATAAAGTTAAAATCCTTAAACATCGGCGGGCTGTTTATAAAAGGAAAATAAAATAAATTAAAATCAGTAAACAATTAAAGGAAAGTAGCAATATGTGATACTAAAGAAGTATACATGTCACTGCCAAATGATTTTCGAATTAAAAATCTGCTAAATTTAGAGAAACCGTTAGCTAGTTTCAAATTTTAAAATGAGAAAATCGTTTGGAGATAGTTGCGAATAAAAAATGGGAGAATGGAAGTAGAAAAATCTGACCTTTGATAGTGCCCAAACAAAAGTTGTTTACATGTTATAGAAATATGCTAAATTAACTATGTTAATATAAATTGGTTTCTCATTCAAAACAATTCACTTTAAATTAAAATGTACAAAGCGAATTGTTGAGATATTGCATGTCGGAAAATAGAACAAGGTAATATTTTTACCGCTTTGTGAAAAATAAAGGTAAAAAATTGTCAAAACGTAAGAGTTATTTAAAACATTTCTTTTTAAAAAAAAGGATATGAAATTCTATTAACTCATACAATAACCAAAATCAATTTTAGAAATTTATTTAGTTTTAAATTGCAAAAACTTTAAACATAACTACCAATGAAACAATATAAAATTAGAATGAAATACGAATTAGTAAACGTTTTAATAAGGTCATAAAAAAATTTATAGATTATGGGTGCACGCGTAAAGTTTGTTGAAGATGCTATATATATCCTTAACCAGAAAATATCGAAACACTGGTAGAACGCTGTAGTGTAGTTAGGTATATGTATATAATGTGGAAAAAAAACCTTCCGTAATTTAGAAAGAATATGCGAAAAAAAATTTAGTAACCGTATAAAATCAAAGCAAATTTATATTTCAATTATAGTTATATTGCATTAATATTTTTTAAAAATCCAACCTATCAAATGCAAAATTAAATTACATATTTATTTTGTTTTCTATATTTTGTACACAATAATTATTTACTTAACTTCTACGTCTTTATAAAATTACTTGATGTACCATGGTAATAAAAAATGCAATCAATTTGAATTTTTTTTATATTCTTCCGCTTTCATCAACGGTATTACAAATAAAATCTAAATGAATTCTGATGATGATGTCCTGATGTGTTATTTCCCAATACAACACATCTATACAGCTCATATAATTTGATTTAAATTTAAAATGAATTGTTTTCAATGAGAAATCGATATATGCATGGATATTTTATATTTACAAAACAATAAATATATATGTGTGGCAATATCCATAAACTTATCTATATAAGTATATTTATATTTGTGCAGTAATTTCACTTTGTTCTTCACCAGTTTATGTCATTCAAAAACCAGGGTGTATACGTTAAATAAGTTACTGCAATATTCATATACTAGTATATGTAAGTATTTCCTTTTGTTAGTACACTTGATGATGAAGACAAAAATCGTGGTTTATCTCAAACAATTTTATGTAAATCGACAAAAAAAATCTTTGCTGTTACGTTATATAAAATCAGACAAATAAAAGTAAAAATGATGTGGGATGCAAAAGAAGACCAAAACTAAGTATTGTCTTTCTCTACACGACATTACGTTCATTTATACTTTAATTAAAGTTATATTTGTTAGAAAAATTATTATTCCTTATTGCTTTCGCCGTTTGATACTTTTAATTTCTATTAATTCATTTACTAAACTCTTAATTTAAAAAGTAAAATTATATTTTAGAAAACTAATTGATTCTACAGATTGAGAATCGAAGAAAAAATCGAATGTAGATTGTTAATTTCAAACAATAAAAGTCTAGCAATATTTGAGTAGATTTTAACTAAATTTACTATTATTTTATATATACCCGTTTAATATTATATGCTCAGTCTTTGCAAATGTTCAACTTGAAAAATTCGAAGTGAGACGATATATGTATATAATACGCATGCATTATATATATATATAAATCTTTATACATATATCACAGTAGCATGTATATTCATCGACTTAATAAATTCAATCGAATCAGTTTATATGATGCAAAGATTTAACTTCATCCCCTTTATTATTAAATTTTGTATTTTTTTTTATACAATTAGATACGGTAATATTGATTTGTACTTTTTGAAGAACATTTTTTTTTATGTTCAATTTCCCAAGAGAGTATTTAAGAGGTCAACTTTGCGGTTAACAGATTTTTCATTAGAATCTTTTTGTCTTCAACTCAGATTCATCATCTTAATTTATATTCTTTTATTTCCAAAAAATTAAGTATGGGATTGAAATTCTTAACAACATTAAAATAAGATTAATTTATATACTGTAAAAATATTGTGAAAATTTTAAAAGCTTTCTTCATTTAATATTTGATTTATTGCCGAATATATTAGTTATACTATAAATTTACTAACCTGCTCTAATAAACAAATTTGAAAAATAAAAGAATTTAATTATATGATTTATAAAGGTAAACTTTAATATTTTGGAATTGCATTATATTGCTATATAATTATTTTGTTCCTAACTGGTCTTCACCATGAATTATGATAGATTAATAATAATTTAATAACGATGACATTAAATATGAAATATATGCTTTAAAATATTAATTTGTAACACCCTTTTTGTTTTGTATTGACCCTAGTTTTTTTTTAAATAATCGGTACATTACATAATAAAGTGGCACACACTTGTTTTTTACTTTGTATGTATTATGTCTTTAATCTTTGTGTACGTACGTACATATTTGTTCAATTATCGTAACCTCTAAGAGATATTCTGATTTTTTTTTTTAAAATTAGTAACGCCTTCAAAAGTGATTTTTTTTGACAAAACTAATTAAATTTTCTCGTTACGTGTAAGTCTAATAATACAATCTTTTTTAAATTTTCTCAAGTCAAACCATATTTTTAAACATAACGCAATGTTTAAAAATATTAGTTGAGTCATTTTTAGTGAGATTTCATATTTCTTAATATCTTTTGTAATTGGAAAAAGTAAAGCACAAAAATATATCTTAGCATTTGATAAAATTATCCTTGCAAAAGTAAATACCCAACTAAGTACCTAATATAAATTTGTGAATTCACAAAATTTTTACAGTATTTGAAAGAATTTAAGAATTTTTTATTCAATATCCATATGAAAAACCGCGTAAAATAAACCATCCGTCTAATCACGTACTTTGAATAGCAATGAGGGCATACATATTACATAATAAGATAAATTTAACACACTTCATTTATTTTTTCAAAGACATGTGGGCTTGAATGCACTTTTTATATACATTTTGATTTCCTAAAATTTATACACTACCTTATATCTTAAGTACTTATAACCATTTTACCAACTTTAATATAAGAATTGATTTTATTGTAGTAATTTCGTTCGATTATGATAAAAATACGAAACACAATTTCTATTAGTCCTTGAAGATACCGTTAGTTCAGCTCTTTTAAACAAAATGTTCATTTGGTATAAAGATTTACTTAAGAAGTGCTTTAAGAAAATACAAAACAAAATTTTTGAATTCTTGAAATTTAAAGGGTTTTGAAATACATTTACATAATAGAAATTTAAGTTTTGATAAAAGAAAAAAAAATTGATCGATTATAGCAAGAAAAATATAACAAATTTAAAAAAAAAATGTCGTGGAAAAACACACTGTTTTTGCTTTCCTTCATTTATTTTACGTTTAAGGTTTCACTTCATTTCACGTCGTCTAATTGAAACTGAAATCCAATAGATAATGTTTCCATAAATTAAGAAATGACACCAAGTGAAAATATTCAAAATTGTGAAAATGGTGAATATGTGGAAAGAAAAATTCATATACCTAAATAAAATCTAATGTGAAATGTAAACTTCCATTTTCGTATTGTATAATATAATATTAAGAACACCAATTTATTTTGCACTAGTCTACTGTCGATTTCCTTTGAATTAACTGTTTGCGAGTGCGAAATAACTCAAAAATAATATATGATAAAATTAAATTAAATTAGAGAAATTAAATTATAACTATAGTTGTAATTCGAACATTTTATAATATAATCAATAAGAATAAAAAGCTTAAACATTTTATTATTTTTAAATGCATAATTATGATATTAAATTTGCACTTAATTTATTTTTCACATTTATACAGAGTTCAGATGTACTATGTACATACTTAGTTTTACACAACCGAAATATTACATCATTATTTACATTATTTTAATTTTTCATTTATTTTAGTTTAACATTTTTTCGTCATTGTTAAATTTGTAAAAACATATAAAAAAAACCTTATATATTTAATTTTATTTTTATTTTCGTGGTATAGTAGTTATGTCATCCAACTAGTTATTAGAATGCTATGGGCTGGAATTTCGCTCAGGTCATGAATGTTTTATTGAAATTTTTTTCTCTATTCATAATATTTTCATTGATTACTGTTATCATATTTCATTCATAATTCAATTTTGAGAGTAAAATTTAAGTCAAATGGAACTAACTATGCACTATTTTAGAAGACCTAATTCCTGGGAGATAGTATTTTTCTACATTTAATTAGTTGATATACCAGAAAATTAATAAATAAATAAAACTCGCAAAAAAACATTACTCGTTCCATTTTATGTAAAAAATTGAAGTATCGTGCTTAATGTACGAAAAAGTATTCTCATTTCCATATGTAGATTATAATGACATTGTTGTCAATTAAAAATAAAAACGAGGATTCACAAAATTTTTGCCTAACATGTTTAGCAAACTATGATTTTCAAATAACAGACCATTATTATTCATATATATTTATTGAGTTTAAAATTCATTCTAAGAAACTGAAGGTTAAAGGTTACTAAATATAGGAAAATTGATTATGATAGTTTGATTGTCTTATTAAATTGTGAGATGTGGGAAAATGCTTGTTCTGAAGAAGATCAGAAATTAGTGGGGAAATCAAAAACAATGTTATCAATTGAAAATATATGTACTATTACTGGCTTTGAAACCAATAAGGGAAATAAGAAAAAAAAAGGAGCCTGATTAATAGTTTATTAAATAGGAACTCAACCTGTTCTCTTGTGCTAAGTCTTAATTATTGTTAACAATGTAATTGTTAATGACTCTTCTGAAGTTGTAAATAATTTAAATCTTTTCTTTGTGAATATAACTGGTGTAAAAAAACTCGAACTCTGTGACATCTGAGGATACTGCAAATAACATTCTAAAGAAAATTTCCTTCCAAATTGTGGATATTTTGGTACACATTTTTAAATAAAGTATCTGATTGGGTCTATTTCCTGAGACACCAAAAATTGCTAAGTTTCACGTTTATTCAAGAAAAGTGATAAGTTGATGTTAACAATTACAGACCTCTCTCTTATCCTCTTCGTCTAACATCTTTGAAGAAGCAATGAAAGTTTTTATATTTTCTCAACAAAATTAACTTTTTCAATGAAAATCAATTTGTTTTCTTTCAATGCAAAACAACAGAGAGCACGTTTATTAAATATCGTGCAGTAGAGATAAATATTGTATCAAATCAGGGTAGCGTGTCAACAGCGTTATTTGTTGATATAACTAATTCTTTTGATCTTGTGAATCATCATATTCTAAATGGCATAGATCTTATTTGGTTGGTAGAATGCAGAGAGTTGAAATTGGAAATGTCAGTAACCAGTTCCTTGCTAATTTATCATCTTATGTTCCACAGTGTTCGTTCTTAATTTTTATTAAATCATTTGCAGATGTCACTGTATTTAAAATTTACATATCCATGTAAGAATAACTTTGCTGTATACATACTATGATCTGGATTTAATAAACGCAAACTAGTAATCAGATGCGAAACTGAACAAACAAATTTTGATATTTGTATGTATATGGTTCTCTAATGTGATGATGATAATTAATAACCAAAATAATAAAAATTGTTTATTAGTTGAATTGTCTTAAAAATATAGCATGTTATTTGTGGGAAAATACATTTTTGCCCATCTATTCAAATACTTTTATTTGCCCATTTTTTCCGCTTTTAAGGGTCGTAGTTCAGTTAAGTAAAATTTTTACAGTTTTTGAAATTTAAACTGATATTTATATATTTTCATAATTAACTTAACAAAGCTTTCTCTTATATTTCCCCACTATTCATCATATTCCTTGTAGGACTTTTTATCTGTTGGATAACATTGAAAAAGTTGGAAAGAAATAGTTTTTTTACTGCAGTAGACGAAAATGTGGATAATAATGCCACAAGTTTTTGTGATATTAGATTATGGGCTTTTTTGTAATTTAAATTACATTTAATTATAAATTTTCAATGACGATGCAATAAATTTATTTTATAACTATATTATAATAGATTATAATACATATAAGTATACTATATTATAACTTAACAACTCCATAACCTCACCATAATTTATTTGTTATATATTAAGCTAGAAATACACAAACTAGATGAAAGACGTCTCCATTTCCACACAATCTAATAGCATATTCACCATATAAGATTGTAATCAAAGCTAGGCTACACTAATAATTAAAGTATACTTAAACTTAAACCAACGTCGTAAGTTATAATAATATTATATTATATGAATATATACGATATTACCAACAACATTAAGACATCGTTTTTGCAAGAATATACATAATATAAAGGACAGAATAATCGCAAGGGCTCTATAGGATGGTTTTTAAACTGTAGAATCTAGAATGTCAAATTGATATGTAAGATTTTCTAATAATAAATGGATGTAGTTTTTATTTAACTTATCAATTGTCCTATTATAGTGATATGAGTTGTAAATGTTAGCCTTTTATCTAATTGTATACGCCCATATACTTTACGCTATCTACCTAATAAATAAGTATGTCAGTTTTAAATTTGTACTTCTAATTTTCTCGTATTTGTGAAATATGTAATGGATATCTTCCATTAATAGAAATAAATGGCTAGTAAACTTAAAGGATTCTGTAAGTTGTTAATTATATCAGTATTAGAAGTACCTGATGATGTGTATAACGAAATACCGCCGGCAAAAGTAGATAATTAAACATTCTCAGATATTGTAAAATCATATGTATAGATATTATACAAGACTAGTTCTAGAAAATAACCTTACGATCCACCACCTCGAAAATAATAAGTAATTTTGCTCTGTGGGGCGGTACTATTAAGTTATCATCTTCGGAAAGTTTCTAAATCACTGCATTTATAGAATAAAATGTTTTATTCCTTCTTGATTAGTATATATTTAAGTATTATGGTTTTTTGCTTTTTTTAAGCGGCAATTAATTAAAAGTATTGTTTAATTTATTAATATTAAATTAATTCGTTTTATTTTCCTACCTTTGAGGACATTTTCATCCCATGTTTATGGATTTCTTTTTTCCAAAAACTAAAAGATTCTTGAAGACGAGAAATTTCTGGATTATTATTTCTAGCACAGCTTAATTGTTGAAACTATATAATATTTTTAATGATAATCTACAACATTGTAAAGCATTGAAAATTAGATGATTTAATTGATCCGTTGTATGTAAACGGCAGCGTACAGATTTAATATATTAATCCAGAAGTCCAATATTCATGTCTAAGAATCATGAACTCTCTCAACTTATCATCAAATATTATCACATTGAGTATTTGGATACATGAAAATGTACTTACCCCTTAAATCAAAATTTCTGTATTTCAAACTATATAATAATATGATACGCAAAACTATTCCTCAATATGCAGTGCATCAAATTTTAGATAAACGGTCGTCTGACACGATCAGCGATTAATATTACATGGCAATTTCATTTGTTATCAATAATTATTGATTGTAGAAACCAAAATTTTGTTGAACTTTTTTCTTTTAATGTTATCGTTTTAAGACGTCTTTCAATAATGTTACTTGCCAATGTTTCTCTTTTTCCATTTATTTCCTTACAATAAGATAACATGCTCAAAATGTATAAGAAAGTAAAGTAGGAATGATCGAATCTAAAAAATGTTGCTGTTATTTTTTAATAAAACGGTTGTAAATTGAATATTATTAGAATTAAATAAATCAATTTCACAGTTTTGGTTAAACTAAATACATTCGTAATATTGAAAACACAATCACGACGAATGACTAAAATTCGCCCTTAGAGACACAAACACGACGAACTATTCGCGACGAACAAATTTTTGTATTTGAAATTTCAAAATTTCTTTATAAAAAAAATGGAGGAAAAATTTTAAAAAATTAATTTAAAAAATTTGTATTTGAATTTGAATTTTAAAATAAACAAATTTTTGTGTTTTTGAAATTTCAAAATTTGTTTATTAAAAAAATGGAGGAAAAATTTTAAAAAAATTAATTTAAAAATTTTTTATTTGAATTTGAATTTTAAAAATGTTTTTATTAAGTTGCGTTGCAAATAAAAAAATATGTGTATTTAAGTGGATTAGAAAATATTTACAATTTTTTATTCAATTAATTTTATATACATATTATTTTTGTTACTTGCAAGCTGAAGATTTCCAAATTGTTCTATATTCAATTAGCAGCAGAATAAATCTATTCCACACGGATAGAGTAACGAATATAAAATCAGTTATTGTGTATGGATATTGTACAATATACTTTAAAATAATAAATAGCACAACATTTTAATTGAAATTATTGCTTATTTTTAATAAATTCGTTTTCATTTCAAAAAATAAAACAATATTAAAATTATTAACATAAAATTGTCAAATTGAGAAATTTTAATTTAATTCATATTAAAAATAATAACAAAAGTAAAATAATCCTAACTTTTTCAAATCACGGGTTGGCAAAATATTTTTGGTGATTTTGCGAAACACGATAGTTTTTAATTTAGTGAATGGAATGTTACCAAACGTAAAATGTTGTGAACGATGGAATAATTTAAGAATTCTTACGGCATCATTTGATTTGTCTAAAAATTTTTTTTTAAAGTAATTAAATAAACTCTTGAATCAAAGTTAAGGGACTGTAAATTATTTTCCCTTTGAGATGTAGCTCAATTATACGATAGTTCAAAATTATTTATTTCTTGTATTGACAACATTGCTATTTCATTTAACAGCAACTAATGTTGAACAAAATAGCAAACATATTATTATTAGTTTTTTTGGATATTGAAAAAAAATGTTAAAATAACAAAGAAATGAAGATGGATATAAATTGAAATGATGTATAATACATGCATTACAACTACTAGAACATGCCAAGAATATTTCAAAAACCAAAGGCGTTAAAAAGCAAAATTTGTACTCAGGTACTCATTCAAAAATAAACAAATACGTCTACTACCTTTTTTCAAAGCTGTGACTAATTCAACAACGCGAACTGGGTACAAGTTGTACACTTTATTATAAACAAATTCTCAAAAATATCTGGATAATGATTAATGAACAAACCTTTTATTTATGTATGCCTGGATATAAAGCATTTTGACATTGAAAAGTTTACGCAAACTGGATTTATAACTAAATAAACCTGAAAATATCAAACGCTAGAAGATATACAGCAAAAATTACAGAAGTTTATCATGCAAAATTCACACTAGAACGATTTAAATCGAAAAGTGACAAAAAATAGATATTGAATAGTATAGCGTGCAGGTTTCGACTTATCAATAATATTTGTGCGTACCAGAGTGCCTAAAAGCAGTAAACAACATAGATAATGTAAACTTATGAGTGATTTAAGAGTTTTTAGAATATTTTCCGTCACTTACGTAAAATGTCGGTTGTGATTATGTCCCTTATTCCGTGGAACTTTCATTTGAAAAGAGTCTTGAGGAATAATATTTTAACCATTTACGGACTAACAACAATATTAACCCAAACTGAAGCAATATTGAACTCGAGAATACTCTATAGCCTGCCCTAGACCATAAGAAAATTAATACGAAATTTCATCGGCTTTACTCTCAATTTTGATTGGCAGCTGAAACTTTTATGAAATATTTATAGAAAAAACGTTGGGGAAATTATCTGATTCAAACAAAACTTTATTGATCTAGCTGTTGTAAAGATTTTAAAAACATAAATGATATACCTCCCGCAAAATCGTTATAAGCTAGGGTTATAAAACAAAATAATAGATTAGTATTATAGACAGTAAATATACATACATACATATTATGTAGTTTAGTTATATTATTAACTTTTGTTAGTAATGAAAAACTTGTTTTATTGTTTTTAAAATATTTATTATTTTTAGATTTGTGAACTTTCTAAGGCTTAAGTCAAAGAGAGCATGAGCTTGATCAGTTACCTTGACATTTGTGAATAAAAAAATATAAAGTTATGAAGAAGTTATGAAATTGGAGAACCACTAAAGAGATAACTGGAAAAATATATGCCAAAACAAAGTTTGTGTTGTTTTTTATAATTACATTTTACATTTTTAAAATGTCATTCATTGTACTTGAAATTCTAAACAAAACTTTGATTCTCCATCAAAAAAAACAATAAATATAATTTTTAAATTTAAACTTAAAACTTAAAAAGAACGTGGTCTTTTACGGATGTTTTTGAAAGACCTATTTTTTTTAACTTTATGAAAGTGTATGAGAAAGAAAAAAAAATATCTCTTGAAAGATCATGATATTTAATCGGGCCTGTAGTGTGAACAAGGTACAATACAAAGTATATTTAACAACTCAAGCTCTGAACGTTCGCAACTTAAGAATAAATTATTATTTTATTTATTTTATAATTATTTAAATATGTGTATTTTTATATACGTTATAGTGTTAAAATAAGTGTTGAAAATGAAAATGTTCGAATGTGACTGGAAAACCACCATAAACGTCGTTATTTTGACGGTACAAACATCAAGAGTTAAAATTTCAAATATAATGAACGGCATCGTGTTTATCAGCTAAATAAAAATTATGTACCGTTCGGTAAATTAATTAAAGTAATTTAACTTTTTCAAATTAATATTATTACAATTAATTAAAAAAACACCGTGTTTAAAAAGATAACTTTAAAGAATACAACAGAAAAATAATAATCGTGTAAAAACCCTCATTAAAGAGGTAAAAGATTAAAAAAGTGTATGTAGTTAAAATAAAATATTTGCTAAAACAACAGAAAAACGCTTAATTCCCTTTCATTTTAATAAACCGTTTGTTTTTTTTTACTTTTAACAAATACCGACATTGCATTATTTCCGAAATAATAAATGTCGGTGTTTGTATCAAATCAAAATAAACCAACAAACAAATTAGTAAAATGGATATTATGCGTTCTTTTTTTTTAATTCAAGAATTTTACTACAAAACGGAACAAATTTTATAGTTACAAATTAAATAAAAACAATACAATAATTATATTCATTGTAGTTGTCATTTCAATATCAAACAATCCGTTTGGCCGTTCACACAATCCGTAATGGCACAATAACTACTAAACCGCCTTAAAGCCTCAAACAGAATGAACGCATTAAGCATTAAACACAATAGCGCTACAAAATAGAGATACAACATTAGACAGATACAAAATACTGTCGTTAGATACAAGATACAAAATACTGTCGCTTCAACGAACACAATTGCGCTACAAGATACAAAATACAAATGAGAAAAAACACAAAAACAATGTTTATTTAATTGTCTTAATATAAGTTTAATTGTGTTTAATGCTTTAACCACAACGCAGAAATACTACTTCCAAAGTTAAAACATACCAAAACCAATAGAAAGGCAACAATGACAGTAGTCTCCGAGTAGTTTTAACTTTAGGTGGGATTTCTATTTTGACAAATAAATTCTGATGTTTATGAAAACAAATTTTATTTTCATGCCCATGTTCATACGCAGATTCGCCGTAGAAATTTACTTTCATATTCATGCATAAAAAAAGCTGGTAGATATCTGATATTGTTGCTGTCAGATTATTAAAATATCAAGATGGACGAAAATTAAATTATTCGCAAAGAAATAAATAAATATTTTTTTATTATTATTCTAATGTCAATGCAATACAATATAATTTAAATTTTTTTATTTTATTAAATTTCGATCCGAAAATTACATTGTCGATAATAATTTCCTTGCACTTTGTGTATAAAAAATAATAAAAATATTTTGACACTGACATATTTTCCAAAAAAAAATCAAACGTTAAAAATCTACCACAAATTTTAAATGTTGATAGATTTGCTTATCCCTTACCAACAAATTTTGGTAGATTTTTACCACTTTTCTACCCGTATGAACATGTTATGTTTTTTTTTCTTTTTTTTAAGAAAAAAGGTGAACTTATACCCATTTTAATATTATTTTTTCGTTATGAAATATTTAACAAATTTGAGATTTTAACTAGAAATTTCAAAAATATTTTTCCTTAAATGATTACTGTTGTTTGACGTTTTCACTAGAATTGAAGAAATTTGATAGTTTCGTTTTTGACATTTTGCAAAATGGTGGCTGCATGAAGCCTGCTTTCATTCTGAATTCAAGCGCTTTCAGTCTATTGTAGGCAAAGCTATTAGCCGTCGCTAAGCTAAGAATAAAAAGATACAAGAGGATAATAATACAATAATACAATACAATAATACATGATACATATTGAAAAAGTAAAGTAAATCATTTTTAGGGTATTTATATTGTCAAGACTTTATTTAAAAAATAAAAAAAACATCAAAAAAAGATTATACGTTTGCTTACATAATTTAAATAAAACTTAATTAAAAATTGAAATAAAACTGTATTAAAAAAGTATGTAAAAGAAAACTTTATTAATAATCGGTACAATTTTATAAAGACCCTCGCTCTACATTCAATTAAATAAATAAAAGTTATTTAAAACTAATATAAACTATGCAAAACGTTAGGAATATAATGTTCGAAATATGTATGTAGCAGTATTTTATCATAGTATACTAATCTCTTCACATTTTTCGCTGTGACTACTCCTTCCTTATATCTCTTAGCTTTTAATATTATTTGATAGGATAGCCTATGACATGCTCATGACGTGGACTTTTGCCTCAAAGTCATATCAAATCAATTATCAAGGCTAATTTAATTAGTAATTTCTAAATTGTTGGAGACTTGATTCATGGATTGGATTGTGCTTCATGACAAAATTATGTACGACAAAGCATATCCAAAAATAATAAAAGTAAAAACAGAAGGTAAACCCAACATTTATTTGTAATCCACTTATTCCAGAATGCAGACCAAATTGATTGGTAAGTGGTAAGTTGTAAATAACTATGTTTACCAAAAATTAATTGCTAGTAATATGTACATAAAATGTGGTAAGAAATTGAGGTAGCTAAAAACACTTTTAAATAATGTTTTACATTTTAATTTTTTTTTTAATTTTTAGGACAAAATGAAAGAAGAGGTAATGATTTTTCACCTTTGCATACTGTAGTTATGGGCATTTAATGGGCAAAGACAACTAATAGATGATGATTGAGAAAATTCTATACCCAAATATCTTGTTTTTTTTACTGGTTTCAAAACACTCCTAATGGAATCGGAATGAAAAGAATAAAAAATGTTTGTTTTCCTAATAAGATATGTATATCATTTGGAAACGAAAAGAAAAAGAGGATGATCTTTAGAACAGATAACCCTTTTTTATTTAATATAAGTTTTAGCTTACTAATTTGTACAATATTTTAGAATGAACTAAGAGATTATGATTCTGTTGCTGACCGTTTTGATAAAATTGATAAAACTATAGATCTTCATGGTCATATTACTGGAATGGCTTTAAGTTATGATCAAATGTAGGTCTGTGTTAAGTTTTATATATTTTTTTCAATAATATTTCTTTTTTTCACTGTAATTTATAATTTTCAAATAAAAAACAATATTATTTTTTGGTTTAATTAATGCTAGCTTTACGTAAATACTAAATTTTAAATTCTTTTAAAAATTAAGTGAAAATTTTAAATTAATTAATAATTAGGAAGAATAAAAGTTTGTGTTCCATTCACTCATTTGTCTTATAATTTTTATTTTAGGTATACGGTCGAAGGCCTCTCCTAAATCGCATGAAATTATATCTGCATGACTTTGATTGATTATAGTTGCTTCCATTTTTAGATCTAGCTTTTAAAGCAGAATGATTACGCCTTTCAACTTTCTAAAACCATAACAATTCAGTCATTCGATCCACCAGTCTAATCTCTTTACCATAACTTTTTTTAGAAACTTGCTTAACACTGTTACCAACGAGATAAATCTCTTACTACTATTAAACTGGTTTTTTTTAGCGTTTTTCTTAGTGGTATTAGTTTGGCCAGCTTTCAAGTTTGCGGTATTTGACCTGTGTTATACACTTTGTTATAGTCTTACCAATCTGCTCATGTATGAATTGGTATTTTGTTTGAAAAATTATTTGATTTGTTACTCCGTCGTATCTTGATGAAGTACCCTTGAAATGAAATGTATCATTTCTTTTATTTCTTTTCTCTGTAATTAAAATATTTGTGATTGTTTTATTTTATAATTTATTTACTAACCTCCTTATTGTTAAGGTTTTCCCGCGTAATCGTCGTTTACCCTGTTATTATCATTAGATCCTCATTCTTTAGCAAAGTGTTTTGCTATTGGATGGGTTTTTACATATTTGATCATTTATTTGTATTGCAATAATGACTATGAGTTCTGATCTGTTCAATATTATTTTTGTTTTCCTCCAGAATACTGTTTGGTTCTGCCCGTTGTTTATTTTCTTTTTTGTAGCTTTGGTTGTGAAAATTCTATTCTATTTCTTTTCTTACTTTTGAGCTTTAGTTTGACAAATAAATCTACGTTTAAGGAGTCAAGATCTATTCAGTCTGTTGTTTCTAGTTCTTTTCTTACGATGGAAACTTTAAACTATTACACGTCCCACACAAATAATGTCATTGATGTTATGAAATCCACTTGTTCTAAAAATTCAGGAACTTTATAAAATTTAAATCACAACATAAATAACTATTGTATATTATACTTTAGATGCACTGTTAATTATTGCATATTGTACTTTTACCATATTTTAATGCTTCCTATTCAAGTTATTTTTTGATAATTTCCAAAACTCTGAAAATAAATTAAAGATAACTTCACTTGCATTTCAATCCTAAATTACATATTATTTTATCTGCTGGTCAACTATTACCTCTGAATAACATATATTCTAACATCAATGTTTCGATTCTGATGATAAAAACAAGATCTACAATAATATACAGTACATTACTGTAGTGTTTGAGAAAATCATAAATTTCATCATTGTTAAATTATTTAATAAAAATGTTGGCATACAATATTTACCTATAATATGATTAACGAAATCATAAAATTATATAAATCATTATACATAAAACTTAATCATTGTATAGCATGTAATTAAAATGCAGAAAAAAAATTGCAGTCATAATTTTATGTACGTACATTTTAAATAACACCTAATTTGTCATTGAAGTTGTTTTTTAATTTGTTCGGTTCCGGTGGTTCCGTTTGGGTTAATGTTTTGTTGGATTTATACTTTCACTTTCACACTGAATACATCACAATCTATAATTTAGAATTATCTATCTATTGATTTAAATTTACGTACATATTAACAAAAACAAACCAGCAATAACATTCCCCAGTGACCAAAAAATGTAATGACATGACAAGTTTAGTTGTCAGTTCTCAATATATTGGGTGAATTCAGCGATTTTAGCAGGTGAATCTGAAATACATTTTTTATCCATGTAAACTGTTAATCTGGGTCATTGAATTCATTACTTAGAAAAATAATTAACTATGTAATTAAATTTGTACATGTCAAATTTTTAATGTCTCGTATTTGTTTTTGCTTTTTTAGTTTACATTTAAATTTTTATTATGGTATACAATTTCAAGTAAACTGATCATCCAGATAGTGTAAAAATTAAGAGAAGCTTTATAGCTATCAAATTTACATGCACCAATATTTAAACAAATTTTTACATGAGGTTTGAGCTTTCAATTCTGTTTCACCCAGCCTTAAGGCCGAAAGAAGCCGCTTTAAAAAAAAGTGAAGTTGATTTCAAGAAACTAGCGTATACAATATGATGTTGAAGCGTAATTGTAGCTATCATGTGTAAGGGGTGATTGAACGGTGTGCTAATTGTGCTGGTAAATGAAAATGGATCTGAAAAATATTAGGTACCTATATTTCATGAATATGACCTTCTATATGTAAAACCAACAACAAAAGTTTTAATGTTGAATGTTGAATGTTGTGACATCTACTGTAAGAAAAATGAAATAGTTATATTGCTTTATGAAAGTTCTTAAATTTTAATCGCCATTATTTCATGAATTGTGAAAAAACATAGTGTGAAAATGGATTTATGTAAATAAAACTTAAATTAATAGTTTTAAAAATTAAATCATATGTGTGATAATAAATATTATTTCATTCAAATTAAATTTATTTTTAAATGCACTTATTCTATTTTCCGGTGATGGCACTAGTTACGCAATATTTTTTTGGAGAATTGCGTTCAACGAATGAATCCATGCTACATGGATCTATAAAAGATTTCAGACCCACTGGAAAATGCCACTGAACTCACCTATTAATTCAAAACAATAAAACACAAATGAAATCGGTAGTAAAACTTAGCAGATTGAAAATTGAAATATGCTTTTCTAATAAGTTGGATCCTTTGGAAACATAGAGAAATAGAGGGACGATCCTTAGAACAGGCTATAGAGAATAGGACAGAAGTTATAGAAAACAGGTTACAGGTTATAGAGGTAGAAGAGAAAAAAATAACTAACATGCTATAGTTAGTAGAATGTTAGAAAGATAGAAAAATCTAATGTAAGTTTTAATATAAGTTTTAGCTTAAAAGTACACTAATTTTTACAATATTTTAGAATGAACTAAGAGATGATTCTGTTGCTGACCGTTTTGATAAAATTATAAATCTTCATGGTCATATTATTGGAATGGCGTTAAGTGGTGATCATAGGTATTCAGCTTTAATTTCATATGTAGTTTAATAACTTTATTTATTATATATTTAAGATTTTTGTATGTTAATACACGTCCTTGCCTGTAAAATTATGTAATAACAAATCCATTGCTCAAGAAATTGATATACACGTTATTGATTTAACAACTCTAGAACCAATAGGAAAACTAATTTTCAAATCAAAATTAATGATATTATTTTTTTGGTTAAATTAATGCTACTTATATGGCTTGCATTTGGATGTCCTTGTTTAATTCGTAATTTTTAGGTTATTTATCTTGGAGGACCTTTTGTTTAGATCCAAAAAAAAATTATAGGTAATTGAAAACTTTTGAAAGATCTATCGTTTTTTTTTTTTTTTTTTGCTCATCGAGTCATCACTTTTGTTTTGACGGGAATAATGTATAAATATTTTGAAATTTTGGAATTTGATTTTGCTTGTCATTATGATTTTGATGGTTAGTTTATATTTTGAGTATGAGTATTTTTAGTTTTTCTTTGTTTATGTATATTTAGTATTATTTTTGTTTAACTTTGGGTTTTGTTCTTATGTGTATGACTTATGAGTATATATTCTGGTATTCTGGTATTCTTGTTTTTGTTATATATCGTTCCATATTCCATGCTTCTTTAAAATGTCTCTTATTGCTTTTCTTTTTTCTGGGGTGTTTAGTTCTATTGTTTCATGTTCTACTTGATTTGGTTGGTTGAAGGGACATCTTAGTAGTATATGTTCTATAGTTTTGTTCTAGTTTTGTCTTGCTGACAGTAGGAACGAAGAGAAAGAAGAAAAAACTGAGGTTTTATTTAATGCTTTCAGGGCTCCAACAAGAAATGGAAGAAGGCCTCCTTGTGAAAGGACGTTTTAGAAGGGTAAAACGAACGAGAAGAGGAAGAGGAAAGGGAAGACGAAGGAGAAGAAAATTTTTTCATTAAAAATGATCAAATTTATCACTTATTGATGAAAATATGATTACTTATGAATGAAATTATAAATTATTTAACGAAGAGAAAAAAAAATAAAAAGTTAAAGATAATGATGTCAATGTAACGATGTTCAAGGAACGAAAGGAGAACATGAAAAGAAACTTCGAAAAGAAAATGAAGATCAAGACGAAGAAGAAAAGAAAGAAGGAGCATAAGAATAAAACGAACGAGAAGAGTAAGACAAAGAAAAAACAGAAATAGATGAAGTAGAAGAAAATGATAAAGAACAACGAGAAGAACCAGAAAGAAGACGACGAAGAAGAAAAAGAAGGAGCAGAAAAGGAAGAAGAAAAAAAGCTTGAAGAACAACAAGAAGTGGAAGAAGAAGAGCCAGAAAAGGATGAAAACAAGAACAAAAAGAAAAGTAAGAAGGATCAAGGATGATGTCTAATACATGAACATGATCAGTGATGACGTGTGATTTCAAATTATTTTTGTTGTTTTTTTTCTTTCAAGAATTAAACTATTCAAGCAATTTGATTAGGTATGTATACATACATTAACATTATATGTGCAACAAAACAAACCACATCCAAATACAATACTTAAACACACAAAATGGTGTATGATTTTTTTTCTTTTTTTTTCTTTTGATGTGTATACATTAGTGTACATACATAATATACTTGGTAAAATTCTTTTTTTTTCTTTTTTTCCTCCTAACCAATTGTTTATGATGTATGACGACGCGACATACCTACCTATACATGAAATTATTTTTCTTGTTTTTTTTTATTTATGCATGAGGAGTGAGGACCACCAACCTACATATAAATGCAATTTTTTTTTTATTTATGATTATGAACAATGAAATTTTGTTGTATAAATTCATTTTTATATATAAAATTGTGACATTTTGTTGTAAATTTTCTTTTTCTGTCAAAGTTAGGTATATTGGGTAGTGGGTAGTGGGTACTGGGTACTTTGATTTTTATTTGATTAGTGTTTGATTTTTTTTATTTATGAATTGTTTTGTTTGTTGCTTTTGTTATACATATGTTTTTGTTTTGTTTTTGTTTAGTAAAGTAAAGTTGCTATTTTAAATGAATAAAAGAGAAAAATAATTAACATGTCAAATTTTTAATGTCTTGTAAAGTGCCGTTGCCAATATTTTTGGATTTGTCACCTATTGCAACGCCTACTCCATGTTCGTCGTGTATATATATGTCTTGCATTTAGATGTCCTTGTTTAATTCGTTTGTGCATTTTCTTGTATTGTTCGTTCGGTGTTCTACCTTTTGGATGATTATAGTGGGTGTTTTGGGTTGAAGTAAGCTTTGATAATCATTCGTGCTATCAGTACGTTTCGTGGTTCTGTTATCGTCCGGAAAGTCTGCTTGGTTCATTGCTTTTTGGAAAAAGAAAACAAAAACAACAACGAAGAGAAAGAATTAAAAAACTATTGGATTAGAATAGTTTGGGAATATTCGATATGAAAAAGTGAATAAGTGTGTGAGTGAATAAGATGATGAGAGAAAGACGAAAGTGTAATAGGTTTGATTTCTCGGAATGTTTTATTACATAGGAAAAAAATTTTTTTATGTTCATTTTTGGGGGGGGGACCCTTTTTTTTTTTTTTTTTTTTTTTTTTTTTGGAGGGGATTTTTTTTTTTTTTTTTTTTTTTTTTTTTAAAGGAAAAATCAAATTTTTTTTTTTTTTTTTTTTTTTTTTTTTAAGGAAAAATGCCAAGTACTAAAATTTTTTTTTTTTTTTTTTTTTTTTTTTTTTAAGGAAAAATGCCTAGTATTGAATTTTTTTTTTTTTTTTTTTTTTTTTTTTTTTTTAGAAACAAAAAATGTCAAGTATTAAATTTTTTTTTTTTTTTTTTTTTTTTTTTAGAAAGGAAAAATTATGGGTTATTGAAATTTTTTTTTTTTTTTTTTTAGAAAGGAAAAATGATGGGTATTCGTTTTTTTTTTTTTTTTTTTTTTTTTTTTTTAGAAACGAAAAATAAAGTATAATCGAAATTTTTTTTTTTTTTTTAGAAAGCAAAAATGAAGGGTTATTGAATTTTTTTTTTTTTTTTTTTTTTTTTTTTTTAGAAAGCAAAAATGAAGGGTTATCAATTTTTTTTTTTTTTTTTTTTTTTTTTTTTTTAGAAAAGAAAAACGTAGATGCATTTTTTTTTTTTTTTTTTTTTTTTTTTTTAGAAAGGAAAACAAACGTAGAAGCATTTTTTTTTTTTTTTTTTTTTTTAGAAAAGAACAAACGTAGATGCATTTTTTTTTTTTTTTTTTTTTTTTTTTAGAAAGAAAAGGAAACGTAGATGCATTTTTTTTTTTTTTTTTTTTTTTTTTAGAAAGGAAAACAAACGTAGAAGCATTTTTTTTTTTTTTTTTTTAGAAAGGAAAACAAACGTAGAAGCATTTTTTTTTTTTTTTTTTAGGAAAAGCCAAACATAAATGAAAATATGATTACTTATGAATGAAATTATAAATTATTTAACGAAGAGAAAAAAAAATAAAAAGTTAAAGATAATGATGTCAATGTAACGATGTTCAAGGAACGAAAGGAGAACATGAAAAGAAACTTCGAAAAGAAAATGAAGATCAAGACGAAGAAGAAAAGAAAGAAGGAGCATAAGAATAAAACGAACGAGAAGAGTAAGACAAAGAAAAAACAGAAATAGATGAAGTAGAAGAAAATGATAAAGAACAACGAGAAGAACCAGAAAGAAGACGACGAAGAAGAAAAAGAAGGAGCAGAAAAGGAAGAAGAAAAAAAGCTTGAAGAACAACAAGAAGTGGAAGAAGAAGAGCCAGAAAAGGATGAAAACAAGAACAAAAAGAAAAGTAAGAAGGATCAAGGATGATGTCTAATACATGAACATGATCAGTGATGACGTGTGATTTCAAATTATTTTTGTTGTTTTTTTTCTTTCAAGAATTAAACTATTCAAGCAATTTGATTAGGTATGTATACATACATTAACATTATATGTGCAACAAAACAAACCACATCCAAATACAATACTTAAACACACAAAATGGTGTATGATTTTTTTTCTTTTTTTTTCTTTTGATGTGTATACATTAGTGTACATACATAATATACTTGGTAAAATTCTTTTTTTTTCTTTTTTTCCTCCTAACCAATTGTTTATGATGTATGACGACGCGACATACCTACCTATACATGAAATTATTTTTCTTGTTTTTTTTTATTTATGCATGAGGAGTGAGGACCACCAACCTACATATAAATGCAATTTTTTTTTTATTTATGATTATGAACAATGAAATTTTGTTGTATAAATTCATTTTTATATATAAAATTGTGACATTTTGTTGTAAATTTTCTTTTTCTGTCAAAGTTAGGTATATTGGGTAGTGGGTAGTGGGTACTGGGTACTTTGATTTTTATTTGATTAGTGTTTGATTTTTTTTATTTATGAATTGTTTTGTTTGTTGCTTTTGTTATACATATGTTTTTGTTTTGTTTTTGTTTAGTAAAGTAAAGTTGCTATTTTAAATGAATAAAAGAGAAAAATAATTAACATGTCAAATTTTTAATGTCTTGTAAAGTGCCGTTGCCAATATTTTTGGATTTGTCACCTATTGCAACGCCTACTCCATGTTCGTCGTGTATATATATGTCTTGCATTTAGATGTCCTTGTTTAATTCGTTTGTGCATTTTCTTGTATTGTTCGTTCGGTGTTCTACCTTTTGGATGATTATAGTGGGTGTTTTGGGTTGAAGTAAGCTTTGATAATCATTCGTGCTATCAGTACGTTTCGTGGTTCTGTTATCGTCCGGAAAGTCTGCTTGGTTCATTGCTTTTTGGAAAAAGAAAACAAAAACAACAACGAAGAGAAAGAATTAAAAAACTATTGGATTAGAATAGTTTGGGAATATTCGATATGAAAAAGTGAATAAGTGTGTGAGTGAATAAGATGATGAGAGAAAGACGAAAGTGTAATAGGTTTGATTTCTCGGAATGTTTTATTACATAGGAAAAAAATTTTTTTATGTTCATTTTTGGGGGGGGACCCTTTTTTTTTTTTTTTTTTTTTTTTTTTTTGGAGGGGATTTTTTTTTTTTTTTTTTTTTTTTTTTTTAAAGGAAAAATCAAATTTTTTTTTTTTTTTTTTTTTTTTTTTTTAAGGAAAAATGCCAAGTACTAAAATTTTTTTTTTTTTTTTTTTTTTTTTTTTTTAAGGAAAAATGCCTAGTATTGAATTTTTTTTTTTTTTTTTTTTTTTTTTTTTTTTTAGAAACAAAAAATGTCAAGTATTAAATTTTTTTTTTTTTTTTTTTTTTTTTTTAGAAAGGAAAAATTATGGGTTATTGAAATTTTTTTTTTTTTTTTTTTAGAAAGGAAAAATGATGGGTATTCGTTTTTTTTTTTTTTTTTTTTTTTTTTTTTTAGAAACGAAAAATAAAGTATAATCGAAATTTTTTTTTTTTTTTTAGAAAGCAAAAATGAAGGGTTATTGAATTTTTTTTTTTTTTTTTTTTTTTTTTTTTTAGAAAGCAAAAATGAAGGGTTATCAATTTTTTTTTTTTTTTTTTTTTTTTTTTTTTAGAAAAGAAAAACGTAGATGCATTTTTTTTTTTTTTTTTTTTTTTTTTTTTTTAGAAAGGAAAACAAACGTAGAAGCATTTTTTTTTTTTTTTTTTTTTTTAGAAAAGAACAAACGTAGATGCATTTTTTTTTTTTTTTTTTTTTTTTTTTAGAAAGAAAAGGAAACGTAGATGCATTTTTTTTTTTTTTTTTTTTTTTTTTAGAAAGGAAAACAAACGTAGAAGCATTTTTTTTTTTTTTTTTTTAGAAAGGAAAACAAACGTAGAAGCATTTTTTTTTTTTTTTTTTAGGAAAAGCCAAACATAAATGAAAATATGATTACTTATGAATGAAATTATAAATTATTTAACGAAGAGAAAAAAAAATAAAAAGTTAAAGATAATGATGTCAATGTAACGATGTTCAAGGAACGAAAGGAGAACATGAAAAGAAACTTCGAAAAGAAAATGAAGATCAAGACGAAGAAGAAAAGAAAGAAGGAGCATAAGAATAAAACGAACGAGAAGAGTAAGACAAAGAAAAAACAGAAATAGATGAAGTAGAAGAAAATGATAAAGAACAACGAGAAGAACCAGAAAGAAGACGACGAAGAAGAAAAAGAAGGAGCAGAAAAGGAAGAAGAAAAAAAGCTTGAAGAACAACAAGAAGTGGAAGAAGAAGAGCCAGAAAAGGATGAAAACAAGAACAAAAAGAAAAGTAAGAAGGATCAAGGATGATGTCTAATACATGAACATGATCAGTGATGACGTGTGATTTCAAATTATTTTTGTTGTTTTTTTTCTTTCAAGAATTAAACTATTCAAGCAATTTGATTAGGTATGTATACATACATTAACATTATATGTGCAACAAAACAAACCACATCCAAATACAATACTTAAACACACAAAATGGTGTATGATTTTTTTTCTTTTTTTTTCTTTTGATGTGTATACATTAGTGTACATACATAATATACTTGGTAAAATTCTTTTTTTTTCTTTTTTTCCTCCTAACCAATTGTTTATGATGTATGACGACGCGACATACCTACCTATACATGAAATTATTTTTCTTGTTTTTTTTTATTTATGCATGAGGAGTGAGGACCACCAACCTACATATAAATGCAATTTTTTTTTTATTTATGATTATGAACAATGAAATTTTGTTGTATAAATTCATTTTTATATATAAAATTGTGACATTTTGTTGTAAATTTTCTTTTTCTGTCAAAGTTAGGTATATTGGGTAGTGGGTAGTGGGTACTGGGTACTTTGATTTTTATTTGATTAGTGTTTGATTTTTTTTATTTATGAATTGTTTTGTTTGTTGCTTTTGTTATACATATGTTTTTGTTTTGTTTTTGTTTAGTAAAGTAAAGTTGCTATTTTAAATGAATAAAAGAGAAAAATAATTAACATGTCAAATTTTTAATGTCTTGTAAAGTGCCGTTGCCAATATTTTTGGATTTGTCACCTATTGCAACGCCTACTCCATGTTCGTCGTGTATATATATGTCTTGCATTTAGATGTCCTTGTTTAATTCGTTTGTGCATTTTCTTGTATTGTTCGTTCGGTGTTCTACCTTTTGGATGATTATAGTGGGTGTTTTGGGTTGAAGTAAGCTTTGATAATCATTCGTGCTATCAGTACGTTTCGTGGTTCTGTTATCGTCCGGAAAGTCTGCTTGGTTCATTGCTTTTTGGAAAAAGAAAACAAAAACAACAACGAAGAGAAAGAATTAAAAAACTATTGGATTAGAATAGTTTGGGAATATTCGATATGAAAAAGTGAATAAGTGTGTGAGTGAATAAGATGATGAGAGAAAGACGAAAGTGTAATAGGTTTGATTTCTCGGAATGTTTTATTACATAGGAAAAAAATTTTTTTATGTTCATTTTTGGGGGGGGACCCTTTTTTTTTTTTTTTTTTTTTTTTTTTTTGGAGGGGATTTTTTTTTTTTTTTTTTTTTTTTTTTTAAAGGAAAAATCAAATTTTTTTTTTTTTTTTTTTTTTTTTTTTTTTTTAAGGAAAAATGCCAAGTATTGAAATTTTTTTTTTTTTTTTTTTTTTTTTTTAGAAAGGAAAAATGTCAAGTATTAAAATTTTTTTTTTTTTTTTTTTTTTTTTTAAGGAAAAATGCCTAGTATTGAAATTTTTTTTTTTTTTTTTTTTTTTTTTAGAAAGGAAAAATGATGGGTATTCGTTTTTTTTTTTTTTTTTTTTTTTTTTTTTTTTTTAGAAAGGAAAAATTATGGGTTATTGAAATTTTTTTTTTTTTTTTTTTTTAGAAAGGAAAAATGATGGGTATTCGTTTTTTTTTTTTTTTTTTTTTTTTTTTTTTTTTTTTAGAAACGAAAAATAAAGTATAATCGAAATTTTTTTTTTTTTTTTTTTAGAAAGCAAAAATGAAGGGTTATCGAATTTTTTTTTTTTTTTTTTTTAGAAAGAAAAACTATTGTAGATGCATTTTTTTTTTTTTTTTTTTTTTTTTTTTTAGAAAGGAAAACAAACGTAGATGCATTTTTTTTTTTTTTTTTTTTTTTTTTTTTTTTTAGAAAGAAAAGGAAACGTAGATGCATTTTTTTTTTTTTTTTTTTAGGAAAAGCCAAACATAAATGAAATTAAATTAAATTATCACTTATTGATGAAAATATGATTACTTATGAATGAAATTATAAATTATTTAACGAAGAGAAAAAAAAATAAAAAGTTAAAGATAATGATGTCAATGTAACGATGTTCAAGGAACGAAAGGAGAACATGAAAAGAAACTTCGAAAAGAAAATGAAGATCAAGACGAAGAAGAAAAGAAAGAATTTAATTTAATTTAATTTAATTTATTCATCTTCCCTACACATTAATGTGTAGGCAAGAATTATGACCCTTTTCCTTTCGGATGTGGGCCAATCTTTTACAATTACATGCTTTTTTTAATACTTAATTCTAGTGTTAAATTACTTATATATTTTTCAGAAATATTAGTTGTTAAATTTTATATTATCTAGTTATAGATAGAAAGAAGTTTAAAATAATAAAATAACCCAATATTAAAATTAAGTGTTATTAGTTCAAATTTAGTCAAATTATTAAGAGTTATGTTTTTGTTATTATTTGTTTGGTGTTTAAATACACCTCAAAAAAACGTCTGATATCGGGAGAGAATAAAAAGAATAAAATCAAAACAAATCTAAATCTAAAAAATTGTTAATGTTAAAATTAGGTTAAACAAATTAATTTTGGGTTATGTTACTGTTAAAACTTGTTTGGTGCTTAAATACACCTCAATATGCTTCTGCTGCCAAAATAAACTACAAAGAATAAAATAATTATAATCCAAATCTTAAAATTAATTGTTAATATTTACTTTAAATTGATTAAGTTATTTATGGGTTAAGTTATAGTTAGAACTTGTATGGTGTATAAATACACTACAATACAAGTCTAATGGCAAAAGAAAATAAAAAGAGTAAAATCCATTATTATACAAATCTTTAAATTATTTGTTAGTATTTAAGTTTAATTTAAACACATTATTAGTGGGTTATGTTATAGTAAAAATTTGTTGGGTGTTTAATTACACCACACTGCAAGTCTGATAGAAAAAGAAAATAAAAAGAATGAAACCCATAATAATCCAAATCTTAAAATTAATTGTTAATATTTAAATGTGATCTAATTAGTTTAAATCTAATTAGTTTAATTTAAGAGTTATGTTTTTAATACTTGTTTGGTGTTTAGATACAGCTCAATTCACGTCTTATGTAATTATATGTCGTTCCATATTCCCTGGTTTGTTAGTCTGTCTCGTATAGTACTTATGTCTTTGTCATTGTTTAGTTGTAAAGTTTCTATAGTTATTTGATTGTTTTGTATGTATTGGCAGTCTAGTAGTACATGTTGTATAGTTAGGGGTTCATTACATTGTCTACATGTAGGTCTAGGGGTATTGTCCAAGAGATACCGATGGGTTGCTTTTGTGCAACCCAAGCGGATTCTTGTGAGTTTTACCCCTAGTTGTCTTATTTTCGTTTTAGTTATGTTATTGTTAGTTACGTTTGTTGTGTGTACTCGTCTAAATGATGTTGATATGTCCCAAGCTTCTTGTCTCCTTTCTCTGTTGAAGTTATGTATGTCTAGTTTTGCCTGTCCGTAAGTTAGTGGTGTTATTGTTAGTAATGGTCTTTTAGTTGCTAATTTGGCTTCTTTATCTGCTAGTTCGTTTCCCACTATCCCTGCATGTCCTGGTACCCATATTATTTTTATTTTCCCTCTGTTCCTTATTATTGTGTCCCTTATCGTATTTATAATGTGTTCAGTGTTGTCAATGTTTTGTATAGTTCGTATTGTACTTAGGCTGTCAGTGTATATAAGTGTTTGTTTGTTTTGTTTGTCTGCTAGTTTTATTGTTAAGTATAGTGCCGTCAGTTCGGCAGTGTATATGGAGCAAGCATTGTCCATATGTGCCGTTGTCAGTGTTCTTTGTTTTGTTACTATGGCAATGCCTACTCCATTTTCGTCCTTTGAGGCGTCGGTGTATATGTGTGTTGCGTTCGGATGTTGTTGTTTTATTTGTTTGTGTAGTTGTCTGTATTGTTCGTTTGTTGTTTTGTCTTTCGGGTGATTTGCAAGCACATCTATTATGTTTTGTTTCCATTGTTTCCAAGTAGGTTCTGTTTTTGATTTCTCTATGTTGTTTGTAAAGTTAATTCCTGTTTCTAATGTTATTTCTATTGCTTTGTTTATGGATGGGTTATTGTAAATTTGTATTTGTTCATGTATTGTGTGTTTTGTTATATTGTGAAGTGGATGTTTGGGGTTGTAATATGCTTTACAAACCACCCTAGATGTCAGTATGTTGCGCCGTTCTTTTACAGTTGGAAAGTCAGCTTCTGTTAATAGTCCGTCAATTCGAGTTTGTCTTAGAGCTCCAAGTGCAATTCTTGCTGACTGGTTTAACGCTTTTTGGAGCTTGTCTAAGTTTGTTTTTGTCGAATGTCCGTAAATGGTTAGTGCATAGTCTAGTTTTCCGTATTGTATTGTCTTGGCAATTTTTGCTGCAACGTCAATGGGGGGTCCTGTGTTGTTTCTGCAAATGTATTTTAATAAATTATTTGCTTGGTTTATTTTGGCTATTGTTTTTTGTGTGTGTAAGTTAAATTTGTTGTTTTTGGTGAAGTGTAAACCTAGTATTTTAACTTCTGTTTTGTATTGTAAGATTGTTTGGTCTATTGTAATGCTTCTTTCCCCACATTTCCGTTTGCAGCAAAAATGTATTGCCTCTGTCTTGTCTGTGGAGATTTTACCTCCGTTTTGTGTTGTCCAGTTCTGTATTCTGTTGTTGGCGTCTCTTAGTATGTTTTGTCTGTTCTGTTGTTGTCCTTCTGATATTAATAGTATATTGTCTGCGTAAATTAGGTGCTTAAGTTGATGTATTTCATTTAGTTCCTTGCTCAGTCCGTATATGTAAGTGTTAAATAGTTGTGTTGAAAGTGGAGATCCTTGTGGTATTCCGGTGTTAGTCGTTCTGGGGTTTGAATGTTGTCCGTTTACTTTTATTGTTATTGTTCTGTTTTCTAAATAGTTGTGTATGTATTTTGTTATGTTAGTTCCTGTGTTCCAGTCTATTAGTTGTTTTGTTATAGTGGTCCTCGGTATTTTGTCAAATGCTTTTTCTAGGTCTAGTGATAGTACGTCTATATGTTCTTTGTTTTCTAAAGCCCTCCCTACTTGGTAGTCCAGTACATGTAGTAGTGTATTCGTTCCCCTCAGTTTTCTGAAACCATGTATTTCGTCCGTTAATTTTCCCTCTAGGTGCCAGCTAATTCTCTTAGCTACAATCTTTTCCATTACTTTGGAGGCTACTGAAAGTAGCGAAATAAATCTATACCCCTCGTATGCTTGTGGATTCTTATCAGGTTTTTTTAAAGGTATAAGCTCTGCCATCTTCCATGCCTGTGGGAGTTGACCCGAGCTGTATACTAAATTATAGAGATCCCTCAATCTATCCCTGAATTTGCATGAGGCATGTTTGAGCATGCCATATGAAATGCCGTCCTTTCCAGGTGTGGTTCCCTTGGAATTCTTTAGTGCCCATTTTATCTCCTCTTCTGTGATTTTGCAGTCTAGTTCGTCATTTGGAATTATATTGTCCATTCGTAAGTCTCCCTCTGTCATTGAAATATTATTACTAGGATTAATTCCGTCTGCTTGGTTTGTTGTGTATTTTTCTATGAAGTGTTCTGCTATCTGAAGATTGTTGTCCAGTAGCGAATCCCCTATTTTAATTGCTATTATTTTCTGTCTTTGTCCTTTTTTTAGAATTCGTCTCGCTCTTTCCCATGTTTCAGATAAGTCTTGTCCGTCTATGCTGTTTACAAAGTTCGTCCAGGTTTGTCTCCGTGAAGTTAGTATTTGTCTGTTTAGTATTGCGTTATTGCGTTTCAAGTTTAAAAGTTTGTCTTGAGTAGGTGTTCTTTTGTACGATCTCCAAATTCTGTCTCGTTCTTTCGTAAGTTTTAGTATTGTTTTATTATACCAAGTCGGTTTGTTGTATTTTAGGTTGTTGTTGGTCTGTGGTATTGTTAAGTTAGCGGCAGTCCTTATAGCTTTCGTTAGAGTTCCTGTCTCTTTGTTTATGTTTGATGTTTGTGGTTTGCTGTCCAAGTATTTGTCAAGTACATGTTTAAATTTGTCCCAGTCCGCGTATTCTTCCTTGTATTTAGGTCTTTGCTTATGTTGTTCATTAGTCTGTCCCCTCCTTGTAATTGTCAGTAGTATCGGGTTGTGGTCCCGGGCCTTCGGGTTGTACCCTACCTCCCAGTCAAGCTTATACGCTATTTCAGTATGTGCTATGGTCAAGTCGATTGCAGTCTGTGTACCTTTCGGGCAGTTGTATGTCTGTGAGTTGTCGTTGAGTAGTACTAGTTCGTTGTTGTCTTCTGTCCATTTGTCTATAATTTTCCCTCTTCCTGTTGTAATTCTGTCTCCCCATGTTTGGCTTCTAGCATTAAAGTCCCCGAGTATTATGTATGGTTTTGTTAGTTGACCTAGTATATTGTCCAATTGCCGTCTGTCCAGTTTGGTGTTTGGGTCAATGTATATGTTTATTATAGTTATTTCGTCCTTTAGTCCTGGTAATTGAGTTTTTATGCCAAGTAGTTGCAGTTCTGTTTGTATATTTAGTAAAGTGTAGTTAAGTCCTGACCGTACTAGAAATCCAACACCTCCATAACGTTGGTGATGGATAGGTAGTATGCAGTCATAGTTTTTGTATTTATTTTGTGTTTGATGAGGTTTAATGTTGGTTTCCTGTATTGCCAGTATGTATGGTCTGTATTTGTATAGTAGTATGTCAATGTAAGATTTGTTAGTCTGGAATCCTTGTACGTTCCATTGTAATATGAGCGTGGTTTTGTTTACGTTGTTATTGGTTGAGTTGTTTGAGTTGTTATACATGTTGATGTTATTGTGTTGTTTATAGTTATGTTTCCGTTGAAGTCTTAAATTTATTTTTTATTGTGTTTGGTATTCAAAATTTCGGAGTCCGATTCAGACGAATTTAACTCCGCTGTTGGTATTTTGTTTGTTTTGTTTTTTATTCTTTTTGACGTTCTTATTTCGGAGTCTGATTCTGATGAATCTAGCTCCATTGTTGGTGTTCTTCGTAAGTTGTTGTTTTGTTGTTTGTTTGCTGTAAGTGTTGTTTTGTTTACCTGTTCCCTTGGTAGGTCTGGAGTTGTTGTTTGTGAAATTGTGTTAATGTTGTGATATTTTAATTTAATTTTTTGAGCTAGTTGTTGCTCGTAATTTAGTTGAGTTGTTTTTTGGTTTGTTTGCTGTGATGTGTTGTTTTGTTGAGCTTGTTTGATTTGTTCTTTTTGTATTTGTATTTGTTGTTTTATTATTTGATGTTTTTGTTTTTGTAGTTGGTGCTGTTGTTCCTGTTGTTGTGTTTGTTGTTGATTTTGTTGTTGTTGTTGATTGTTTTGTAGTTCGTAGATTATTGTTTGTAGTTGTTGTATTTGTTTTTGTTGCTGGTCTATTGTCTTTTTGAGCAGAGCAGTTTCCGTGGCATTGATGTTTTGAATGTTTGCAGCTTTTTGCGCGTATGTTTCCTTATTTACATTATTCCTGTTGTTATTGAGATTGTACATTTTCCTGTACAATGTCCAGGCCTCTTTTCTGGTTGTTCTTTTTTCCGTTTGAATAGATAGCACCTGTTTGTGCATTAGATAGCTCCCACAGTCTCTGTCTGTTGTTGGATGATTGTGAGGGAAGCCCTCTTTCATGCAGTTTCTGCAACATAATGTTGTGCAGTTTCTTTCGTGTTCTGCTATGCCATCTTCAATTTCACCGCTGCACTTGCGGCAATTTTGCGTAGAAGATCTGCAATATTTCTGCTTGTGACCAATTTCTTGGCATCTAGTGCAACGGGTTGGCAGCGGGTAAAGTTTTTTCACTTCCACCACTAAGAAGCCAATTTTTACCTCTTTCGGTGGTTCCCCTTGCTCGAATGTAATAGAAATTTGGCCGTTGTATTGGCTGCTGGAATGATTGCTTTCCGTTCTACTTTTATGTCTGTATATGTATTTAATATTCTTATTGTCATTCTTTATATTATCTAGGAGCTCTTCATCAGGTACTGATGACAGTTCTCTACAAAAAACCATTCCTTTGGATTCATTTAGAGAGTTTAATTCTTTAATCTCTACTTCGATGTCACCAAGTTTATTTGTATTTTGAAACTTTTTTGCTATGTCATTGGAAGGTACTTCCAATATGATGTCCCCTTTCCTGTTAAAGTCAGCTTTGAAAAAAGCTGATATAGTTTTCAAGAGTTTATTTAATAAGAAGATGCTGTGCGACTTCATTGATGTACCTACTTTTGTCGCTGATACTAATAAAAATTTTTTCTCTAACCCTTGTTGATTTTGTCTGTTGCTAATGTTTAATTCAGGGAATGGTTCCTTTATGGTTTTTTTACTTTTCATTTTTTTTAATGGGGTACTTGACCCTGGTTCCTCCTCCGAAAGGATATCGAATTTATTTTTGCTCCCCATCGGAGCAGCTGTTTTTTAACACCAGTGTTTTTATTGTGTTTTATTATAATTATTATATAGGTCTCTTGTTTATTAAATTTGTTTTTATTTATTATTTTTTTTTTTTTTATAAAATATGTTTTGAAAATTATTTGAATATATTTTATGTACAGCTTAATTTAATTTAATTCCACTTTTTGATTGGTTTAATTACTTATTACATAACTTATTTTTGCAATAGCACATAATATATAATTTATTCTACTTTTACAAATCTATTCTTATAAACTGTCTTGTTTTAAATTTTATAAGACTAGTATCCTTTTAGTTCAAAAAATTTTTTGTATGCGATTATTTTTGTTGTTTATGTTATTTTTGTTTTTAGTTATTTCTTTAAAAGCACTTGTTTATTAATTTGGTTATTAAATGATTTTTTATTTTTTTAAAATTTATTATATTTTTATTATGTTTTTATTGTGTTCTATGTTTTATGCAAGTAAAGATTTTCCTAATAACGCGAAATACGAAAAGACGCGACTTATACATACGAATGATTTTAACTTTGAGTTTGTTTTGGTATGTTTATTACAGTATATAAACATGCAATTGTATCAACACTTATTTACTATGTATAAAAGTGACGCTATATTGGCGTCCTTTTAACAAAAAGTATATTATGTTTAATACCACTAATTAGTTTTTATTTATATTTAAACAAATTATTATTTATTTTAGTAAATCCTTAAATTTTAGTTTTAGTTAAATTTACAATGTTGTTACATTTTACAAATCTATTCTAATAGACTGTCTTGTTTTAAATTTTATAAGAACAGTATCCTTTTTGTTTAAAAAATTTTTTGTATGCGATTATTTTTGTTGTTTATGTTATTCTTGTTTTTAGTTATTTCGTTAACAGCACTTGCTTATTAAATGATTTTTTTTTTTTTTAAAATTTATTATATTTTTATTATGTTTTTATTGTGTTCTATGTTTTATACAAGTAAAGATTTTCCTAATAACGCGAAATACGAAAAGACGCGACTTATACATACGAATGTTTTTAACTTTGAGTTTGTTTTAGTTTGTATATTACAGTATATAAACATGCAATTGTATCAACACTTATTTACTATGTATAAAAAAGACGCTATATTGGCGTCCTTTTAACAAAAAGTATATTATGTTTAATAACACTAATTAGTTTTTAATTTATATTTAAACAAATTATTATTTATTTTAGTAAATCCTTAAATTTTAGTTTTAGTTAATTTTAGAATGTTGTTACACTTAAATATAAAGAAAAAACAACTAAGAAAGATTTTTTTATATTGTTTATATGCCAACACCATTTAGGCTTGGCTTGTGTTTTTCTTTCTTCAAGAAAAGTATCCTTTTTGTTCAAAAATTTTTGTATGTGATTATTTTTGTTGTTTATGTTATTCTTGTTTTTAGTTATTTTGTTAAAAGCACTTGTTTATTATTTTGATTATTAAATGATTTTTATTAAGCTTAATTATATTTTTATTGTGTTTTTTGTTTTATGCACTATTTATAATTTATACTTATAAATCTACATATAGAATCCCTTTATAAAAAAGACGCCATACTGGCTTCTTTTTCTTTTTCTCTCTATATAACTATAGTTTTTTATTTAGTTTGTATTATGTGCTATTATTATTAGTTAAAATATGTTTACTTATAATTGTTTTAATTAATAAACTATTTTTATTAACGCTTTTTAATTTATTATTATTTTAAATACAGTAAAATTTTTCGGAATAACGCGAAGTACGGAAAAAAAACACGTCTTATACGCACGAATGCTAACGAACGAGTGAGAAAAGAAAGAAGGAGCATAAGAATAAAACGAACGAGAAGAGTAAGACAAAGAAAAAACAGAAATAGATGAAGTAGAAGAAAATGATAAAGAACAACGAGAAGAACCAGAAAGAAGACGACGAAGAAGAAAAAGAAGGAGCAGAAAAGGAAGAAGAAAAAAAGCTTGAAGAACAACAAGAAGTGGAAGAAGAAGAGCCAGAAAAGGATGAAAACAAGAACAAAAAGAAAAGTAAGAAGGATCAAGGATGATGTCTAATACATGAACATGATCAGTGATGACGTGTGATTTCAAATTATTTTTGTTGTTTTTTTTCTTTCAAGAATTAAACTATTCAAGCAATTTGATTAGGTATGTATACATACATTAACATTATATGTGCAACAAAACAAACCACATCCAAATACAATACTTAAACACACAAAATGGTGTATGATTTTTTTTCTTTTTTTTTCTTTTGATGTGTATACATTAGTGTACATACATAATATACTTGGTAAAATTCTTTTTTTTTCTTTTTTTCCTCCTAACCAATTGTTTATGATGTATGACGACGCGACATACCTACCTATACATGAAATTATTTTTCTTGTTTTTTTTTATTTATGCATGAGGAGTGAGGACCACCAACCTACATATAAATGCAATTTTTTTTTTATTTATGATTATGAACAATGAAATTTTGTTGTATAAATTCATTTTTATATATAAAATTGTGACATTTTGTTGTAAATTTTCTTTTTCTGTCAAAGTTAGGTATATTGGGTAGTGGGTAGTGGGTACTGGGTACTTTGATTTTTATTTGATTAGTGTTTGATTTTTTTTATTTATGAATTGTTTTGTTTGTTGCTTTTGTTATACATATGTTTTTGTTTTGTTTTTGTTTAGTAAAGTAAAGTTGCTATTTTAAATGAATAAAAGAGAAAAATAATTAACATGTCAAATTTTTAATGTCTTGTAAAGTGCCGTTGCCAATATTTTTGGATTTGTCACCTATTGCAACGCCTACTCCATGTTCGTCGTGTATATATATGTCTTGCATTTAGATGTCCTTGTTTAATTCGTTTGTGCATTTTCTTGTATTGTTCGTTCGGTGTTCTACCTTTTGGATGATTATAGTGGGTGTTTTGGGTTGAAGTAAGCTTTGATAATCATTCGTGCTATCAGTACGTTTCGTGGTTCTGTTATCGTCCGGAAAGTCTGCTTGGTTCATTGCTTTTTGGAAAAAGAAAACAAAAACAACAACGAAGAGAAAGAATTAAAAAACTATTGGATTAGAATAGTTTGGGAATATTCGATATGAAAAAGTGAATAAGTGTGTGAGTGAATAAGATGATGAGAGAAAGACGAAAGTGTAATAGGTTTGATTTCTCGGAATGTTTTATTACATAGGAAAAAAATTTTTTTATGTTCATTTTTGGGGGGGGACCCTTTTTTTTTTTTTTTTTTTTTTTTTTTTTGGAGGGGATTTTTTTTTTTTTTTTTTTTTTTTTTTTTAAAGGAAAAATCAAATTTTTTTTTTTTTTTTTTTTTTTTTTTTTAAGGAAAAATGCCAAGTACTAAAATTTTTTTTTTTTTTTTTTTTTTTTTTTTTTAAGGAAAAATGCCTAGTATTGAATTTTTTTTTTTTTTTTTTTTTTTTTTTTTTTTTAGAAACAAAAAATGTCAAGTATTAAATTTTTTTTTTTTTTTTTTTTTTTTTTTAGAAAGGAAAAATTATGGGTTATTGAAATTTTTTTTTTTTTTTTTTTAGAAAGGAAAAATGATGGGTATTCGTTTTTTTTTTTTTTTTTTTTTTTTTTTTTTAGAAACGAAAAATAAAGTATAATCGAAATTTTTTTTTTTTTTTTAGAAAGCAAAAATGAAGGGTTATTGAATTTTTTTTTTTTTTTTTTTTTTTTTTTTTTAGAAAGCAAAAATGAAGGGTTATCAATTTTTTTTTTTTTTTTTTTTTTTTTTTTTAGAAAAGAAAAACGTAGATGCATTTTTTTTTTTTTTTTTTTTTTTTTTTTTAGAAAGGAAAACAAACGTAGAAGCATTTTTTTTTTTTTTTTTTTTTTTAGAAAAGAACAAACGTAGATGCATTTTTTTTTTTTTTTTTTTTTTTTTTTAGAAAGAAAAGGAAACGTAGATGCATTTTTTTTTTTTTTTTTTTTTTTTTTAGAAAGGAAAAGAAACGTAGAAGCATTTTTTTTTTTTTTTTTTTAGAAAGGAAAACAAACGTAGAAGCATTTTTTTTTTTTTTTTTTAGGAAAAGCCAAACATAAATGAAAATATGATTACTTATGAATGAAATTATAAATTATTTAACGAAGAGAAAAAAAAATAAAAAGTTAAAGATAATGATGTCAATGTAACGATGTTCAAGGAACGAAAGGAGAACATGAAAAGAAACTTCGAAAAGAAAATGAAGATCAAGACGAAGAAGAAAAGAAAGAAGGAGCATAAGAATAAAACGAACGAGAAGAGTAAGACAAAGAAAAAACAGAAATAGATGAAGTAGAAGAAAATGATAAAGAACAACGAGAAGAACCAGAAAGAAGACGACGAAGAAGAAAAAGAAGGAGCAGAAAAGGAAGAAGAAAAAAAGCTTGAAGAACAACAAGAAGTGGAAGAAGAAGAGCCAGAAAAGGATGAAAACAAGAACAAAAAGAAAAGTAAGAAGGATCAAGGATGATGTCTAATACATGAACATGATCAGTGATGACGTGTGATTTCAAATTATTTTTGTTGTTTTTTTTCTTTCAAGAATTAAACTATTCAAGCAATTTGATTAGGTATGTATACATACATTAACATTATATGTGCAACAAAACAAACCACATCCAAATACAATACTTAAACACACAAAATGGTGTATGATTTTTTTTCTTTTTTTTTCTTTTGATGTGTATACATTAGTGTACATACATAATATACTTGGTAAAATTCTTTTTTTTTCTTTTTTTCCTCCTAACCAATTGTTTATGATGTATGACGACGCGACATACCTACCTATACATGAAATTATTTTTCTTGTTTTTTTTTATTTATGCATGAGGAGTGAGGACCACCAACCTACATATAAATGCAATTTTTTTTTTATTTATGATTATGAACAATGAAATTTTGTTGTATAAATTCATTTTTATATATAAAATTGTGACATTTTGTTGTAAATTTTCTTTTTCTGTCAAAGTTAGGTATATTGGGTAGTGGGTAGTGGGTACTGGGTACTTTGATTTTTATTTGATTAGTGTTTGATTTTTTTTATTTATGAATTGTTTTGTTTGTTGCTTTTGTTATACATATGTTTTTGTTTTGTTTTTGTTTAGTAAAGTAAAGTTGCTATTTTAAATGAATAAAAGAGAAAAATAATTAACATGTCAAATTTTTAATGTCTTGTAAAGTGCCGTTGCCAATATTTTTGGATTTGTCACCTATTGCAACGCCTACTCCATGTTCGTCGTGTATATATATGTCTTGCATTTAGATGTCCTTGTTTAATTCGTTTGTGCATTTTCTTGTATTGTTCGTTCGGTGTTCTACCTTTTGGATGATTATAGTGGGTGTTTTGGGTTGAAGTAAGCTTTGATAATCATTCGTGCTATCAGTACGTTTCGTGGTTCTGTTATCGTCCGGAAAGTCTGCTTGGTTCATTGCTTTTTGGAAAAAGAAAACAAAAACAACAACGAAGAGAAAGAATTAAAAAACTATTGGATTAGAATAGTTTGGGAATATTCGATATGAAAAAGTGAATAAGTGTGTGAGTGAATAAGATGATGAGAGAAAGACGAAAGTGTAATAGGTTTGATTTCTCGGAATGTTTTATTACATAGGAAAAAAATTTTTTTATGTTCATTTTTGGGGGGGGACCCTTTTTTTTTTTTTTTTTTTTTTTTTTTTTTGGAGGGGATTTTTTTTTTTTTTTTTTTTTTTTTTTTAAAGGAAAAATCAAATTTTTTTTTTTTTTTTTTTTTTTTTTTTAAGGAAAAATGCCAAGTACTAAAATTTTTTTTTTTTTTTTTTTTTTTTTTTTTTAAGGAAAAATGCCTAGTATTGAATTTTTTTTTTTTTTTTTTTTTTTTTTTTTTTTTAGAAACAAAAAATGTCAAGTATTAAATTTTTTTTTTTTTTTTTTTTTTTTTTTTAGAAAGGAAAAATTATGGGTTATTGAAATTTTTTTTTTTTTTTTTTTAGAAAGGAAAAATGATGGGTATTCGTTTTTTTTTTTTTTTTTTTTTTTTTTTTTTAGAAACGAAAAATAAAGTATAATCGAAATTTTTTTTTTTTTTTTAGAAAGCAAAAATGAAGGGTTATTGAATTTTTTTTTTTTTTTTTTTTTTTTTTTTTTTAGAAAGCAAAAATGAAGGGTTATCAATTTTTTTTTTTTTTTTTTTTTTTTTTTTTTAGAAAAGAAAAACGTAGATGCATTTTTTTTTTTTTTTTTTTTTTTTTTTTTTAGAAAGGAAAACAAACGTAGAAGCATTTTTTTTTTTTTTTTTTTTTTTAGAAAAGAACAAACGTAGATGCATTTTTTTTTTTTTTTTTTTTTTTTTTTAGAAAGAAAAGGAAACGTAGATGCATTTTTTTTTTTTTTTTTTTTTTTTTTAGAAAGGAAAACAAACGTAGAAGCATTTTTTTTTTTTTTTTTTTAGAAAGGAAAACAAACGTAGAAGCATTTTTTTTTTTTTTTTTAGGAAAAGCCAAACATAAATGAAAATATGATTACTTATGAATGAAATTATAAATTATTTAACGAAGAGAAAAAAAAATAAAAAGTTAAAGATAATGATGTCAATGTAACGATGTTCAAGGAACGAAAGGAGAACATGAAAAGAAACTTCGAAAAGAAAATGAAGATCAAGACGAAGAAGAAAAGAAAGAAGGAGCATAAGAATAAAACGAACGAGAAGAGTAAGACAAAGAAAAAACAGAAATAGATGAAGTAGAAGAAAATGATAAAGAACAACGAGAAGAACCAGAAAGAAGACGACGAAGAAGAAAAAGAAGGAGCAGAAAAGGAAGAAGAAAAAAAGCTTGAAGAACAACAAGAAGTGGAAGAAGAAGAGCCAGAAAAGGATGAAAACAAGAACAAAAAGAAAAGTAAGAAGGATCAAGGATGATGTCTAATACATGAACATGATCAGTGATGACGTGTGATTTCAAATTATTTTTGTTGTTTTTTTTCTTTCAAGAATTAAACTATTCAAGCAATTTGATTAGGTATGTATACATACATTAACATTATATGTGCAACAAAACAAACCACATCCAAATACAATACTTAAACACACAAAATGGTGTATGATTTTTTTTCTTTTTTTTTCTTTTGATGTGTATACATTAGTGTACATACATAATATACTTGGTAAAATTCTTTTTTTTTCTTTTTTTCCTCCTAACCAATTGTTTATGATGTATGACGACGCGACATACCTACCTATACATGAAATTATTTTTCTTGTTTTTTTTTATTTATGCATGAGGAGTGAGGACCACCAACCTACATATAAATGCAATTTTTTTTTTATTTATGATTATGAACAATGAAATTTTGTTGTATAAATTCATTTTTATATATAAAATTGTGACATTTTGTTGTAAATTTTCTTTTTCTGTCAAAGTTAGGTATATTGGGTAGTGGGTAGTGGGTACTGGGTACTTTGATTTTTATTTGATTAGTGTTTGATTTTTTTTATTTATGAATTGTTTTGTTTGTTGCTTTTGTTATACATATGTTTTTGTTTTGTTTTTGTTTAGTAAAGTAAAGTTGCTATTTTAAATGAATAAAAGAGAAAAATAATTAACATGTCAAATTTTTAATGTCTTGTAAAGTGCCGTTGCCAATATTTTTGGATTTGTCACCTATTGCAACGCCTACTCCATGTTCGTCGTGTATATATATGTCTTGCATTTAGATGTCCTTGTTTAATTCGTTTGTGCATTTTCTTGTATTGTTCGTTCGGTGTTCTACCTTTTGGATGATTATAGTGGGTGTTTTGGGTTGAAGTAAGCTTTGATAATCATTCGTGCTATCAGTACGTTTCGTGGTTCTGTTATCGTCCGGAAAGTCTGCTTGGTTCATTGCTTTTTGGAAAAAGAAAACAAAAACAACAACGAAGAGAAAGAATTAAAAAACTATTGGATTAGAATAGTTTGGGAATATTCGATATGAAAAAGTGAATAAGTGTGTGAGTGAATAAGATGATGAGAGAAAGACGAAAGTGTAATAGGTTTGATTTCTCGGAATGTTTTATTACATAGGAAAAAAATTTTTTTATGTTCATTTTTGGGGGGGGACCCTTTTTTTTTTTTTTTTTTTTTTTTTTTTTGGAGGGGATTTTTTTTTTTTTTTTTTTTTTTTTTTTAAAGGAAAAATCAAATTTTTTTTTTTTTTTTTTTTTTTTTTTTTTTTTTAAGGAAAAATGCCAAGTATTGAAATTTTTTTTTTTTTTTTTTTTTTTTTTTAGAAAGGAAAAATGTCAAGTATTAAAATTTTTTTTTTTTTTTTTTTTTTTTTTTAAGGAAAAATGCCTAGTATTGAAATTTTTTTTTTTTTTTTTTTTTTTTTTAGAAAGGAAAAATGATGGGTATTCGTTTTTTTTTTTTTTTTTTTTTTTTTTTTTTTTTTAGAAAGGAAAAATTATGGGTTATTGAAATTTTTTTTTTTTTTTTTTTTTAGAAAGGAAAAATGATGGGTATTCGTTTTTTTTTTTTTTTTTTTTTTTTTTTTTTTTTTTTAGAAACGAAAAATAAAGTATAATCGAAATTTTTTTTTTTTTTTTTTTAGAAAGCAAAAATGAAGGGTTATCGAATTTTTTTTTTTTTTTTTTTTAGAAAGAAAAACTATTGTAGATGCATTTTTTTTTTTTTTTTTTTTTTTTTTTTTTAGAAAGGAAAACAAACGTAGATGCATTTTTTTTTTTTTTTTTTTTTTTTTTTTTTTTTTAGAAAGAAAAGGAAACGTAGATGCATTTTTTTTTTTTTTTTTTTTAGGAAAAGCCAAACATAAATGAAATTAAATTAAATTATCACTTATTGATGAAAATATGATTACTTATGAATGAAATTATAAATTATTTAACGAAGAGAAAAAAAAATAAAAAGTTAAAGATAATGATGTCAATGTAACGATGTTCAAGGAACGAAAGGAGAACATGAAAAGAAACTTCGAAAAGAAAATGAAGATCAAGACGAAGAAGAAAAGAAAGAAGGAGCATAAGAATAAAACGAACGAGAAGAGTAAGACAAAGAAAAAACAGAAATAGATGAAGTAGAAGAAAATGATAAAGAACAACGAGAAGAACCAGAAAGAAGACGACGAAGAAGAAAAAGAAGGAGCAGAAAAGGAAGAAGAAAAAAAGCTTGAAGAACAACAAGAAGTGGAAGAAGAAGAGCCAGAAAAGGATGAAAACAAGAACAAAAAGAAAAGTAAGAAGGATCAAGGATGATGTCTAATACATGAACATGATCAGTGATGACGTGTGATTTCAAATTATTTTTGTTGTTTTTTTTCTTTCAAGAATTAAACTATTCAAGCAATTTGATTAGGTATGTATACATACATTAACATTATATGTGCAACAAAACAAACCACATCCAAATACAATACTTAAACACACAAAATGGTGTATGATTTTTTTTCTTTTTTTTTCTTTTGATGTGTATACATTAGTGTACATACATAATATACTTGGTAAAATTCTTTTTTTTTCTTTTTTTCCTCCTAACCAATTGTTTATGATGTATGACGACGCGACATACCTACCTATACATGAAATTATTTTTCTTGTTTTTTTTTATTTATGCATGAGGAGTGAGGACCACCAACCTACATATAAATGCAATTTTTTTTTTATTTATGATTATGAACAATGAAATTTTGTTGTATAAATTCATTTTTATATATAAAATTGTGACATTTTGTTGTAAATTTTCTTTTTCTGTCAAAGTTAGGTATATTGGGTAGTGGGTAGTGGGTACTGGGTACTTTGATTTTTATTTGATTAGTGTTTGATTTTTTTTATTTATGAATTGTTTTGTTTGTTGCTTTTGTTATACATATGTTTTTGTTTTGTTTTTGTTTAGTAAAGTAAAGTTGCTATTTTAAATGAATAAAAGAGAAAAATAATTAACATGTCAAATTTTTAATGTCTTGTAAAGTGCCGTTGCCAATATTTTTGGATTTGTCACCTATTGCAACGCCTACTCCATGTTCGTCGTGTATATATATGTCTTGCATTTAGATGTCCTTGTTTAATTCGTTTGTGCATTTTCTTGTATTGTTCGTTCGGTGTTCTACCTTTTGGATGATTATAGTGGGTGTTTTGGGTTGAAGTAAGCTTTGATAATCATTCGTGCTATCAGTACGTTTCGTGGTTCTGTTATCGTCCGGAAAGTCTGCTTGGTTCATTGCTTTTTGGAAAAAGAAAACAAAAACAACAACGAAGAGAAAGAATTAAAAAACTATTGGATTAGAATAGTTTGGGAATATTCGATATGAAAAAGTGAATAAGTGTGTGAGTGAATAAGATGATGAGAGAAAGACGAAAGTGTAATAGGTTTGATTTCTCGGAATGTTTTATTACATAGGAAAAAAATTTTTTTATGTTCATTTTTGGGGGGGGACCCTTTTTTTTTTTTTTTTTTTTTTTTTTTTTGGAGGGGATTTTTTTTTTTTTTTTTTTTTTTTTTTTTAAAGGAAAAATCAAATTTTTTTTTTTTTTTTTTTTTTTTTTTTTTAAGGAAAAATGCCAAGTACTAAAATTTTTTTTTTTTTTTTTTTTTTTTTTTTTTTAAGGAAAAATGCCTAGTATTGAATTTTTTTTTTTTTTTTTTTTTTTTTTTTTTTTTTAGAAACAAAAAATGTCAAGTATTAAATTTTTTTTTTTTTTTTTTTTTTTTTTTAGAAAGGAAAAATTATGGGTTATTGAAATTTTTTTTTTTTTTTTTTTAGAAAGGAAAAATGATGGGTATTCGTTTTTTTTTTTTTTTTTTTTTTTTTTTTTTAGAAACGAAAAATAAAGTATAATCGAAATTTTTTTTTTTTTTTTAGAAAGCAAAAATGAAGGGTTATTGAATTTTTTTTTTTTTTTTTTTTTTTTTTTTTTAGAAAGCAAAAATGAAGGGTTATCAATTTTTTTTTTTTTTTTTTTTTTTTTTTTTTAGAAAAGAAAAACGTAGATGCATTTTTTTTTTTTTTTTTTTTTTTTTTTTTTAGAAAGGAAAACAAACGTAGAAGCATTTTTTTTTTTTTTTTTTTTTTTAGAAAAGAACAAACGTAGATGCATTTTTTTTTTTTTTTTTTTTTTTTTTTAGAAAGAAAAGGAAACGTAGATGCATTTTTTTTTTTTTTTTTTTTTTTTTTTAGAAAGGAAAACAAACGTAGAAGCATTTTTTTTTTTTTTTTTTTAGAAAGGAAAACAAACGTAGAAGCATTTTTTTTTTTTTTTTTTAGGAAAAGCCAAACATAAATGAAAATATGATTACTTATGAATGAAATTATAAATTATTTAACGAAGAGAAAAAAAAATAAAAAGTTAAAGATAATGATGTCAATGTAACGATGTTCAAGGAACGAAAGGAGAACATGAAAAGAAACTTCGAAAAGAAAATGAAGATCAAGACGAAGAAGAAAAGAAAGAAGGAGCATAAGAATAAAACGAACGAGAAGAGTAAGACAAAGAAAAAACAGAAATAGATGAAGTAGAAGAAAATGATAAAGAACAACGAGAAGAACCAGAAAGAAGACGACGAAGAAGAAAAAGAAGGAGCAGAAAAGGAAGAAGAAAAAAAGCTTGAAGAACAACAAGAAGTGGAAGAAGAAGAGCCAGAAAAGGATGAAAACAAGAACAAAAAGAAAAGTAAGAAGGATCAAGGATGATGTCTAATACATGAACATGATCAGTGATGACGTGTGATTTCAAATTATTTTTGTTGTTTTTTTTCTTTCAAGAATTAAACTATTCAAGCAATTTGATTAGGTATGTATACATACATTAACATTATATGTGCAACAAAACAAACCACATCCAAATACAATACTTAAACACACAAAATGGTGTATGATTTTTTTTCTTTTTTTTTCTTTTGATGTGTATACATTAGTGTACATACATAATATACTTGGTAAAATTCTTTTTTTTTCTTTTTTTCCTCCTAACCAATTGTTTATGATGTATGACGACGCGACATACCTACCTATACATGAAATTATTTTTCTTGTTTTTTTTTATTTATGCATGAGGAGTGAGGACCACCAACCTACATATAAATGCAATTTTTTTTTTATTTATGATTATGAACAATGAAATTTTGTTGTATAAATTCATTTTTATATATAAAATTGTGACATTTTGTTGTAAATTTTCTTTTTCTGTCAAAGTTAGGTATATTGGGTAGTGGGTAGTGGGTACTGGGTACTTTGATTTTTATTTGATTAGTGTTTGATTTTTTTTATTTATGAATTGTTTTGTTTGTTGCTTTTGTTATACATATGTTTTTGTTTTGTTTTTGTTTAGTAAAGTAAAGTTGCTATTTTAAATGAATAAAAGAGAAAAATAATTAACATGTCAAATTTTTAATGTCTTGTAAAGTGCCGTTGCCAATATTTTTGGATTTGTCACCTATTGCAACGCCTACTCCATGTTCGTCGTGTATATATATGTCTTGCATTTAGATGTCCTTGTTTAATTCGTTTGTGCATTTTCTTGTATTGTTCGTTCGGTGTTCTACCTTTTGGATGATTATAGTGGGTGTTTTGGGTTGAAGTAAGCTTTGATAATCATTCGTGCTATCAGTACGTTTCGTGGTTCTGTTATCGTCCGGAAAGTCTGCTTGGTTCATTGCTTTTTGGAAAAAGAAAACAAAAACAACAACGAAGAGAAAGAATTAAAAAACTATTGGATTAGAATAGTTTGGGAATATTCGATATGAAAAAGTGAATAAGTGTGTGAGTGAATAAGATGATGAGAGAAAGACGAAAGTGTAATAGGTTTGATTTCTCGGAATGTTTTATTACATAGGAAAAAAATTTTTTTATGTTCATTTTTGGGGGGGGGACCCTTTTTTTTTTTTTTTTTTTTTTTTTTTTTTGGAGGGGATTTTTTTTTTTTTTTTTTTTTTTTTTTTTAAAGGAAAAATCAAATTTTTTTTTTTTTTTTTTTTTTTTTTTTTTAAGGAAAAATGCCAAGTACTAAAATTTTTTTTTTTTTTTTTTTTTTTTTTTTTTAAGGAAAAATGCCTAGTATTGAATTTTTTTTTTTTTTTTTTTTTTTTTTTTTTTTTTTAGAAACAAAAAATGTCAAGTATTAAATTTTTTTTTTTTTTTTTTTTTTTTTTTAGAAAGGAAAAATTATGGGTTATTGAAATTTTTTTTTTTTTTTTTTTAGAAAGGAAAAATGATGGGTATTCGTTTTTTTTTTTTTTTTTTTTTTTTTTTTTTAGAAACGAAAAATAAAGTATAATCGAAATTTTTTTTTTTTTTTTAGAAAGCAAAAATGAAGGGTTATTGAATTTTTTTTTTTTTTTTTTTTTTTTTTTTTTAGAAAGCAAAAATGAAGGGTTATCAATTTTTTTTTTTTTTTTTTTTTTTTTTTTTTTAGAAAAGAAAAACGTAGATGCATTTTTTTTTTTTTTTTTTTTTTTTTTTTTTAGAAAGGAAAACAAACGTAGAAGCATTTTTTTTTTTTTTTTTTTTTTTAGAAAAGAACAAACGTAGATGCATTTTTTTTTTTTTTTTTTTTTTTTTTTAGAAAGAAAAGGAAACGTAGATGCATTTTTTTTTTTTTTTTTTTTTTTTTTAGAAAGGAAAACAAACGTAGAAGCATTTTTTTTTTTTTTTTTTTAGAAAGGAAAACAAACGTAGAAGCATTTTTTTTTTTTTTTTTTAGGAAAAGCCAAACATAAATGAAAATATGATTACTTATGAATGAAATTATAAATTATTTAACGAAGAGAAAAAAAAATAAAAAGTTAAAGATAATGATGTCAATGTAACGATGTTCAAGGAACGAAAGGAGAACATGAAAAGAAACTTCGAAAAGAAAATGAAGATCAAGACGAAGAAGAAAAGAAAGAAGGAGCATAAGAATAAAACGAACGAGAAGAGTAAGACAAAGAAAAAACAGAAATAGATGAAGTAGAAGAAAATGATAAAGAACAACGAGAAGAACCAGAAAGAAGACGACGAAGAAGAAAAAGAAGGAGCAGAAAAGGAAGAAGAAAAAAAGCTTGAAGAACAACAAGAAGTGGAAGAAGAAGAGCCAGAAAAGGATGAAAACAAGAACAAAAAGAAAAGTAAGAAGGATCAAGGATGATGTCTAATACATGAACATGATCAGTGATGACGTGTGATTTCAAATTATTTTTGTTGTTTTTTTTCTTTCAAGAATTAAACTATTCAAGCAATTTGATTAGGTATGTATACATACATTAACATTATATGTGCAACAAAACAAACCACATCCAAATACAATACTTAAACACACAAAATGGTGTATGATTTTTTTTCTTTTTTTTTCTTTTGATGTGTATACATTAGTGTACATACATAATATACTTGGTAAAATTCTTTTTTTTTCTTTTTTTCCTCCTAACCAATTGTTTATGATGTATGACGACGCGACATACCTACCTATACATGAAATTATTTTTCTTGTTTTTTTTTATTTATGCATGAGGAGTGAGGACCACCAACCTACATATAAATGCAATTTTTTTTTTATTTATGATTATGAACAATGAAATTTTGTTGTATAAATTCATTTTTATATATAAAATTGTGACATTTTGTTGTAAATTTTCTTTTTCTGTCAAAGTTAGGTATATTGGGTAGTGGGTAGTGGGTACTGGGTACTTTGATTTTTATTTGATTAGTGTTTGATTTTTTTTATTTATGAATTGTTTTGTTTGTTGCTTTTGTTATACATATGTTTTTGTTTTGTTTTTGTTTAGTAAAGTAAAGTTGCTATTTTAAATGAATAAAAGAGAAAAATAATTAACATGTCAAATTTTTAATGTCTTGTAAAGTGCCGTTGCCAATATTTTTGGATTTGTCACCTATTGCAACGCCTACTCCATGTTCGTCGTGTATATATATGTCTTGCATTTAGATGTCCTTGTTTAATTCGTTTGTGCATTTTCTTGTATTGTTCGTTCGGTGTTCTACCTTTTGGATGATTATAGTGGGTGTTTTGGGTTGAAGTAAGCTTTGATAATCATTCGTGCTATCAGTACGTTTCGTGGTTCTGTTATCGTCCGGAAAGTCTGCTTGGTTCATTGCTTTTTGGAAAAAGAAAACAAAAACAACAACGAAGAGAAAGAATTAAAAAACTATTGGATTAGAATAGTTTGGGAATATTCGATATGAAAAAGTGAATAAGTGTGTGAGTGAATAAGATGATGAGAGAAAGACGAAAGTGTAATAGGTTTGATTTCTCGGAATGTTTTATTACATAGGAAAAAAATTTTTTTATGTTCATTTTTGGGGGGGGGACCCTTTTTTTTTTTTTTTTTTTTTTTTTTTTTTGGAGGGGATTTTTTTTTTTTTTTTTTTTTTTTTTTTTAAAGGAAAAATCAAATTTTTTTTTTTTTTTTTTTTTTTTTTTTTTAAGGAAAAATGCCAAGTACTAAAATTTTTTTTTTTTTTTTTTTTTTTTTTTTTTAAGGAAAAATGCCTAGTATTGAATTTTTTTTTTTTTTTTTTTTTTTTTTTTTTTTTAGAAACAAAAAATGTCAAGTATTAAATTTTTTTTTTTTTTTTTTTTTTTTTTTAGAAAGGAAAAATTATGGGTTATTGAAATTTTTTTTTTTTTTTTTTTAGAAAGGAAAAATGATGGGTATTCGTTTTTTTTTTTTTTTTTTTTTTTTTTTTTTAGAAACGAAAAATAAAGTATAATCGAAATTTTTTTTTTTTTTTTAGAAAGCAAAAATGAAGGGTTATTGAATTTTTTTTTTTTTTTTTTTTTTTTTTTTTTAGAAAGCAAAAATGAAGGGTTATCAATTTTTTTTTTTTTTTTTTTTTTTTTTTTTTAGAAAAGAAAAACGTAGATGCATTTTTTTTTTTTTTTTTTTTTTTTTTTTTTTAGAAAGGAAAACAAACGTAGAAGCATTTTTTTTTTTTTTTTTTTTTTTAGAAAAGAACAAACGTAGATGCATTTTTTTTTTTTTTTTTTTTTTTTTTTAGAAAGAAAAGGAAACGTAGATGCATTTTTTTTTTTTTTTTTTTTTTTTTTAGAAAGGAAAACAAACGTAGAAGCATTTTTTTTTTTTTTTTTTTAGAAAGGAAAACAAACGTAGAAGCATTTTTTTTTTTTTTTTTTAGGAAAAGCCAAACATAAATGAAAATATGATTACTTATGAATGAAATTATAAATTATTTAACGAAGAGAAAAAAAAATAAAAAGTTAAAGATAATGATGTCAATGTAACGATGTTCAAGGAACGAAAGGAGAACATGAAAAGAAACTTCGAAAAGAAAATGAAGATCAAGACGAAGAAGAAAAGAAAGAAGGAGCATAAGAATAAAACGAACGAGAAGAGTAAGACAAAGAAAAAACAGAAATAGATGAAGTAGAAGAAAATGATAAAGAACAACGAGAAGAACCAGAAAGAAGACGACGAAGAAGAAAAAGAAGGAGCAGAAAAGGAAGAAGAAAAAAAGCTTGAAGAACAACAAGAAGTGGAAGAAGAAGAGCCAGAAAAGGATGAAAACAAGAACAAAAAGAAAAGTAAGAAGGATCAAGGATGATGTCTAATACATGAACATGATCAGTGATGACGTGTGATTTCAAATTATTTTTGTTGTTTTTTTTCTTTCAAGAATTAAACTATTCAAGCAATTTGATTAGGTATGTATACATACATTAACATTATATGTGCAACAAAACAAACCACATCCAAATACAATACTTAAACACACAAAATGGTGTATGATTTTTTTTCTTTTTTTTTCTTTTGATGTGTATACATTAGTGTACATACATAATATACTTGGTAAAATTCTTTTTTTTTCTTTTTTTCCTCCTAACCAATTGTTTATGATGTATGACGACGCGACATACCTACCTATACATGAAATTATTTTTCTTGTTTTTTTTTATTTATGCATGAGGAGTGAGGACCACCAACCTACATATAAATGCAATTTTTTTTTTATTTATGATTATGAACAATGAAATTTTGTTGTATAAATTCATTTTTATATATAAAATTGTGACATTTTGTTGTAAATTTTCTTTTTCTGTCAAAGTTAGGTATATTGGGTAGTGGGTAGTGGGTACTGGGTACTTTGATTTTTATTTGATTAGTGTTTGATTTTTTTTATTTATGAATTGTTTTGTTTGTTGCTTTTGTTATACATATGTTTTTGTTTTGTTTTTGTTTAGTAAAGTAAAGTTGCTATTTTAAATGAATAAAAGAGAAAAATAATTAACATGTCAAATTTTTAATGTCTTGTAAAGTGCCGTTGCCAATATTTTTGGATTTGTCACCTATTGCAACGCCTACTCCATGTTCGTCGTGTATATATATGTCTTGCATTTAGATGTCCTTGTTTAATTCGTTTGTGCATTTTCTTGTATTGTTCGTTCGGTGTTCTACCTTTTGGATGATTATAGTGGGTGTTTTGGGTTGAAGTAAGCTTTGATAATCATTCGTGCTATCAGTACGTTTCGTGGTTCTGTTATCGTCCGGAAAGTCTGCTTGGTTCATTGCTTTTTGGAAAAAGAAAACAAAAACAACAACGAAGAGAAAGAATTAAAAAACTATTGGATTAGAATAGTTTGGGAATATTCGATATGAAAAAGTGAATAAGTGTGTGAGTGAATAAGATGATGAGAGAAAGACGAAAGTGTAATAGGTTTGATTTCTCGGAATGTTTTATTACATAGGAAAAAAATTTTTTTATGTTCATTTTTGGGGGGGGACCCTTTTTTTTTTTTTTTTTTTTTTTTTTTTTGGAGGGGATTTTT